>VZSC01002464.1:42027-74330 GCA_013398225.1 Steatornis caripensis
TGCCTGGAACAATGATAGTGCCTCCAAAGATGAGGCTACTTACCTTATGCAGTGAAAAAAAATGTGTAATGAGGTGATAAGACCTTACAGACGCCATGGGTGGGAGGACAGCATCACACCTTGGTCTAGAATGCAAAACACGTGCTTGATTGCACTGCTGCTTTTGCTAATTAAACAGCTTTATCTGTGCTGAGTCAAACTTGACTTCTCAGAGGAAAGCTACTGTGCTTTATTAGACAGCCGGCTGGAGGAGAGTAATGATGGGTATTCATGGTAACATGAACTGCAGACTAGCTTAAGCTTTTGCAAAAAAGGTAAAGGCTGCCAACTTTACCATAGCCCCTTTCACCACCGCCAGTGTGTCCCTACCCTGCTGAAAGGGAACTATTAGTGAGCCGTTGTTGCCAAATACACTGCTTCCTAACAAAAAGTTGGTGACTCGGGTCAACGCCGTGTTTATGTATTTGCAAGCAAAAGTGGTAGAAGTGTTTAGTTCAGAAGACTCTGAATCTTAAATCTGAAGAGGCTGCTTCTGGTTTTCCTACAGACCTGGGGTGTCTAAAGCAGAACAAGGTCGGCCCTCAGCTGTAGCTAAGCCCGGGTGGTTTTTGCTTCAGCTGTGCCGGGCAGTAGTGTGGGATGTCTAGGGCTTGGGCTGTGACTGTGGCTGCTGATGAGCGAGCAAGCTGGCGGGGCGATGTAGCTGATCGGGGCTGCCAAAGTGCACCTGCTTACTCCTTTTAGAATTGCAGGTGTTGGTGGGATTCATTTAATTAATGGGTGGGTACAGTAGCAGTGCTGAAGGACGTGGAACTTCAGGTTTTGAAGAATCTCTCTGTTCTTTTCTGCACGCTACAGGTATCTTTATCCTTCTTCCTGTCTGTATGTGATTGAAGTAAGTAAGGACACATGAGATGTCACAATGTTGTCGCTTAAGTGCAGCTGGGAAGGAGTGCGAACGACGTTCTCTTCATGATTTTCACCTCTGAACACCTATGTTTGCTTGGTCTCAGCTCATTTTTTTCCTACGTTACTGTGACCTCCTCGTGAGAGGCGGGGGCAGGAGAAGTTCTTTCCTCCCTCTGCGGAAATTAGGGACTTAGTCCCAGCTTGTGCAGATAGAGGCGTAAATGTACTTTCCCCATTTTTGTTGTAAAAAACCTGGCTGCGGGATGCTCGGCCTCTAATACAGTGTGGTCATCTCTTTTTTTGCTTCCCCCCACCGCCTCAACCACGTAGACGGGGAGAGAAAAAACATCGCGTGCCACCACCATTCGGCCAGGTGCCAGAAGTTGTTACCAAAGGCAGTTGTGGCCCAACCATGAAATGCATTATCTTTTAGCTGCTTGTAATGACTCTTCCGTGTTTGACCTTGCTTGATTTACCATTTGATCTCTGTAGTCTTATATCCCGGTTGGGTATTGGTGTTTATAATGCATCGTACACAGTGATTGCTAGTAGGAGTTATTAAAAACATATTTTAAGGCATGCATTTCTTTGACTTTTTATCAGGTGATTTATTATAATTAATATCAGACCCTCAGATAAAATCTTTCAAATGTCTTAATTCTGTTCTGAAGCACCTGCGTAGAATGATTTGATACAAATTAATAGATTTCTTCAATTTAATGAGTTGTTCCTATTTATAGAATATACCATATTAAAAGTATTTTTATAAATGTATTACAGAGAAATAGATTAAACAAAACTGATGTGACTTTTAAGAAAAAAAATTGCTATAATTTCCTGTCCTTAAAAAGAATTTTTAAAAATCTTGCCTTTACAGAAATGACCTGTGAGTGAATAAGCATTAGGGAGTCTCGCAATGAACAGATAAAAATCCAGAATTTTTCTTTAAAGATGGAATAGATACAGTTTCCTCGTGAGTATTTCAAACAGTAATAGGAAGATGTTTTCACTGCTCAAAGTGAAGAAATGTTATAAAGCTCGTTAAGAAATATAGTAACAATGTGCAATGCATTTTTAAAAAGTGAAGTGACACATTGCGAACAGCAGCAGAGCAAGGACACAGCAAAGGCTGACAGGAGTCCTGGTTGTATTTCATCAGGCACGGCAGCGTTCTGTCCTCTGGAGTCAATTTGTGCTTTGTTTTCAGAGTTGAGCACTCACAGGCTACGGATACGTCTTTCTTTATTGCAAGAGCAACGTTTAGCTTCTGTATTTCTGATTTAAGCTGATTTGTTTCATCTTGTATGCAGCGTGTGTTTCTTTGTTAAGTAGGCATTAGAACAGGGGAGCATGCTTTTATGTAATTTGAAATCGAATATAAACAGTCATAGAACAAAGTATCGGCAATGTGTGCTGCTTATTGGAAAGCTCCTGCAGATAATTACTTTGGTGTTTGGTGAGAAGGTGAGCGTGGAGAAGATGTACAGAAAGCTTGCGGCACAGCTAGTAATAAAACCGAAGGTATATTTGTCTGTGGATGTGTGTCCCTGTCTTTGGGAGCCAAAAGTATCTGTGTTCCAGTAACTTTCTGACTAGGTGTTTCTGCACCGAGTGCGAGTTTAGATACTCTTGCCAGGCATAACCGAAAATAAAGTGGTTCTTTCCTGAAAGAAGTGCCTTTATCTCTTCATTTTGACCTTGCAGATCTAATACTGTTTATGAAACCTTGGCCTTTTTGGCTGAATTGCCTGGTTTGTAGGGGCTGAAATCTCCTGAGCTACACTCGTACCGGTTTCTGTGGACCATAGTGGCAGATGCCAAGATCCTCTGCTGTGATAGTATTGACTGGCAGGAGGAATCAGGGGTAAGTGTGTGAGTGTACGTGGGGGAGAAGCCAGGGGTGGAAAAAGCAGAAGTTGAAATGTGTCTTATTTTAGTTTTATGATTCAACGTGAATTCCAAAAGAGAAAAAAATGGTGCCGATTTCTAGCTTAAAAACAAGGCAGCAACATGACCTTCTTGTCTTTGTATACATGTCTCTGNGTGCGAACGACGTTCTCTTCATGATTTTCACCTCTGAACACCTATGTTTGCTTGGTCTCAGCTCATTTTTTTCCTACGTTACTGTGACCTCCTCGTGAGAGGCGGGGGCAGGAGAAGTTCTTTCCTCCCTCTGCGGAAATTAGGGACTTAGTCCCAGCTTGTGCAGATAGAGGCGTAAATGTACTTTCCCCATTTTTGTTGTAAAAAACCTGGCTGCGGGATGCTCGGCCTCTAATACAGTGTGGTCATCTCTTTTTTTGCTTCCCCCCACCGCCTCAACCACGTAGACGGGGAGAGAAAAAACATCGCGTGCCACCACCATTCGGCCAGGTGCCAGAAGTTGTTACCAAAGGCAGTTGTGGCCCAACCATGAAATGCATTATCTTTTAGCTGCTTGTAATGACTCTTCCGTGTTTGACCTTGCTTGATTTACCATTTGATCTCTGTAGTCTTATATCCCGGTTGGGTATTGGTGTTTATAATGCATCGTACACAGTGATTGCTAGTAGGAGTTATTAAAAACATATTTTAAGGCATGCATTTCTTTGACTTTTTATCAGGTGATTTATTATAATTAATATCAGACCCTCAGATAAAATCTTTCAAATGTCTTAATTCTGTTCTGAAGCACCTGCGTAGAATGATTTGATACAAATTAATAGATTTCTTCAATTTAATGAGTTGTTCCTATTTATAGAATATACCATATTAAAAGTATTTTTATAAATGTATTACAGAGAAATAGATTAAACAAAACTGATGTGACTTTTAAGAAAAAAAATTGCTATAATTTCCTGTCCTTAAAAAGAATTTTTAAAAATCTTGCCTTTACAGAAATGACCTGTGAGTGAATAAGCATTAGGGAGTCTCGCAATGAACAGATAAAAATCCAGAATTTTTCTTTAAAGATGGAATAGATACAGTTTCCTCGTGAGTATTTCAAACAGTAATAGGAAGATGTTTTCACTGCTCAAAGTGAAGAAATGTTATAAAGCTCGTTAAGAAATATAGTAACAATGTGCAATGCATTTTTAAAAAGTGAAGTGACACATTGCGAACAGCAGCAGAGCAAGGACACAGCAAAGGCTGACAGGAGTCCTGGTTGTATTTCATCAGGCACGGCAGCGTTCTGTCCTCTGGAGTCAATTTGTGCTTTGTTTTCAGAGTTGAGCACTCACAGGCTACGGATACGTCTTTCTTTATTGCAAGAGCAACGTTTAGCTTCTGTATTTCTGATTTAAGCTGATTTGTTTCATCTTGTATGCAGCGTGTGTTTCTTTGTTAAGTAGGCATTAGAACAGGGGAGCATGCTTTTATGTAATTTGAAATCGAATATAAACAGTCATAGAACAAAGTATCGGCAATGTGTGCTGCTTATTGGAAAGCTCCTGCAGATAATTACTTTGGTGTTTGGTGAGAAGGTGAGCGTGGAGAAGATGTACAGAAAGCTTGCGGCACAGCTAGTAATAAAACCGAAGGTATATTTGTCTGTGGATGTGTGTCCCTGTCTTTGGGAGCCAAAAGTATCTGTGTTCCAGTAACTTTCTGACTAGGTGTTTCTGCACCGAGTGCGAGTTTAGATACTCTTGCCAGGCATAACCGAAAATAAAGTGGTTCTTTCCTGAAAGAAGTGCCTTTATCTCTTCATTTTGACCTTGCAGATCTAATACTGTTTATGAAACCTTGGCCTTTTTGGCTGAATTGCCTGGTTTGTAGGGGCTGAAATCTCCTGAGCTACACTCGTACCGGTTTCTGTGGACCATAGTGGCAGATGCCAAGATCCTCTGCTGTGATAGTATTGACTTGCAGGAGGAATCAGGGGTAAGTGTGTGAGTGTACGTGAGGGAGAAGCCAGGGGTGGAAAAAGCAGAAGTTGAAATGTGTCTTATTTTAGTTTTATGATTCAACGTGAATTCCAAAAGAGAAAAAAATGGTGCCGATTTCTAGCTTAAAAACAAGGCAGCAACATGACCTTCTTGTCTTTGTATACATGTCTCTGTGCCTAACTTCAGCTTTGTTCTGTTTCGCCTTGTTTCTTCTTTATTACTTCTGGTTTCTTACTAATAAAAACTGATTATAATTCTACTGAAACAGTACAGATTTAGTAAATGGAACCCCAATATGAGATCAGTCAGTCTCTTAACTCTCACATTTTGTTTAAAGAAACTAGAATGGTTCCAAAGAGGAAGATTCAGCACTATTTCACTACATTTTAGTTTGCTTCAATGATTTATTTTACTTTGAAAATAATTTCCGATGAAAACTTTCCATGTATATGCACATTTTGTCATGGGTCATGATAATTTTATCATTAAGAGATTTAAAACATTTCAAAGATTTCTTTCCTTTGTAGGACCGAAAAATGTTTTGTATTAGAAAAGCCATCATCTCAGATTTGGGATTCTGGAAGGGCAATAAAAAGGTTTTACCATAAAACATGATAAGTAAGTCCAATTCCACTGAGTGGCAATAAGATTGCATAATGTCCTGGTGTTACGTAGAGTGTTTTCTTCCTTTGGCTGTTCAGCTCTCAGTGATTTGAAGTACTCAGCTCATTGTCCTTTGTGAAGCTGTAATAATGGATTTAAAAATTCTCATGACTAGTTATTGATATACTCAATGCATCATCGATATGTTGAAATACATTCAGTACCTAAATAGATTACCTTTCGCCATGTATTTCAACTACGATATCACTTGCATTTAGGTTGTCATAATTCAAAGTTCTCCTTTTGTGCTCTTGCTGTCTGTGAAATTAGCTTTTCCTCTTTAAAAACTTTATCAAAGGAAGTTAAAAGTACTAGCGCTTATATTTCATTAGAATATTGATTCCTAAGAATCTGTTATTAACTCACATTCGTGTTCCTCTTTATCCCAATATCTCCGCCCTCCTTAAAGCCAAAATGACTTGTCAGATTTCCTATGATCTTCTTAGTGTTTAAAAAGAATAAAATTAAGGAAATAAGTGTATAGTACTTAAATTTAGACATTGGTTCACATGTAGTACTAGCAAGAGTGATGTATTTTCAGTAGTAAAGCAGACTTTGGTAGCAATTTGTTCATAGTTTGTGCCCTGTAATTAAATAGCACTGTACAGAAATGACTGCAGTATCTAACATTCTAAACTGTTATCTAGTGACTGGCAAGTACAATCAGAAGAATAGTGAAACCATATTTTCATAGGAGTGTTTGAAATTTGCATCAACTTCTCCCAGTTTTTCACGCCCTTTTGGTTTGTGCGTTTTGGCATTTCAGCAGTTCAGCTTTTGAGAAGACTGAGCAAGTACTGAATTTTTGTAAGTGTATTGCAGGATACTCATGGAGAAGGAAGATACATTAATAATATCAATTTTTTCATCTGACTCCTGATTGTGATTAAGGACAGAACGACGTACAAGAAGTAATAACACTCATAAGCATATTGTTATGTTTTACAATTAAGACCAAGAATTATTAGAGCAGCAAACCCTGGGAGCAGACTGTAGCGAACAGCTTATTCGCCTTGTAACCAGTTATTTGTTACTGGGTTTTGCTTGATTTGTAGGGCAGCGTGTTAGAAATTACAAAATAATTCAGGAGGAGGATGAAATTGTGAGTTGGATGGCTTTGAGTTAAGGCATCAGTTGTGCAAGGATGAGCAGAGTTGATACAGATGATAATTACGGCCGTTCGTCAGGTATTGATCCAGGAAATTACTTGGAAACACTGCAACTTCGTATTTGTAATAAATACAGAAATTGCAGGTAACCTCATATTCTCCTTTTTGTTTTTTTTTTTTAGTTTTCTTGCATGTCAGGAATGTTCTTGGTGATGAGATGTAGGAAACTCCCTGAAATTCGAGAATTTTTTAAATTTAGCAATAAAGAATTATCCTATTAGAGTGAGAATGAAGTGTATTGGCTTAAACCCTAGCCAAGATACTGGCATAACTGAGCCACATTTTCCTAAGATGTACATACACAGGGAATAATGTAGTTCAGATAAACATGGATATGCTAGGCTCAATTTAGCTAACTTGAGTGGAAACCATAGAGAATTAGCAGGACTGGAAATCCTCAACTGCAGCGCAGGCTGCAATTAAGGTGTTGCAAACCTGTGCTGAATCCTGCTCAGTTGTTGCCTGCCCAGACAGCTTAAATCCAGTGTACGTACACTTCTCTCTGCCGTAATGGCATTTTATTTCTGCTTGTGTGTTCTGTGACTATATCTTTTTTTTATACTAGTGTACCGCAGAGCGTGCGTAGCAAACAGCTTTGTTTGAAGGAAGGTGGACTGGTAACTTTGATCCAGTAACAGTAATAAAATACATTTTAAAAAAAAAAAGCTATTGTAGAAGATGATAATACTGGGAAATGTAGGAAAATGAAGAATTTGTAACCTGAAGTAATTACAAAATTCTGAATTGCACTCTGTTTGTTTCAAGATCTAGGTTATGTGTATGTTATATTGCATTAAGAACACTGTAAAAATAAAATAACTAGTATTTTTTAGGTGCTGCTTTAACTTCCTGTATGTGCACCAAGGTTGACTTTTAGCAGTTTGTTTTTGTTAGATTATGTATTTGTGGAATATAGTGACATGGTACAGAGCAGTGGAATTTAAAATAAACAAAAAGGAGAGTTTCTGCATTGAATTATTATTTACCATTATTTCTTTGCTGCTTTTCAAACACTTCTAGAATGAGTAGCAAACCATATTTATCCCCACAGGAGTCTAGCAAACCTAGAATTAAATACGTGAATACTAACATAGAATTTTCATCTAAGTAATTATAATGAGGTTTCAGTCTTGCATTCCGTACGTGAACCATCCTGAAATATTGGAGGTCTTTGGGTAGCAAAGAGTATATTTTGTTCATTTGACTTTTTAAAAGTAGTTTTGCTGTTTTTCTTTGATGATCTAATTCCTGCAATTCTGAGCCTTGCCTCTGGAGGTTTTTCTTTCACTTCCCTTATTTGAAGAACGTTGCAGGAAAGGTGGTTTTGACCTGCTGATGGTTGATGGACAGCAAAGACTAAACTTTTTGCGTTGTAGCAAACAATTGGAATGGCTTTGCTACGTTTCTAAAGCAGAGGCTTCTGTTGCAAGCAATTATATCACAAAAAGTTTGGAGTTTGGATCGATCTTCTGAATTTCCACGGCTCATAAAGATTTTGTGATTAATATAACATTGTGCGTCTTTGTCCTACATCAGAAAAACAACTCCAGCATGAGGCAAACATTTTGTGTTTTAAATAAAGATAATTGTTTGTATGAAATAAACAGACCTGCAATTTTCCACCAATTTTTTATGAAAATGTATTTTATTTCATCCTTGGATTTCAGCAAAAGTCTTAGTAGAGATATTGCGGGGAAAAAGGGAAGGGTAGCATTAACCCCTCGAATGGCAATAAGGATGTGTTTTTATAAATTCCGAAATTGGATGTCAAAATGCTGGAAATTCAATCCTCTGAAAATGAAAAATTAATCGTCACGGAAACGTGTCTTAGCTCAGAGAAAATCCGTCTTCTCGGTGGAAGTCAGCACCATGACTCAGCTGCTGCTCTTTTCTGATAAAATGTACGTGGGTGGTTATGCTGCAGTAATCTCTGTAGCCTTCCCTTCTGTTAGTGCCTACAGACATTTTTCTTACACCCACGCGTGTTCTCTGGTTCCTTAGAGCAGATTAATAGCTTGTTTTTGACACTAGGAAGATGTATATAGGAGATTCTTCCTGTATGTGTACAAGAGATGCAAGTTCATTGCTTTAAAGAAAGCACATTTGTAGAGTAAAGCAGATTTAGGCAGAAAGGTGGAAAAATGTGTAAATAAAACATTTAAATCTTTAATGTGAGCGCCGGGACATCTCTGTCCTCTGTAAACACTAGGAACTGATCGTATTTCCAGGGTCAAGTGCATCTGTGTTTTTCAGCAGGGATCTTTTTGTATTCAGAAGAAATCAGTAAAACAAAAATCAAACTTACCTTTTCATGCTAAAATATCTTACGCTATCTTCAAAGATGTCAGATGTTTTACTGAAACTATTTTTCTTTAAAAAGCCAAAGGTGATGGATAACTGTCAGAATCTTCAGGAGGTGAAAAGTAGGGAACTGAAAAGGATCAGGATCGCTTGTGTTTTTGGGAAGACCTGGCGAGTGTTACACGCTGTCCAGGCTCTGCATTGCCATGTCGTTCTAAATGAAATGAAGAGGAAGAATGTGTTACTTGTATTACGTAGTACGGCAGCTATTCTTTCTTGTTAAAATGATTCTTGGTTTTCTGTTCTAATGTTTGTTTTTTTTAAAGTTCAGAACTAAATTATATGATGGCCCATACATAGATAGAATAACAAAAACGGAAATTATTTACTGACTTGTGTCCCACTGTTCGGAAATCATTGAGAACGTGCGTTTGTGCACTCGTTCTCATCCATTCAGAGTCTTCCAGGGGATGCAATGCGATGTCGCATGTATTGCAACTTTACCATGTGGGTCTACCCTTGCAAATCTTGTGGTTTTTTTCTAATCAGTACTAGCATTTTATCAGGTGGGATTGGCCATTGTGGAACTCAAATGTCTAAGTTAAATGCTGCTGACCACATATTTTAGCCAAGTTCAATGCAAACTCTGGAAAAATGATGTACAACCAAAGTCCCAATTTTCTGCTTTATATGCATGTTGTATGTCAGACAGCGGATGATCTGCTTTTCTTAATGCTCCTGTTTGAAGATGTGTCCAGTCTTAGCAGATTAAACAGAGACTACCTTTTTTTAATCTGCAAATTGTTTAATACCCGATCAGTTGTTACTTCCCCTTCCCACTACACTCACCGGACAGCTTTTTTTAACTCTTAAAACTTTGCTTCTTCATTGAATTCTTGTAAATTATGAGAGTAATTATAGTGATTTGAAAATAGCTTGGTGGTGTTGACATTTTAAGCAATGTTTTGTAGAAACTGGGCATGCAACAAAGATCTTTGTTTTCAAGATGGTGCTAATCTGATAGGCTTTGCTTTTGTTTTCTAAAAAGTGTCAGTTGGGAAGATGTTTTGGGAAGCTTAGAATGAGAACCTGAAAGATTTAGAGGATTACAGCTTTAGTTTGTTTTCTGTACAAATGTTTAAATATTATCTAACAAATTATTCTTGCTCTTTTTTATAAACTTCCTTGGCAACACAAACAGAAGATTCCCAATGCTTTGTACCCTTTTCTAATTTAAGTAATTAATCGATTGGATCTGAGCTGATTGTAAAATAGTTTTCCTCAGTCAATTGCTCTTAGGAAATGTTTTGATACAGTAAGATACTGAACTATGAAAGAACTGGCCAGCGTATTTATAAGTAACTTCGATTCCAGATAAATTTGCTCTGGGAAATTATTCAGACAGGTTCTGCTGACTGGTAAGATGATGCTTTTGATTTCTGGGTCCATTTTAGATAAACGAGTGACAGCAGACAGATAGTTTTATCGAATGTTTTATTGCAACCAGGAAGAGTGGTATTTTAGTTTAGTTCTTGTCAGTAGCAGCAACAATATTAAAGTATGGGTTGCAGAGAGTAATTTTTGGATTGAATTAATCACATTTATTTAGTTTTAGTTAAGAAAGGCAGACATTAAGAAATTCCCTGTTGTCTACTGATTGAAAATCTCGGAGAGATGAACTTTAGTCTTCTTTCAATTCTTGCAGCATGTCTTTTAGTTTTGCACTCGTATTTTCTTCAGATTTGTTAATTTTATGGATTTTTTTACTTTTCTACATGGCATCCAGGTTTTTATTTTGGCAAGATTATCTTGCTGAATAAACCAAGTTTTCTGCTGTTTTTTTCTGTAGATCTTTAAATATTAATTGTATATTTAAAATTTCAGGATTTGGTTTTACTCTTTCCAAACTCTACGATGAGAGAAGTTTGGCATGGTGTCATCCGCTACCCTGCATGTAGTAACAGTATTTCAACACTTCTATCATTGAGCTATGTTACGGGTATTGTCATTAATGAAAAGTCTTTTGAAAAACATGTGTTCATATTTAAAATATGTTTACTGTTTGCAACATAAAGAATCTGTACCACAATGTTGAATAACAGGATGTTTTATTTTAAAATGATTTCTGTAAGGTAACTTTTGTATCTAAATTGTTTTATAGAAAGAAGGGAACAAAAACTTAGTAACAAAAATATCAGGGATTTGATTTAAGCTTTACTTTAGATTGTTTGCTCATAAATCTTGCAGAATCTTTGAAAATTTCTGCAGGTAAAGCGTGCAAACATAGCTTTTTTGATTTTTTTTTTATTTAATTAAAATTTTAATAAAATTAACAGTTTTGAACTAATCCCTTTGGGGCAATTCTGTAACATGTCTAATAGTGCCAGGTAGCAACCTCAGGAGCATTCTCAAAATCTAGGAAGAAGTACTCATCTATAAATTAGACAAATCCTTTAGGTTGGAAATCGCTTTAAATCCTGTGAGTAATGAAGACTTGTTGAATGTTCTGGTCTGATTAATTTCTCTGTGTTCCTACAAAGAAGCCTTCTACCTCAACCGAACCATTTCTTTAAACATTGCAGATTATGTTTGTTAGAGAAAAGAAGCGAGTTTTTACCATTAACGTTAGGGGAACTGTACCACACCTCGGCACTAAGACTTCAACGAGTGTTTGATGACTCGCCATATAGAGCTATCTAAGGTGTGACACTTTTAAATACAAGTAATACATTGGGATATCTGTCAGGAAGTTAGGTTTTTATTATTTTTATTCCGTTAAAATGATATTTTAAATATATATATGAATGATATGATATCATATAATATAACATAATTGTATGTTTGTACATTTTGACAATTTTTATCCTACTCCCCTTGTTAACTCCTGTGGCAGATGTGCACAATTAAATGGTGACGTACGTGGGCATTGATTGCGTGGTCACACGTGCTCTGTGGCTTCCACTTGTATTGCTATTGAGCAACGCTGCAATGGCTCTTGAATTGTGGCTGTGCTGGCAGCAGTGCTGCTAAATAATTTCAATCTTCATCCACGAAAGGAAGCGAGCCAGAAAGGACTGCCAAAGCCAACATTATTAGGTTATACTTGACCAGTGTACTACTGGGTAGTACGTAAAATGATTTTACAAATTATTTAATAGAGAGTAGAAATATGACAGTGGAGCAGATTACAGTAAAGACATTTTTAGCTGTGCCTTCTGCAGCGTGTTTAACGCGTCTATGGAAACTATTATCTGCTAGCCATAACTGAGCGGACGTTATATCTTGTAAAAGCACAGTGTTACTGACCACAACAGTCTTACCATCAGTAAGGTGAGCTGCATATTTCAAATTGTTAGCATCTACAGTTAGGGGTGATAATTTTCCTCTCTGAAGTATGAAAAAGTGCAACATTTAGTGGGATTTTTTTAAAAAGGCATAGCTTTAAACAGCAAACGAATGCTATATCCTGGTTCTGGAGTTCGTGCAAATTCTTCAGTAATTCCCTTTTGTAATCCCAACCTGCTTGTAGTGAGGTTCATCCTCCAGTTCAGCAGTCAGGGCTCTCTAACTTGTGTTTTGCTTCTCTCTCATCTCTTGATAAATTTGTGTTGTGTCTGTCTTGTTTTGATTCTGTTTTCTCATGTGAATTATGGTTATTAGTATCTGTAGCTTCATACATCAGCAAATAATCATCAGTTTGTTTGTAGTTTATGTTCATTAACTTTTAGAATGGCTCTGATACAAGATTTAAATTAACCTTCTTCCTGTTTTGTAGAAAATTCCTCTTTGTCTTGGTACTTAATAAGGCTAGGTACAGTGATTCTCACTGTAGTCTCCTTGTAATTTTCGGAGAGATGGAAGAGGAAAAATTAACAGGCTGAATTTTTGGTGTAGAGTATCCTAATCAGATAATACTGTCAGCTCAGGTCAGTTAACAGTTCCCTATAGCATAAGTGACAACTTTACCCTTTACTGTTAATGCTTAGTTAATAGAAGATGCTGGATTTTTAATTTTTGTTGTTTGATTTTTACAGGCATTTTGTCTTTCTTACAGAGCTGTGCTCTTTTGGGGCTTCTGTTGTTCTGAAGGTGATCCTCCGGAAAATGCTAAAGCTAGAATCCCAGGCTAGAATTGTATGGGTGAAGAAGAGAGTGCTTATTTTTACATGGATTAAGAAATATAATGAAAGTAAGAACATATTTTAGCTTTTGGAACAAATATGTGTAAATGCTTATTGGTCTCTTCAAAAATATAGGAAACGTGGAATTTTATTTGTAAAATTCTTGTTTCAAAGGGCAAAGAGATGATGATAGCATAGACACTGGAATTATAATATGCTTATGTGTAGATATAACAGCAATTATAAGACTAAATCAATAGGGAATTTATATGTAATTAAAAGTACTATTGCTTATTTCTGTAATTTCTATCATTGAATCTGAGTGACTTCAGAGTCTCATCTAAAAAATTGAATTGATTTCAGATTTTGCAATCTTAAACAGAAAATATTAGTTGTTACCTACATACAGGGAACTTCTGCGAGTGGAGTATCTCTTGTGCCAGACTGATATCAAACCCAAAACTAAATTGTAAGGGCTTGGGACAAGAATCTATAGAAAACCAGAAAAAGCAATTTAGATTGAAAAGTTTTAGCTTTGTCCATTCAGACAGCTCACATGTGGGGGGAATGTGAAAATCTTTATTATCAGCTCATACTACGAGAAAGAACCTTGTTGTTTTGTCGAAGCACTGGTCGGTGAAAATGACCCTGAGCTCTGTTTTCGGCACGTCGGCTGCCTTAGCTGAAGTGGCATGTTCCCGTGAGTCACGTTTAATTTTCCTGGTGGCAGTTAGACCCTTCGAGATAGGTGCATTGCACTCCTGCTGAAGAATAGCAGCGATCAAGTAGCCAAGATAGATGTGAATTTTTTTCTGAAGATGTGTTATCATTACGGCATTTTGTGTTCATTTTATTCTTTCAGGAATACTAGATGGACCAAAGAGAGACTGTTTACTTGTGTGTACATAGGATATTACAGCTCATCAGCGCAGGTTGTGCAAAATGGTTTGCAAAATACATGTCGAATTTTATCTTGACGATCAAAGCTTCCAGTAATGTTTGTGTTCAGGTGGATTTACAGTACAGACAAAGATTTTTCTTAGACCGTTTACAAACAACACTCTTGACNTCATGGAGAGACAAACTATTTTCCTGAGGGAGTTCGCAGTTCATTTGTGAGAAGATCTGTCCTGAGAAGCTGTTAGTGCAAGAGGAAAATACGTTCTTTGTTTCAGTGCTTTAAAATAAGGCTGGAGAAGTGTTACTTCTAGTCTCTGCTGATGCACTAGTACTACATGAATGAAGGCTAAAAACTGAATTTTCATCTCGTNATCAAGTAGCCAAGATAGATGTGAATTTTTTTCTGAAGATGTGTTATCATTACGGCATTTTGTGTTCATTTTATTCTTTCAGGAATACTAGATGGACCAAAGAGAGACTGTTTACTTGTGTGTACATAGGATATTACAGCTCATCAGCGCAGGTTGTGCAAAATGGTTTGCAAAATACATGTCGAATTTTATCTTGACGATCAAAGCTTCCAGTAATGTTTGTGTTCAGGTGGATTTACAGTACAGACAAAGATTTTTCTTAGACCATTTACAAACAACACTCTTGACAATAGAGTACTTGATCAAAGTTAGGTTAGTAAAATACTAAGCATTAAAATACTATTAACTTGACTTAATAAAACTTTTTTTCCCAACTGTTTGTAAATCGGGTAGTGTAGAAAAGTGTTGCTTCAGACTCTAAAGACAGTATCTTCACTGTGTACGTACCTCTCCCATTCTGATTACGTCTAGGTTTGTCTCAGTAGCTCGTATTCCCTTTGGGCTCTATAAAAGCCAATGTAAGACTTGTCTAAAATAAGCAAGTTTCGTGCATTGACCTATATAACACATGCATGGCTCTCGTCAGCCTTGCAGGCAGTTCATTTAGGAGTTACTGTCTGGATCAAATCTTAGGTTGTCTGCTTTTATGGACATCCTTAATTCTAAATTGCTTCCTACACTGTTAGAATGTATAAAGGTGTGTAGCGGAGTTTAGGACAGCGTTCCGACAATAAATACAATCAAACACCTTTGATTTTATGACTATAAATCGAACAACAGTTTGTCCTGATAATAGTAATGTTATTCCAGAGTACGTTTGCAAAGAAAGCAAGGAGGCAAAATTACATCCGCTTTTGAAACAATTGATGATATTTATGGCCAGGGCACTGATGGGCTCTAACGGCCCTGAGCAGCCTCACCTGGTGCTTCCGCCCACACCCATGGCCCAGCAGCCTATTTAAGCCCAGTATGGGGCTGGTGATGTTGCAGGGTGCTGCTCTCCAACTCTACCTAGCTCCTTGCTTAAGCATCTGAGGAGGACTCACTCTACGCGATTATTCTGCTTTTAATCCTGAATCCAGCTCCTACCTGCTGCTGAGTACAGTCTGGGAATTTCCTGGGGTGTGCCCCACGGCGTCTGGGTGATGTATTTGTCATGGGTGGTGGGGGGAGCTTGGTATCGGGTTTGTGCATATTTTCCCGTTATTATAATACACAATCCGCGTAGTTAGATTAAAGCTGTGTTTAACCTTTCCAACCCATAAGTATCTTTCCCTTTTCTCTTTCCCCTCCATTTTGGGAAGGGAGGGAGTTAATAAAGAGTGTCTGTCGTTCATTTAATGGCCAGCCCAGCTTTAAACCATGACAAAAGGATAGGTCTGATGGGCTTTTGCTATGAATACTTTCCTATTTCTTGCAATTTAAAATAGATCAACACTGGGGGAAAGGGATCAACGTTGCTAATTACATTTATATTACACATTTTAAAATTTAATTGAAAGAGAAAAATGTTTTTATGCAGTGGCATGGACATTGGAAACCTCTTCAAAGTTTGTAGCTATTTTACAGCTTCTTTTATTTTGCTTACGAACTCAAAAAAGATACTAAGGTAGCAGTTTGATAACTCCACAGAAACCCTTGGGATTTTTAGGATAAAATGTTTCTGCACAAAATTGATTTTGTTGGGAAAATTTAAATATCACTTTACCCATCTTTGTACAGTGTAATATTAAAGCTATATTATTTCCTTTAGAAAAATCTTATGCATGGATGTAACACGGTAAAGACTGAACTTGATAAATCTAAAACTCNTAAATACAATCAAACACCTTTGATTTTATGACTATAAATCGAACAACAGTTTGTCCTGATAATAGTAATGTTATTCCAGAGTACGTTTGCAAAGAAAGCAAGGAGGCAAAATTACATCCGCTTTTGAAACAATTGATGATATTTATGGCCAGGGCACTGATGGGCTCTAACGGCCCAGAGCAGCCTCACCTGGTGCTTCCGCCCACACCCATGGCCCAGCAGCCTATTTAAGCCCAGTATGGGGCTGGTGATGTTGCAGGGTGCTGCTCTCCAACTCTACCTAGCTCCTTGCTTAAGCATCTGAGGAGGACTCACTCTACGCGATTATTCTGCTTTTAATCCTGAATCCAGCTCCTACCTGCTGCTGAGTACAGTCTGGGAATTTCCTGGGGTGTGCCCCACGGCGTCTGGGTGANCAGTGTATTTGTGTTTAGTTTGTGGGGTTTTATATGTATATATTTATTTATACAAATAGATAATGACTTTTACAACACAGGCCTCCACAGAGGCTCTCATACATGTGGAATAAGGATTGAAGCACAGAGACAGGTCAGCTGAGTATTTGCTAATGAAGCCTTTAGAACAGACAGGTTAATCTGGAATGCACCTCAAGCAAACCGTAATTAATTTTGAAGACCCAATTGCAAAGATCGGATGACTATTTTTTTTACTCAAACGTATTTTTTACTGCTGGTTCTGTGCTTGAAAAAAATATTCATGAAATAGTGTGTATTTTCTCTAAAGACAGTGGGAGCAGAATATTTCAGGCAACAAATGGCAAATGAGAGATAAGAAATATTGAGCTCAATCCATATTGAGTGCAATCTGTGCTTGAGACAGAAGAATGTTGTTCAATGTATTTTATTAGCAAAGAAGTAAATTCTAATGTATACCCATGGATTACTGCAGAAATTTGCAAGTTTTTTTATCTCCACCAATTTTGGTCTTAAAATTCACGGACTGAAAAAGGATTATTCACATTACAAACTGTCAGTGATGTTCTGCTTGAGCAAATGTTTGTCTTGTTACCAGTAAAATGTTTGTCTTGTTACCAGTAAATACGTTTCAGTAGGCTGCAGTTCTAGACAAATTTGGAAGAAACAGTTGGCATTCGATACAAGGGATTTAGAAGAAAAGTTTGAATGTATATGAAGGAGTCTTCATAATCATAGTCTTGAACTTAGGTTGTTGCTTTTGCGATTAGGATCGTGAAATAATTTAAGATGTGTTGCAAAAATCTAAGTTCCTCTATACTTGGAAGAAGAGTCTGTAATTGGTTGCTAAAGTTGTTTCCGTGGGGTATGGAGCCGCTGACTGCTTTGAGTGTTCACAAACTGATTTTATCTGGGACAGCAAAGCCAATGCTAAAAGGTCTTACTCTCTCTTATTTCTGAAAAGAATAGAGATGCTGCTAGCTTGGAGGACCTTCTACTGGTATGGAATGTGATTTTCCAAAAGCTTGAGAAATGCTTTTGTCTTGATCAGCTAGGCTGCACCAAATGCCATGAGAGAAAGAAGTGAGAGGTGACTGATGCTGTGGAATGCTGTGGTTCAAACGGCAGTTTCCAAAGCAAGTCACGGGTTGAGCACCAAAGGAGAAGACAAGGCCAAAATCTTTCTGCTTCCACATTCAAAAAGAAAATTCGTGTTTCTACTGTAAATATTGTGTGAGAAGATAGTATCTTGCTGTCTGACTCAACATGACAGAGAATTGTGAAAGCAGAATTTGTGAAAGAGAAGTTCCCCGTAAATTTTAATCTGGAGTTTGCTTCAGTATGTCAGCATTATTTGATCGTGCCTTTAGCATGTTTTGTTTTTAATAATTATACCAATATCTAAAATAAATAGAATTAACAGAACTAAAAGTTCTCTCACTTGTAAACACTCATATGAAGCACTTTATTCACTTTTTAAAAACTTTTTCCGTTTTTGTCTTCATGGGTGTACTTTTTTCTCCTATAGGTTTACATGAGGGAAAATAAATGGGGTTTTTGCAGTGAGGGGAAAAAATGGAGAGGTCTGTTAATGGAACAGAACATCCCAACAGTGGAAAGCGGAAGTTTAAAACTTTGTTTTCTAGCATGTAAACACTATATTCGCATGAAAAAGCTTCTACATCGCTATCAACAAGAATAAGGCCTGAAATAACGCTGCCACTTAACGCCACAAGTTAAGACTTGTGCAGCAAATTGGTGATGGTAAGATCAGTACCTATTTTTCAGAGCAGAAGATATTATTTCTGTAATAAATTCTTTGTAATAACGAATATTTTTGATAGCGATGTGCAATGACTGAACATACAGGAAAACATTTTACGATGGATGCGGGTGTCGGATAGTGACATCTTCTTATTTTGTTATTCCTGGGATGTTTCATTCTGTAGACTTCAGTGACAAGCTGGGGTGTTAGAACAAGGCAAGCACGTATGAATACAAAGCCAGAATACTTTGCTTCCAGCAGTACAGTCATGGGTTTAGGATATTGTTGTCATTCTTCAACAAGGTATGCTGTGGCTTAACTGTAGGTTAGGGTTGATGTTTGTTACCATGTGAGACCGAGTCAGGGCCAGACGGACCTTTGGCATGCCCCAACGTGTTTGTTCTTCTAAATATTCATTCTTATTTGCAGATCTTATTTTTTTTTAATCTTCTGTGACTATTTCGGTGCGTGTTTGAATGACCTCACATTTTTATCTCCTTTTAGTAATGTTGTAGTGTAGTTTTAGTGGTTGATTGAAAGTGTAAATGTTTAAATGGCTAAATGACAGGAAAAGGCTCTTTTGCGTTTAGAGACGTTAAATCAGCAGTGCTCTATGTTTATAAAGAAAGAAATCCCGCGTTTCATTCAACATGATTTCTAGTATTTTGCATCCAGATCCTTGCCTATACTCCCACTGAAAGAGGAAATAAAAACGGTGCATTTGTCGTTTTAATAATGTAAATGGTTTAGGTTGGGGTTCTTCCTTTCCCTTATTCTACTTGTTAAGTAGGATTGTTTGACTGTGTGTGTTTATTTGGAATTTTTTCCTCCCAAACGCCCTCTTTCCATACATTCTGCTGGTGAGGTTTGTGTGTGTACTTTTAAGAAAAGTGGCAAGATAGCGTAAGTTCTGAAAGCTCTCTGTGCCAACTAACAAGGAACAGCGTTGGTGCTGCAAAAACATTTCAGGAGAACCTGACTACCATAAGTTGCCTTTCCAGCAAAAATAGGGANAAAGAGCAAATAAAAACGGTGCATTTGTTGTTTTAATAATGTAAATGGTTTAGGTTGGGGTTCTTCCTTTCCCTTATTCTACTTGTTAAGTAGGATTGTTTGACTGTGTGTGTTTATTTGGAATTTTTTCCTCCCAAACGCCCTCTTTCCATACATTCTGCTGGTGAGGTTTGTGTGTGTACTTTTAAGAAAAGTGGCAAGATAGCGTAAGTTCTGAAAGCTCTCTGTGCCAACTAACAAGGAACAGCGTTGGTGCTGCAAAAACATTTCAGGAGAACCTGACTACCATAAGTTGCCTTTCCAGCAAAAATAGGGAATGCTGCCGGTTTGTTCAGGTGTTGGGATTTGTCAGGTCTAACTTGGCATGATATGTCGTCTTAACTTGATCAGATCCCAGTTCTCAGGGTGAGGTATGCTCTAACTAGGAGCCTTCATTTCCCAAGCTGACTGCAAGTGGATCCCCGATCCTGTAACGTGGGTTGGGTTTGTTTGTTTGTTTGCTGCTTTTAATTCTCAGTTCTCTAAGCAAATGGAAACTCTACTCTCCTTGCTAACTGTGCCTTCAGAATCGTGTTTGTCGCAGTGCCCAGGAAAACAGTCCTAGGTTTTCTTTAGGTTTAAGATCCAACAGCATTGCTGTGACCTGAAGTGGCTTTACGTGGTGTACTAGAAGGGGCCTGTCTGGAGTAGTTTTAAGTTGGTTCCTCCACCAATCAAAACCATAGAGGACTGAAGGTACTTAGGGATTTGTTGAGAGTTTCTTGAATTAGACTGTTAGATGGTTTATCTCTGGTATACCGCTACTGAAATCATAAATTGACTGAGCACATTTTGGCGAACGTGTGTTAGCGCATGAATGCGCAGAAGGCTACGCACAATTCTTGTCTTTACTGTCCTCGTAGCGGTACGCGTAATCCTATGTGCACTTTGTTGTCACTCCTGGATTTCCACATGTATTGCCATATTGTTTATATGTCCAAAGTCAGAGGAAGTTTAATACGCTGCCTGACTCCTTATAAGCTAGTGATTTTGAAGCATGCAAGATTTTACATATCTCTGCAAAAGCGAAGGAGGTTACTCAGAAGAAAAACCTGGCCTCTGATCACCTCTATTCCCCCCCCTTGCTGTTTACTTTAATTAATGGCTGTGGCATTCATAGAGTCATTTGAATAATGCGTGTAATAGGTGTAAGTTAGGTGCTTTGTCAATGATTGCACTTGATAACAGACTTGGGACTAAACAAAAATGAATCTCCAGCTATGATAATTATGTCAATGTTGGCAAGCCCTCTTTCTTTTTTGCAAATGCTATGCTTTGCTACAGTGTACCCACCCCGCTGCAGTTTTTGCTTTATGTTGGATTTACTCTGGTATTTATAAATCTATTCTACATCTTCTGTAGTATGTATACTGTGTTCACTTACTTTCCTATTAAGGTGACAAAATGGGACGTGGACAGCAGAGTTCAGTACTGGCAAATAAAGATTAATTCTGTATGATGCAAAAGTTTTAGGCAATTGTAAACTGTGCGGATACTTTCAATTCTGTGCGTTCTTATAGGACAGTAGACATCATTCACCTCCGAAGAATGAGTGGCATGAGTTAGACTATCCGATAGTCCGTAACATGAATTGTGTTGTATTGCAAAGTGTTGTGATTCTGACACAATATGACTTTGATAACCGCTTCTGCCACACTCTTTTCCGTGTGTCTCTCATCAGTGAACTACAGAAAAGGTTTAGATTTGAAAAATCAGCGAATTCAAATGTATTTTAGTAAATACACAAGATTAAGAGTATTGTGTCTTAAATGATTACTAAATACCCATAGGTTTTTTTATTAGTCACCATTCTGAAATCAGGAAATGCAGGTTTCAGTGGGAGATTTGCATGGGCTCTCTGAAACTTCCTTCAGGAGGCTGCTGTGACATATCCATTTCTTTAAAAAACAATCAAGGCTTTGTATTTTAAAGAGAGAAATCACCTCTCTTGGGATGATGCTGAGACAACACACAGAGAAGGTATCTTTTATATGGGCTGGGGGCATGAAGGCGATGTACAATAATCATTGAATATTTTTTCTAGAGTTTGTAACAGAGAAGTATACCTGCTGTCATATGTACATATGGACATAGAGTACAAACTGTGAATTTTCAGCTGGTTTAGCTGATCCAGACTGCTACTGTGTGCTTATCCAGAGCGAAGGACATTGCAGTCCTAGTATTTCAAGTTATTCTCTCAGAGGATATTTATTCATTTTAAATTTATTTCCTCTGGTGAAATAGCAGGTCCTCACATGTTAAATTCTTCTGCAAAGAGGATAAAATTTTCCACCTTTAAAATATGTTAATTTTTAACAAGACTTAAATATGTTTATGCGTTAATGACTTCATTGATAGTCTGTGAAGCATGTCTAATATGAAAATTGCCAAAGCTGCATAAATGTTCAGTTCTGGGTGGATAACCACATATGCATCACGTGTGCTTGATGCTTATGTATTGTTTGTGTACTTCGATTCTTTAGTCTGTGCCTCGCAACTTTGAAAGCCTTTTAAGCTGTGTGAAATTCAAGCAGTAGAAACTTTAGTCAGAATCAACTGATGTTGATTTTAGGCATCATTTACTCAACTCCTTAGACTCCAGGAAGCATCAGGGGTGGAACTTTGGCAATCAGCATTCCACGTCAGCTGGCTGTCATAGGGTTTTGTCAATAGTAGGCTTGTACCTCTCCAGCTGACTGTTTGCAAATTTAGAAGTCAAGACACAGCTGTAACTATGCTGCTAAACTATGCCATGTCTGTAGATACAAATGCTTTCAGTAATTAGTATTTAGACACCAATTTTTAAAGCATTGTAGAATGTGTAATGAAAGGAGAATATGTGAGATTTCTTGTTTTCTACCTCTGTGCTTTTCATCCCGTGTTGTTACGTACTAGGAACTGGTGCTGTCTGAGGCAGTCCTCTGCAGTAGAACTATTAGTCCTTTGCAGTAGCAGTGGTCAGCAAGATGGAAGCAGGAGGGGAAAAAAGGATTTGTAAAAGTTGGTGTTACTGGTGAGGGAGAAAAGGAAGAAAGGAGCTGCAGGCCTGAGAGAAAACATGACTGCAGATGGGGACAGGAGCTACTATGGCCATGAAGCTGAGGAATGGGTTTGTGTTTTTGCCCGTTAGGAAAAGAAGATTCAATCCAAATTCAGTTTGTTAGATTAATCTTTCCATCAGTCATATGAATTTCTCAAAATCTATTAAAGTTGCAGTGAACAAAGGACAATAAATTGCCTTTTTAGTGGGTTGTATTCTCAATCAAATGAGTAAACAGCCGAACTGCTAATAAACTTGGGTGATTTCTGCATAAGCTCTGTTTACATTACGGGAGCTATATTAATGCATAAAAAAGAAAAGTAGGAAACTAGTGTTTGACTGACCATTTCGGGGTACCTAAGCCTTGTTTAGCATAACTTAAAACACTGATGGTCACATCCGCCATTTGAAAATCTGAAAGAAATGTCAGTCCGGCTAGTGCAAAGATGAGCCATAGCTTTGGCAAAGGGCTTGTTGTTAAAATAGAGAACAGGAACGCATGAGATCAATGGAAATAATTCCCTTATTCTTTGGAAATGGTGGGTTATAGCTCCCAAAGCGTCTGTAGAAAAAATTAAACGCGGTCTTTTCTGTTTGCAATTCTGTTGACAAGAACTGAGGTCAGGCAGGGAAACAAATCCTCCATGCCAGTAACCCTCCACCTGCTTAAATGTTTGGGTTTTTCTTTTTTTTCATCTCCTTCGTGTACAAGTTGCTTACTCAGTTGCAGCTGTTTGGCTAGAACGGGGATGGAGCTTTCCCTGATTGACAGGAGATTGTATTTAGAGTTGTGCCGAGTAGATGCTTGGTATATTTCCATTTCCCCTAGTCGAAAATTCGGTTCATGGCAAGAAGAATGTGAACTATGGTCTCAGCAGTTTGTTTCTTGAAATAACCGTATTTAAAAGAAGACATTTAGGAAATGATATTGAAAACACCCTCTCTTTAGAAAGATGAAAAGCCTTTATTTTATACATTTGTTTACATAAATCATTAGTAAAAATTGCCTCCAGTGTATAGTTATTCTACTGAAATATGTTTTGTATTTTTAGCTATACTGTGTACCTGCGTAAAGTTTCTCGGTCTAATTAATGAGAAAATATTAAATAATACCAAGCATGTGTCAGAATGGGCGGATACTGACAGGGAATTTAAAACTGTGTTTGACACTATAGACGGGGGTCTGGTTACGCTCAGGGACTTTATTCACTCTGTCAGACTCCGTACTGCTCCGAGGCCTTTTGTTAGAGCTCATAATAATAATTTGCCCTCGACATGCTTTTTCTGTTGTGACTGGTTTGTATCATAGTGACATGTACGAGCTTGATTTTTGCACCAGAAACACATGGCATGTGCTACATGCTGTAAAAGCACAGAATAAACATGGTCCTTTCTCTTTTAAAATGAACTTTGATTTCAAAATGCATTGCCACTTCAGCGGACACAGCTGATTTAAAGAATCTTTTTAAGTAATTACTAGCCAAACAGTCATTCCAACTTGTGCAAAACAGCATCACATGCACTTAAATGAAATTTCTTGTATTCGTCCTTTTACCGGTCAGCACTGAGAAGAGTTTCACTCCATGTTCTTTACTCCCCCCCCCATCAGGTGTTTATAGACATCGATAAGATCCCCCCGAGCCTTCCCTTCTCCAAGCTGAACAGTCCCAGTTCTCTCAGAGTCTCCTCACATGTCAGATGCTCTTGTCCCTTACTCATCTTCACGGCTCTCTGTTGGACTTGCTCCGGCAATTCCATGCTCTCCTTTTCTCCCTTCCCCTGCTTCCAAATAAATTACTCACGGGTTCTGTAAAAGCAACAAGAAAGGCTGACAGCTGTAAAAAATTATAGTGAAGCCTCTTATTAGTATGTCTGTAGATAGTTGTGGGTTTTTGAGGAATCTTTGATTTTCTGTTAATATACATGATGTGTTCTATTAAAAATTAATTTTGTTTTGTATTGGTGATTGGCAGGCATTCAGGTTCAATGAGATCTAAAGAGCAAACTTCCCGGCACAGTCATGAGATCTTAATCATAAAACTTCATATATTTTATAATATACAGAGCTTAAATTTATTTATCTGCTTACAGGACTGAAATTATTTTATGATAATTCACCAAACTGGGATTTAAAGAGCAAGCCCCAACCTTCTGAAGACATGGGACAGCATCCCAGACTTTGGCAATAAAGTTAGGATTTTTGCAGCTTCTGAGCACGTAAACTGCCTGTTGATTTGATTTGCTACCGAGAGTGAGAGGTGGCTCCAGGAAAAGAGTTTGTTACTAGTTACCACCCAGGCAACTGTTTTCATTCTATAGACCACAAAATTTAGAAGCAAGGTTTTCTTCAATATAATATACAGTTTAGAAATAATAATTGCATAAAAAGTTGCAAAAGAATTGCTCATACTGAGTTTGTTTAATGTAAGAAAATAAAAGGGGGAGGGGACCTGTTTGGAAAAGGAAATGGCAAGGTAAGGGAAATGGAGGAGAACGGATCTGTAAACATTCGACCTAAAGGCTTCGTACAAAATACATAATGAAAATTATTGGGATCGTATGGTTTTAACATATGGAACAATTTGAAAAGAAAGTGTTCTCTCATTCTACCCAGTGGAAGAGTGCAGCTTCTGAATTTCTCCGTTCTGGTGGCAGGATAAACATTACTTTTGTAGGTGACAGGTACATAACCCATCAGATACGTGTTAATAATTTAATAAATGTTGTTTTCCTAAGACCACGTGACAGAAAATGCTGGCTTCTGCAGATGTAAACAAGAGATGATCATCGCTTTTTCTTTTCAAAAAAGTGGTGATCATCTCATGTTTACAAACGTCCGCTATCGAGATTCAGCCTTTGAGAAATGTTTTTGAAAGTACCTTACTTGAACTGTTACGTATCTAGAGTACCTTTTTTCTGACTAATGATCAGTTACTTCCATGTTGCTTGAAAGTTAGAATGCTTGTGTGAAATGTCAGTACGTAAACACACCCAGAACATCAGCAGTTTTATTGCACGCGTGTTTTCTTATATGCTTTGTATTCCGTTGTAAAATTCCTGAACTTCCTTGGTTTTATTTAGGTATTCAAGTTTGATTGGCCACCGTATTCTTGTTCAGGTCTGAAGAATGCTTAAATAGTAGGGATTATTATGAATAAACAATAGAAATATGTCATTTTACTTTGAAAAATACAGCATCAAAATAAAAGGGTAATCTTTGAGTGTCTCGCATGGTAAGCAGGGGGAAGTCCAGAAAGTATGGTTGCACAGAGATGAGGAAGGGAGCTCCAATAAAACTATGCAAAGCTGAGCTCTCATGCTGAGGAGGGGTCTGACTGTAGAGCCAATGTAGGGTTCACATCGTTGGCTTTTCACCATGGCAATTCACACCTGACAGTTCCTTAGTTGAGCTAGTGGCTCTGGGGAAGAGGCAGAGGCAGAGAAATCCCAGCAAAATGCTCAATGACTTTACTGGTGAAGGAGAGACTAGAACTTGCCTTGTGTTTTGTTAAGGACAAACCGGGTACCATTTACTTCAGGTTTTTGGTTTGCATAGAACATGTTTGCAAATGCTTATGAACTGATAAAATTGCAGGATTTCTTTAGAGGGGATACAATTCTGCCTGGTCCAAAAGGTGAGCTATATCTTTGCAGTTGCTAGCAAATTCTGGTTGCAGTCTACATATTCCATATAGCTGTGACCAAGGAGCATGAGGCTTGAAATAGGCTTGGAATGGCCTTGACATAGGCTGGAAATTATCTTGAAGGAAAGATTTTAAGTTAATATGCTATTTCGGTATCATAGGACTTCCTTTGGCAGAGAAGAATTGGAATGTTAATGAAGCCCGGGAAAGGTTCTGCCATACAGGATTACATCCATCCCTAAACCAGGTTCCTGTTCAATAAAAGCAAGCGACAGCTTTAAAAAAATAAGTCTGGATTGCAGGCACCGGGGTGGATAAGTACTGAGGGGGAGGGGAGGGTCTGCTTAGAAACACGGTTTTTATTATGCTTTTCTAAACCTAATATATGTAGATAATCTGATTATAGTGAATAAATACTTTCTCTCTTGTACTATACTGCTTGCTTTTGTGAAGGGTGATCACACTGTAACTCAAGCCAGAGGGTCAGATTGAAAATCAGGTGTTTTCTGTTTTGGGGTTTGGAGGTTTTTGTTTGTTTGGGTTGTTTTGTTTTGGTTTTTACTTGAATAAAGATAAATTTACCAAAATTCACTGGTAGTATGTAGGTGTGACGTAGGAAGATAATTGTTTTGTTTATCTTCTGAATGTCTTTTAGCAAAAGTCCTTCCTGGACTGTAGCACAATTTATTCCATGGGCTGGAAAGCTAGTTTCAGTCATGCGCAGTTCAGTGCTTCAGATACCTTCCAGTAGGACAATTTGAAATTTGATTGTCTGTGATTTATAGTTTTGCATGGAGCAGAATTTGTTAATACTAACTAACCCAATACACTTAACCCAATTTGTTTATTTATTCTGAGACTGTGTAATTAGGTCAGCTGTAATTTCCATGTATCGTGCTGAATGTAACTTGTAAAGCATTTTTGCACCCAGTGCATGGGATCTCTGGTTCTACGATACCAAAGCACTTAAGCCACAGAGGTGGAGGTGTTTGCATCCGGCCTCCGTGCGACGCTACCAGGGAATGAGAAGGGGGTACAGAGTGTTCCAGCTCCCAGTAATTTGTGTCTCCGAGTTCCTCAAGCACTGAAAATCACCTCAGAAACATAAGTAAAAGAACCTACTAATACTAACTAAATCTGGTGGCATTGGAATTGTCTGTAATTCAGTCAGTATAACCACTGGCTTTACTGGTGTTTCCGTGAAAGGAAAAAGGAAAAAAAAAAAAAACCTAGCCAAGTTTATGGCAGGATCTACTTATGCTACACATAATATATTTGCATATATTTTCCACGCAGAGCATATGGCAATTATTCAGATTGCAACAGCCAAGTGTTAGGAGCTTATGTTACTTATTTCTAAGTATAGATTAAATATAGATTGCTGTGCTGATCAGTTGTATGAAAGTTTTCGTTTTCATTATGCCTCAATGTTCGTTATTCAAAATCCTGCCCGTTTCAGTTATGGAGAGTTGAGTCATTTGCATTTGAACATTTTGCCTCCAGTTAGTAAAATAATTTCTCGTTCTTCAGTTCATTTCTAGAAGTGGAGTAGTATATAAAAATAGAATTTACAGTCATGTTAATCAAATATTTTATTAATTTGCACGGTAGCCTATAGATTTTGAGAAGTCTGAGTCACTATTCAGCTACCAAATTCAAAGGAGAATATTCAATTTAGATTGAAGTCGAGGGTATGAGTCAACTCACCAGCTTTCTGCACTGTGCTTTTTATCAAGGGAGAGCAATGCTGAAGCTCAGGATATTTTTGAAAATATAGATGGTATGGATAAGTTAACTATGAGCAAATAATGACTGTGTTAAATTATACCTATCGGAGGGTAATGCAGATTTTCCGCTTCCTGTGACAACAAGGTATTATTAGAATCTTCTCAGACGTGTCCAGTAACAGAAACTCTTATCCAATCTGCAGAAAACCGATCAACTAAACAAGTAACAGAAAACACTTAAAATAGAAAATAATTTAGTGCAGAAAGTTCACAGCAATGAAAGAAAGTAGTGTGCAAGTAACAAAGGAGGCTGTTCCATGGCAAGGAACTCGATTTCTATAGTGTTAACTTAGTAATCTTTAAAATTTCAACCATTGTAAATGCTATATTATATGGCATAACATTTATTTAAAAATTTATAGATATGTAAATGTTTATAAATATATGAAATTCAGGTAATTCATGTAGCAATTATGTCTGGTATATAAAGAAAATAATACCCAGCACAGCGTGATAGTTGATTTTTAGTAGTAATATCAGAAGAATGCATCCAGCCCTAGTTTTATTGCCACATTAAAAGTCATTTCCTTGTTTATTGTACTCAGCCAATACCTTACATTAGGCAGAAGACTGTCTTCCATGGGTAAACAGAGAGATAGTTAAGCACGTGTCCAGGTTAGTTCCTAGGCGGACCAGTGTGGGACAGAGTACGATGGGATGGGTTAGAGCAGGAAAGGAGTTGACCTGTAGAACTAAAGCAGCAGAGAAGATCCCAGTGGAAAATAAGAACTGCATATTTGGTCTGGCATAGGAGAAATGGCCAGAGAAAAGCACAAAGAAAAGCACTTAGGTGGAAAAAAGGATGTGTTATTGCTGTGCTATAGCACTACACCTTTCAGTCATCTATTGTATGGAAGAGTAAGAAGAAAACCAAATGTCTGCATGACAAATGTATCCAATTTGCAATGCAAAAATCTTGACAGAAATCTTTCTGTGATGCCAGCTACAATGGAGGATGAACCCTTATTGGATACAGCTACATCGTGCACGTTCTGACTCGTGATGTTTCTCTCTCTATCCAAGAGAGCTGTGCATGACTGTATTAGAGAAATAGACGCTTACTGGGAGTCAAAAGATTTCTGTAAAATTTCCTTTGTTATTTCTGTGACATTGATATAAGGCCTTCTGTTTCCCTGGACATGAGCTTATAAAACTATTGGGTAAAGAAGATACAGTATTTTAAAACTAAAACCCAAACAATAAACCCCTCTGATTCCAACTGCTTCATCGTATGTAAACATCTGCAAAAAGAGGATCGGGAAAAAAACCTACAGAGGTTACCAGTGCTAGGTGTGATGGGGGAAAAAAAAACCCAGTGCGTGAGTCTCATAGGTGAGGTCATCACTTCAGAGCATCAGTTCTTGGGGTATGTTTCTGTCAGATGAAATAACGTCTGCGGTCCCGTAGGTCCTAGATAAGTCTTGTGTTGGAAGGTTAAGTCTGCAGGTCAGCTCCAGGTCACTGCCATCGCATTCTTAAATAACCTGCTGCATAGGTTTAATTTCCGAGATAGGAGGTTATGGTTAACATAGTGGCTTTTCCAAAGCATGTAGTTTGAAAGAAAGACCAACCCATTTGAGTTGTTCCGTATTTCCTGCCCTTAACAACATTGTTTAGCATTAATATGCTGTGAATTAACTTGTTGCTTTTCTCCAGTTTATGTACAATTGAAATCAATTTCACCTGTAATTATTTTTCTAGTCTTAGCTGTTTTTGTATCTTGCTGAGAATGCTTTAGACTTGTACCTGCCAATAAATCATTTGGTGTCACCACTAGGTGTGATACTCTGTGCATCTGGTACAGGAACAGTGCATAGCTATACACACGCTCTCTGTGTATCGTTTCCTTCATTTTTCCAGCTTTTTGCTGTTGTTGCTTAAATTCGCACTCTCATTTCCCATGGTATTACTCGTGGATTTCTGTGTTCAGGTGCTTTACTCCTTCCCCGATTTTTGTCATTTTTTTGATTATTTTACATGTTTGCAAATGCTTATGAACTGATAAAATTGCAGGATTTCTTTAGAGGGGATACAATTCTGCCTGGTCCAAAAGGTGAGCTATATCTTTGCAGTTGCTAGCAAATTCTGGTTGCAGTCTACATATTCCATATAGCTGTGACCAAGGAGCATGAGGCTTGAAATAGGCTTGGAATGGCCTTGACATAGGCTGGAAATTATCTNTTTCCGTAAGAGGACAATAATCACAGGAATTAAAGTTCTAAATTAATACAATTCTTGTGCTAGTTCTTGAGGAAGTGGAGTATTCTTTCAGGACCCGAGTTGTGCATGTGACATTCTGAAGCAAAGCTACGTGCAATATGCATAGTAAAATCTTTCAAATGAATTTTGCTTGTCAAGCAACAATTCGTACTTACTTAATATTGAACATTTACTATTAAATGACATGTTGACATCTGAGGATAATCATAATAGTATTCACAGCAAAATGGACTTAATAGGACTTTAAAAGACTTCAGATCTGATGCTTATTATCTTTGTGCTTTTTCCTTCAGGATTAATTTTTAGTTCATTTCTTAATTTAGAAAAAAGTTAGAAGCAAATTCTTTGAGCAGGGCTTTTGTAAATGTGCTGTACTTTAAGAGCAAGTAAATCCTTGGCAGAGCAGAGGTGGTTTGAATCTGGTGTAGCTCGTCTGTTCTTCCTTGAGAAAGGCACATACAAGTTCCAGGACATTTTTCAGTTGTTTCTGCATATTTCTGATTTTTCTTTTCTAATTTTATTATTTAGCTGTCCAAGCATTACTGCGTTTAATTTGTGCATACAAGCTAAGAGATAAGTTATAAAACAAATAATCTGCTACATGGAGTTTTACTTTTCCGGGTTGCACAACTCCCGAGTTGGAAGGATGAAAAATGCTGCTGATACTCGATCTCTTGTGAGATATGTGGAGGTCAGTCAAGAGTGTAAAAACTTACGTTGGGATCACAGTTGTCTGGTATTGGAAGTCTGTACTTTCTAGGGAGGAGTGCAAACTGGAAAAATTTGAGTACTCCCACACCTTTCCCTTTTACCCTTAATCCATCTCCTAGTTTTGCAGGACCTTTTCCCGTGGAATACCTGTGTCTGTACTCTGCTTGTGGTAGGTTCTTTTTTAATATGGGTACTTTGGAGCGGTTCCTGACAGAGCTCGTTACATAGAGCAGGAACTGTCTCAGTGTGTGATTTCTTCCTAGTGTGTCCCGTAAGGTGAAACTGCCTAAAGATGGGGTGTAGAATAGCTTCGATCCGTGACGTGATTTAATGTAGCACAGCAGATTGGCAGTTGTGCTGATTTATTTAGATCTGGTAATGTCGGAGGTACCTGCTGAAAGTTTGTCGTCATCGTTGTTTTTTAATAGAATCTTGCAGATATTAAGAGGAACAGCAAAGATTGCATACCCTTTGGTACTCTTCCAGCAGGTTATCATGTCAGATGCTACACTAACTTCGTGAGTAGGGCAGATCCCGTCTGCTGTGTCTGTACATGAAAACTACCCATTTCTTGAAGTCATCGCTTAATGTCTGAAGAAATCCTGTATTCTTAATGCCATAATAAAGTCTTTGTTAATCTTCAGTGGCTAAACGTTGCAGGTATTTTCAGGCTCTAAAATTTGTCAGCAGTAAAGGCAGTGAAAAGGGTTCCGAAGTCCTGATGATGTTACTGTCTGTGTCTGTCATCTCCTCTGAAAATAATGTGTCTGCTAAAATATAACATCAACAGAAATTTGTATAAAGTAATACATGCTATTTTCAGACTTAAAGGGCGGTGCTTATGGGGTTTTAGGAGTGTTTGGCTTGCTTTTCCTTCAGTAGTCTAAACGTATTTTACAGGGACTTGGATCAGCCTTGCGGTATATAAAGTACTGGAAGTTTTGATTTGACAAATATAGCCAGCTTGCCTAGGGATAGTTAAAAATGGACAAAAAGTAAAATCTGTGTTTAAGAGACAAGGTGTGCTGTGGATGTGGGTTGGAGAACAGAAATCAAATTCTCAAGTGTTGACCGAGTGTTGTAAGAGGTACTGCTTTCAGTTACGTCTCTGTAAATGTAACTTTTCACTTACGTTTCTGGATTATTGAAGTTCTGCGTACTGTGGAGGGTCCCCCCTAAAGTTTCATTTCTTTCGTATTCTTTCTCATGACAGTTAGTGATGGTCACATCCTTCTTTTAAAGAAAGATAGACAGCTCTTAAATTTGGCTGTTAAAATCGGGCAAATTTAGGATTTATTGCTGGAAAATATGCTTTTGTTTTCTAAATAAGTTTTTTACAGAATACTTGCCCAGTTTTCTTGAAAAGTGTTTTTCCAATAGCAAACATGCTTTCAGTGATCGGAAAGGAATGTTTGATTTTGGAAATATTCTAACAGCAGATTTTTACAGGTCGGGGTAATAATTTCTTTTCGTTAGTGCTAAAAATGAAGTTGAAGCGTTAAAAATCAAACTACAAGGCACAGCCGGTTTTCAG
>VZSC01002464.1:74457-87403 GCA_013398225.1 Steatornis caripensis
AGATATATTTGGAATGTTCTGTTACAAATGATGTGGCTTGCTAATTGCTTTTAAATTAGGGTATTTGTGCTGCTGATGATTATTGCAAAGCATCATTAGAGTCGTAACAACTGGAGTAGTGTCCTAATTGGGGTTTGATTTGCAAAAAGTACTTAAGAAACATGATGCTGTGGACTTGCAGTTGTATTTTAAAACTTCCTTGTCAATGGGTGTCAGTATGCCCTCCTTCCGACAGACATTCTAAGCATTGCATGACAACACCGCGTAAAATAAGTAAGGTCTGTGTTGGAGGGAATGGCTGTTTCAGAAATAAAAAGAATTTCTTAATCTACCTCTTTCTGTTATTATTTTGAAGAAATTACTTCAAGATTTTTTGAAGTTTTTGCTTAGTCATTTAATGATTTGGCCCTGGGTTCAGCATTAACAATATTAAATTGCAAAAAGACAAAATAGCAATACCACCAAAGAAAAAGCTATTGATTGACAAGCAGCTCTCTTATGCAATCTACAATATTTAACATGGGGGAGAGGGGAGATGGATGAGAGCGTGCACATTCTATTTCTTTACACCGGAAGATTAATATTACCCCAATATACTGCTTCATCACTAGAAAACCAGTACAAGTATAGATTTTAAAACTGTTTAAAGTATGCATTTCAGATTAAAAATGTTATTATCTTTGTATACCTAAACAGAGCAGTAGGTGTAATACCGACACGTGTGCAGAGCCCCGTGTGCAAACAGATGGCACCGAGCACTTTACGCACATCTTTAATGCAGTGTGCTTTCCGATGCTCAAGCGATTTTCAGAGATAATCTATGTGTTTATATTGGAACCTGTAGCATAATCCCAATACTTTTTCTTTCCTTGAAGACATCTTGTAGCTATAATAATATAATAATAGAACTTCTAACATTAGTGCTATCTCTTTTTAGCAGATTTTTCTGAGGAGCATCTTCTTTTTTCGGTACCACATATCCACTCTTAATTTCTCTTGCACAATCAGGATTTGTGAAATACAATACCCAGTATTTTAATAATCGTAACAATGTGATGCTATGAAAGACCTTATTTAGTTATTTGTATGTATACCTACCTTTTTTTTTAATGGCCAGAAGCTAAGCACAGGAAGGTCAGAGAAGCTCTTTTTATGGACTTTTTTCTTTTTTTTCTTGAGAAGTCAGATCGTTGGTTCAATTTGAAATTCTCTCCTGTATTTTGATCCAAATGAAGATATTCCCTGCCAAATGAATTGCGACTGTTAAAGAACTGTACAGATAATATTATCCGAAACAGGCGTTTTTCTTTATATCTTCAGCTGTGCCTTCTTTATATCCAGGGTGTTTACAAAGGAAAAGGAAGGTTCTACCCTTTTTGCTTAATTTTCAGATTTTGGGTTCAATTTCTAGTAACGCCTCTGTGATACCACAGTCAGAACTGGTTCAAAGCTTACCAAAAGTGAAGAAAGAATATTAGAATCTTACCTCTGCATTTGTTACCTAACTCAGACTTTCCTGTCATGCAGCCTTAGTTACTCCTCTCTTGTGCTTTTCCATCTTTCGCTTTCGCTCTTGGGTTGTCAGAAACTTCTGTTGACCTTCCGAGAAGGGCACGTGGAATGGAAAATGGAAGCCAAAATAAAAGAATGAATATAGTTGCTGAGAAAGTAGGCAAGTGGAGAGAACATTTCTGATTTAAGGATAATTTAACAGTGGAGAGGGGAAGTTGCTTTCTGTACTGGCTTATTTTCTTCTGGAAACAAATATCTGGGTAGGGAGCTGTGAAATATGTTAACTGAAGCAGTTAGATCCTCAGGAAAACTTGCGGCTGGTAGATGAGGTTGGTTTTTTAGTTTCTATTAATATGTTTCATTATGTCTTGGTTGCACGAACAGTTGCTTTCCCTGGGGTGTGGAACTACTTACTACTTTGAATTTGAACAAAGTGGCTATATATAATTTTTTTATGAGCCCTAATATAAATTAATCAAATCAACACCATGTATGCGATTGTTTGGCATCTGTTTGTATTTCTGTCGTCTTGTTATTGGACGTAATGCTGCCATTAACACTGAGAAGGCTTACCTTTTAACCTTCCGTACTAGATCATACCAATTATTTGGTCCAATAATTTCTATAAAAACAGCACCAAATACTGTAGGGAAAAAAAAACTGTCAGAAACTTCTATGCAAAAGATAAGAGGGGTAAAATATCGTCTTCCTTTCTGTATAAGCTGTAATATAGTCTCCTTGCAAGGTTGACTAGAATCCTGAATTTAAAAATGTAATATGTCTTGCAATATGGCTTGCTGTAAATTATAGAAGCTTTGAATTTTTTAGTATGAATGTTTGATCTCTTAATTTTGTTAAAATCTTGGCGCTTTCTGTGGCGTTGACAGCCGTGTTAATGATGTTTTACTGGTTTGGATGTTCCTTCCAAATGGCATTTGGATTAATTGATTCAGGTTAATTTGGGGTTAATAAAGAAACCCTTGTTCTTTTGTTATGGAAGAAATCTTGGAACAAAGAAAGATTCTTACTCTACCTGTAATTTAAATCAATTGTTATTTTATATTCTTACTTCAATTTACATTCTATTAACCTCACGTCTGGAGTAAACAATGCTACTCTCCTACCTCTATGAAGTATTTCCAGCCAGTGTAGCAGGTACAGATACGAGACTTTTCTGTAATGCTCATGAATGTCTTTTTTTATTGCTAAATATACGTAAATACTCATCTTTCACCTTCCACTCCCACCTGATATACCAAACCCTTTGGAATAGTGATTATTTCTAACGGGAGGTGGTTTGCCTTTTGCTATGAACAAGTCTGTCACATCATCTTCAGTGCGCGCCGTCTGGGTCTGATGCTTCCGTATTGTCAGGTGGCTTTGGTGCTTCCAGTGTGTCAGAAGAAGAAAGCCTCACCCTTAGCAGTGTTATTACTTCGAGCCTAATTTATGCAGTAGATATTGTCTGTAACATTTTTGCTCATTTTACTTGAAATTATGTTGTAAACTGTGAAACACTAATCTATCCATTACTTCTGGAGTTTATATTTCTCTAAGCGTTTTATGTGTTCTGTATAATAATATGCTGATGGAAATTTTTCTGTCAAAATTCAAATATTCATACACTTTCCTCTTCCAGATGGAGGGAAGATATTAAACTGAGGTAAAGCAATAGCTTTTCTTCCATCAATCAAAGAGCTTCCATTTAATTAAGAACCAGAATTCTTGCTTGAAATACTTCATGAATTTATTTTTTGTATGAGAAAAGTTGATAGGAAATGGGAGGAAAAGTTATTGCTTACAATGTTTCTAAGTATTCTTTTTACAAAGTGCATGCGTTCACGTATCTGTATGTGATGCTTAGTCTAATACAGGGTTTTTTCTGATCTGTACTGTGATTTCATTTTAGCAGTCTGAAGTTGATAGAGAATCATAGAGTCACAGAATGTCTCGAGTTGGAAAGGACCCATAAGGACCATCGAGAGGTCCTGGTTGGTGCACCGCACTGGCCTTTCTTCAGACTCCGAAGGAACAGGCAGCTGGAATTTATCAGTCAATGGAAAAAGACTAAGGGAATTTGTCACGACTGGAGAACTGGCATGAGATCTTTAGGGGAGAAGGCTTTTGGGAAGTGGCACTAAAATTTCTGTGAGGCCTCTGGTACTTGTAATTTTTTCTGCGCGGGTGCAGACAGGCGAGGGAGATCAAGGTGTCCTGTCTCTCATACACTTAAATGGGCGAGAATGGAATAGTTTCGTGGCCTGCTTGCCAGAAATGAGGCATATTTTACCCAAGTCCTTTCAAGCAGACTGCATGAGATACTACCTGAAATGTAGTCTGTTAGAGCAAAGTGGTGAGAATGTCAGAAAGACGAAAGCAAAAGTTTTAAGGTTTGTAGCAGAGAAGCACTTTAGGAGGTGGTGTCTCTGGATCCTTGGCCCACGGATTATTTTGAAGGAGTTTGTGCAAGGTGACTAAAAAACCCGAATTTACGTTATCACTGTTCATATGTGTGAAATTTGTAAATGGATGGAGAATTCAGAAATAATTCTAAGGAGGTGAAGAATTGCCTTCCGGAGGGATACGCTGCACACACAGCCTTTCCTCACACCAGCCGCTGTTGCCTGTTTCTCTGGCTATTGCAGCAGCGTTCTGCCTGAACCAGTTGGTAAACTATTAAATGTTTCTTTTCTCCACTGAGCAACATAGCATGTGATATAGGGTATCTAACAGTGCCAACAGCAATGGGCGTGCAGGGCAGCAGGTGCACTCCGCTGAACACTTGGATGGAAGACGGGAACGGCTCAGCATGGGACTGGCAACAGGATTTTAGGCTGTACCATATGCGTACAGAGATGCTTGCAAGGAAATAGCAGAGCAAATTTAGATTCACATTACACCAAGGATCTATGTGTTTGAGTATCCCTTTCTGATACTTTTGCTGAATAAGTAAAGAGCCAGCTGGGAATTTCCCTATCCCAACACAACGTGCTTCTCTGTGAAAAGGTATCAGTACTTTTGTAGAGAATAATTTCAAGATAAACATAGAAGAAACGAAGGATTTAGGGAAGTATCCAAAATCATATAGAAAGTGTTTTAACATGGTTGGATGAATATATCAATATGTGTCTAGCTGCTTCTCTTGAAGAGGCACTGTCCAGAGTATTTTTCTACTGCTTTTTTAAATTATTATTGTCACAAGACGAAATGGATTATAAGATTCTGTTTCTCCCTCAAATTTCATTGGAATTGCCGAGAAGGTTCAAAAATTATGAGGGGTGCAGGACGATAGCACAAGCTTTGCATTTATGAAGAAAGTGGCCTGACTTTTTCAGTAAAAACAGTGTATATAGGTACATGAGATTCATCAGTCTAAATACACATTCTATGTGGTATTATGATTTTTTTAATGTAGATATATCAGTGAGAAAAAATACGACTAGTCTTTTTTTTTTTTTCCAGAGATTTGTCAGGATATCAAGTACGGTATAGCTCTCACCATATGTTAGGTGACAGATGCAATTAATGATACTGGGAAATTGTCGCCTCAGAACAAGAATTTGTATTAGTCTGAAGATCCAGTGGCAGGACTTGATATAAAATGTATACTATATTGTGTTAACTGCTTCATGTTCTGTGACACAAGAATTTTAATTCTACGAACGAGATGAACTATATGTGTAAGGCTTTAGCCTTTATTTGAATAAATCTCTCTAATTTCTTCATACTGTGGTCAGTGTGAGGACATGCGTAAGACATTTTCAGTTATTCATGGTAGTGCTGCTCGTGCGCCTGTTGGTATCTTTCCTTACATTTAATAGCGGTAGCTGCTAATAGGCAAGTGGTGTTTTATGAACAGGTGCTGGGAATAGCTAGCAGCACAATTCCAAGCAGGTGTTCTCAACATAGCCCATCAGGTGGGGCTGACTTTTGATGTGAAAGTCTGTTGTGTGAAGTACCAGGCAGCGTGTCCAAAAGCATCAAGATTAATTCTGGATATTCTGTCCGACACAGTGGCCACGCAGTTTCCAGCAGAAATGTAGGAGCAGATTTCTACCAATTATAATCTGCAGGCTTGTCTTCTCCCAAGTGGAATTTTAATTAGTTCCTGGATATAAGATTTTATTATTTTGGTTTAATATCCTTTTTATGATTTCTCATTTGTTGCGTTGGGTTTGTTTTTATTAACTGTTTCTGCTTTTACAGTATTTATGATTTTACAGTAATTAAATTTACCAGTACATATTTGTGCCCAAATAATGCTGATACGATTGCAAGGTGCAAGCGAGGTAGGTAAAGCTGGTACTCGGCAGGTAGAAAGCTTTGATTCTGCTCTACTAAGCATAATTCAAATGCGAAGCTTGATTGTTCTCAGCTGCTGAGTGCTGCAGCTAATGGAAGTACTTGCTTTATTTTTAGACATTTCTATGGAAATTTAGGCACGATTACAGTGGAAGTCGTGCTGTAGGACTGAAGCGCAGCTTCAGGGAGGACAGCAGAAACACTGCAGCTCTTGGCTAAGTATATGTTGCACAGAAGAAAGTGCATGTAATAAGCTTTTAGTGATTGACAGCTTGTACTGTATTTGATATAGTACTCAGGAGTTGTATTCATGTTCAATATACCTGTTCAGTGAATCGACTAAATCTGCTCGCGTCACTGGCCACACGTCCTCATCCTTCATGAGAGAAGCAGAATTGTGAAGGTCAAGGTGTCTCTCTCTCTCTCTCTCTCTCTCCCTCCTAGCTGAGGTTTTTGTACTGCGGGATGCTTGGCACGTGCCCCTGGTTACCGTAGTCTTTCAACAGTCAGTACTTGGCTGGATGTTTTGCTGTACCAACCAGGCTTGATGTTTTGATGTGCGAAGCTATACACTGATACCTTCCATAAGCATTATTTGAGATACACGTGATAAAAAGTCACGGCGTCTGTGATAACATCACAGCAGCGCGCAGTGGTGCACCCTGCCGAAGCAATGCTCTGAAGCAGCGGGGGCGTTTGCGTTCTCCTCAGCGCTTCTGCCCCTGCTGTAACAGTGTAAGGGAGGAGAGCGTGAGCAGTCGCTCTTTGCTCTGTTGTTTTCACTGTTTCGCTTACTACACCTGTAGCCAGCACGGGCCTTGTAAGATGTTTTGCGTGGGTGAACGGCCACGGGCCTCAGTGTCAGTACTTCCGTGTAGTTGTGAGAATATAGAAATGCCGCTGCCTTGGTCGGTTCTTAATTTTCAGAAATGCATTTCAATGTAGGTGGTAGAGTCTTGTGGCTCTATGTTTCAGGCATAAATTGTTTGCAGAAAAAGTATTATAACGTCTTTGTTTTCTATATGACATTTGGGCAAATTGACTCTCAGTCAATCGGGTGGCAGCGTCTCGAGTCAGCTTGACACCAGGGAAGTCCGTTCTGCTGTAAACTGCTGCTAGAGGGAGATCCCGTGGTCAGAGTTAGTCACGTTACCATCTGTTAGAAAACAAGTCTGAGGGAGTAAGGTAATGGAGTCCACACTCCTTTCGTATTGAAATCACCTCAGAGTCTTGTGATGCCAATTATAGGGGAATATTTTGAATATAAATTCATGCTCTGTGGCTGAATGCATTTTTAAAAAATTTTATTTTTTACTCGAGGTCCTTCTTTTTCATGTAAGAGCGCACAGCTGTGACTGTTCCATCAGAGAGGATTTCATTTCGTAGTTACTCATGAGTCAATCTGTGCACAGCTAACTTACAGTAGATCACCCTGTCTTTACCACGTAGGAACTTGTGGAGAAGGCTAAGTGGAATAAAATGCGTTGCACCTTTGTTTGCGTCTCCCTATAAAGCACGCACGTGTGTGTGTGTTTACAAGCGGACTGTGGAATTATGTATTTAAAATAAGGACTCAGTGGGTTTTGTCAACTTGTGTAACTGTAGCTAGATGGCTTCCGATTGACTCGGAGTACGTGTAGAGTGAGTTCATTTCTGCTTGCAAAAGACCGTGTATTTCTAGAACCCGTGTGTGTATTTAGACTGACTACTGAAATAAGTAGACTCTTGCAGTATCTCTTAAAGTATAAGAAAGCAACGTGATTTTACATGTTAGATGAATGATGTGAATAGTAATATATTCTAAGTATCAGATAATAGAAAATAGCCAGTCATTTCTGTGAAGTCAGTGCGGAAGGATATGTATGGATTGTGGTTTTTTTAATGAGCACGTGTTGGAAAGTGCTAGGTTTGGGGACAGCAAAACGGTGTGGCGTTTTCTTTTGAGTAGTATACAGCAGATTCTTCCTTACCTTTTCTTCATGCTGCTTTTTAAAAATTGTCAGTATTTTACATTGATGGAACAATGCTTTTGAAGAAATTGCAACGTTTTCCTTAAATGGGAGAGTTTAAATTACTTTAAAGTCTTAAATGGGAGAGTCTAAATTACCACATCTCTCCGGTTGTAGTATTTGCAAGCATTCTTGTGTAAATACATATTCACAAAACTGGGTACCAACAACGACTTGGTGGTTTTCCAAAATATGTAAGTCAGGAATGCAAAAACCAACAAAACAGTGTTTTGGAAAATCTGGCCCATGGAAATTAAATATTATCACTTTTTTTCAAAAGTCTCAAGAAAAAAATCCTACTGGAGCGCTGCAGTGAGAGGAAGGGAAGATGAAGGATACGGAACGCAGGCACAAAATTCCCATTTGTAATTCAGTTATGTAACAACCAAATCCAGGTATTGCTAAATTCAAGATAAAAACATTGTTGCGAGCCCACGTACCAGCGGATGTTAGTTTATTACATCAGTTTTTAGCAGGTTCATTCTTCTGTCATTTCTAATACGGATCCTTTTGGTACAGTTACCGGTAATAATGGATTCTGGATCTGTGTGTGACTCTTTGTTATTGTTTTTGAGGAAAGCCTGGTGTCACTGGATGCCTAAAACAGTAAAAAATTCATTCCTTCAGCTACCGTCCGCTGTAGACACCAGTGGGTCGTAAGGCTTGAAGAGAAAGGATAAAGTATATTAATCAGTTTCAAAAAAACGTGCGTGGATAGCCAGAATTTTAGTGTGATTAATAATTTCAAACGTCTTGGGATGTGACCTTCAAATCACCTTTTGATAAGTTCTGAGTACTCTGCCTTTTAAAATGTCACAAAGCATCCACAGAGGAGATCTGCAGTACTGTTAGTTTAGAATATATGACCGTATACTGTGTGCCAGGTAATGTGTTTGCATACGTGCCACTTGGACATCAGCCGTTCTTTTTGATACATCTATTGTCTTGTTAATGAATAAATTAAAAAATGACAGCTATCAGCAAATACAAACATAAATCTTGTTTGGAAACTGGGAAGGCCATTGTTTTTCAAACTTTTCTAAGTATTGGTCTTATTGCCATTTAAAACATTTTTTGTCACATGCTAGAGAATTCTTCAGATTAGAAAGTTCATTCTTCTGCTAGAAAGAACGGTTTAACGTGTTTTTAAGATTACTTGGCATCAATGTAGTTTTCTAAAGGGTAGAGGGGTTTTTTTTGTAAATTCTGTATGTGAAATTTCAGCTTTATGAAGATTGTGTGACCGTAAAAGGAAGTGGATGTAACGTGTACTTGTATCCATGTGTGTTCACAAAGGGAAGAAAAACAATTATTCTTTCTTAAGATGGAATAAATGTAATGATTTCAAACGCAGCAGCTCTGAGAATGCTGTGAGGAAGTCGTCTTGGTTTGTAATGCTGTCGTGAACGGGCTGTTAAAGTATCTGGTGCGTTTCATTGCAGTAGACTTTTGAGTATGTCCTTGCTTTTGTCAGGTTCCTTACTCAACTTGTACCGTGTTCATTGTAAGAGTAAAAGGAATGCAAAAATGTAGAGACAATAATAAAAGCGAATAAGGTTTGAGAAGCATCACGGTGGATAGAAGAGAAAGACAGGTGTGAGTCCTCAGGTTTTGCAGAATCACTGGCAATCTTTTATGTTTATATTCCAAATGAGTCGGCACTGTCTTGAGCTCCCTTCATGAGCGTCCCTTTGAACTCCCCTTTCAGTACAGCGCGCTTTGTCATTCAACCCACACCTTTCTCTGGGTTTTTAATTCCTTTGAGCTCTTTTCTCTGCAGGCTTTCGTACGGTGCCACCTGTACCGACTTGTTTCTAATTAAAACTCAAATTCAGCTGTGGCCATAAGCATTAAATCACATGCAAAAGGACTTGTCAAAAACCAAGGAGACCCTCGTAACTGAGTGGATTTTGCAAGCTTTTACATTGTTACGAATGTCTTGCTATGTAAATCTTATAGACCAGAGGAGATTTTGTTACTGATAATTTTCTTGCCGAGCATTATTGGGGGATTTCTTCATACTTTCAAGCACACTAAAGACGTTTGCGTATTTGTGAAAGAGCGTGCAATAATCTTGCTTTTAGATGTAAAATTAAGGTAAAGCATGATGAAATTTAGAAGATGATGTGTTGCACTGCTGGCGTTACAAAAGAACGACAAATGATACCTCAATACTCATTGAATATTCTCATTTTAAAGCCAGTTGGTATCTGAAGCATGCTTATACTTTGCAAGGAATGAATTGTGGTTGCATTTTGTTTTGTGGTGAGCATGGCTTTAAGAAAAGAACCAGCCTTGTCCCACACAATATGAACAATACAAAATGAGAGCGACAGTTAAGAATAGCATCCGTAGTTATACAGGACGGAGGAGGAATAAATAGCTCCCTATCTACTACTCTTTTAGGGTAGAGTAACATACAGACGGATGTGTGCTCTTTGGGACAGGGTTTTTCTTTTTCCCTGAAAAAGGCTGGAAGCCATACGTGGGCAAATAAGGAAGCCAGCACATTTATAGTAACTGGGGTGGGGGGGGGACACACACACACACAGAGACATCTGCTGATTTGCCTTCAGCTGTGGAATCTCTAAAACAAGTCTGTCTTTGAAGCCATAACGTAAATTTCAGTAGGGAAAAACATGTAGTGCGAAACGGCCTATTTACTGTGGTAATGCCTTCCCTAGCCTTGTGAAGGTAAGAGTTTCCTAAGAGTAAAGAAAGTAATGAAAAAACACAGGTATTCCTTTTTGTCTAGATCCGATTACGCAGATTACGCCAGAATGCTGGCGAAGCAGCACTATTGCCAGTCAGAAGCATTCAGGAGTAATAAAGTCACTGACAAACTAGTACTTCATCGGAACGTATGAGGCTTTAAAATATGGGAGTTATGAGAATGAAGGCGCATAAAGCCAAATATTTTTTCATTTTCTTCCTTCTATTTGAAAAATTACTTTTTTCCAAATGCTCTCAAGTATAATACTTTTTCTCATTCCCGTTCTCATCTAATGTAAATTAGACTTTCGTCTAATTATGGTGTTAAAAATACATATGCTATTGGGTTTTAATGTTTTCAAAGCCCTTGTCAGTCACTGGGAAGTCTGTTCAGAGCAGTAACAGGTCCATATATAAACTGTCTGTATCCAGTTTGGTACTGAATTTCATTTGTCATTCTGTCCAACTCATCGTGAGCAATCAGGCATGTCGTTCTCACGGAATACCTATCGGTTGTTAATGATTTTCCGGTTGCATAGAATATGTTTTGAGGTAAAGAACAGTCTTTCTGCTGGGCAGACATTTTTCTTCGGTTGTTGAAATCCTCTTGTGTAAGAGATCTGCCAGGCACAAGCTGGCCGTGGTACGCAGGTGTCCGTACATTTCTCTTACCAGACTAGCTAAGCAAATCGCACCGATAAAAGATACAGCAGGCAAAACAGAGTCATGCTTACAGTGCTCGCACATCTTTCTTGTAGATGGGGATATTCACATCTCTCATCCCAAGAGCTTTTTGCCTTCAGCTGAAATACAAAATCTTCCTCTAATTGGGGTCACCAGTATTGAAACTGATTGTGCTGCTGGTCCACGAGACACAATGCCCTTCTTTCTTAAAAGGTTTTGTGATGGGAACTCTTTTGGTGTGATGGGAACTGTCCGTCTGTCTCTCTCATTATTCAGAATAGTACATAAATGTGTTCCATTCGAATTAATGGGACATGGTCATTTGTCAGAAAAGACATATTCGTGAGCTGCCATAAATTATTCTGTATGTATATACTTCAATGCTTTTTGGAGGAGGGTAATAGTGATCTGCTATTACAATGTTAAATTATGAGTCAGTTATCATTGAGTTATGCATCCTTCTTTGAGGCACGAGTAGTGTACAAGTGACTCGGGCACATGGTACGAACTTTTGCAGTGAGTCATGAGTTGAAACGAGAATAGAATAATTTTGGTTTAGTATTTTACATAATCAAAACCTTGCATTGATTTTTTTTTTTTTTTTGTCTGAGAAATCCTTTTTGAAGTAATACTATTCTTTTTTTAATAGAGAAATTTACGTAGAGGGAAATAAATTGCTTTACCCAGGACTATATCTTAGGGAGTTACTCTTTCGGTTTTCTTATGGGCATAATCTTGTTGGTCCCCTGTGCCTGTAAAACTGATTATTTTTTATTTTGTTCTATTAATTGACCCGTGTTTTTGCAATGATTCTCCTGCCCTTTCTAGTTTTAATCTATGAATTTATAGTACGTTAAAATGCTTAAAATTAAAAAACATTAGCATATATCTTTTGTAGTCTGGTGCTTTTCAGAGTAAGGAAAATACATATCATGTTAAGATAGGTTATGTAATAGCTTTCTTTTATCTGGCCTAAGGATTGACTTGCTTGGAAATTTCTTGCAGAGAGTGAGCTCAGTTGATTCCATGAGCTTCGTAAAGCTATTTCTCCTCCTTTTTTCTTTTGCTTATTAGAACAATTTCTCACGTGTGCTGACAAATCTTAACCCCACTGCAACTGAAGAGGAGTACAACCATTGTTCTCATCTGTATTCAACTGATAACTGAGATGTATTTAAAGGGCTCTCTATAATGGTATTTGCGATTTCGTAACGCCAAACTTTAGATGGTGATAATGCTACTGATAATTCCGAATTAGTCTTTAGCCTTCTTACCCTATGGCATCAAAAAAAATCGTCGTTGTTATTCTGCCGTTCTTTCAATGGAATCTATTGAGTTTTTCTTTTCTGTGGTTTCATTTTAGTCTCGTATCGCAACGTTGGAATAACTGACTAGGAATTGAGAACCTGTATTAATTCGTGTGATAAAGATCTTCAGAGAATTGGTCAGCCAGACTTAGCAGGGGGTGTTGGCCTCTACTGGCCCAGCATAAATTTTACTCCAAGAGATGTTTTTCTGAAGTTCGGTTAATGTAATGAACTTCTTAGTAAAAGGAGACGCTCGTTAAAAGCTATTACACCCGTTTGCCATAGTGATCTTTTATACTGCAATCTAATGAAATAATTTTCCCTTGGTTTCTTGTTTCAAAAAATTAGAAGAAAATCATATGTACAATATATGATATATCATATATGCATAAATCAAATAATTTATTGGAGTAAACATGT
>VZSC01002468.1:8986-39617 GCA_013398225.1 Steatornis caripensis
CCCCCGCCGTGGCTGCTCCCCCCGCCGCCGCCCCCGACATTCCTCAGCGAAGCCCCGGCAGGGGCCGGCAGCGAGGTGCCCCCTCCCCGATCCCCGTGCCCGGAGAGGGGGAGAGGGTTTCCCGCAGCCCAGGTGCTGTTATTCAACTTTGGGGTTGCAAAGGTGGTTTCCTGCCTTGCCTTCCATCCTTCCGAAGGATTTGCCTTGGTGGCCTGGTGAAATAACCTGTGCGGCCCCCGGGAGCTAGAGACGCTCTCATCGGCACTTCCAAACCCCGAATTTTGGCGTCCGTGCTGCTGTGTCGCGGTGAAGCCCGGCAGCGAGGCTCTCACGTGAGATGCTGGGGCTTGAGCAATGAACCGATGGGGCACGAAGAGGGGAGTGCGAGTCTGCAGCGGAAGGAGGAGCGGATGAAGATGACATGCAGGGGTCCAGCAAGCGTTTTTGGGGGAAGGAGGGTGTGTTTGGGAGGAGCGCAGCAGCGGTATTCCAGCTGCTTTAGGCTGCTGTGAGCTCGCGACGCCGGGTGAGCACAACCAGCACGTGCACTTGTATGGATGGGCCAAGCCTTGGGTATTACAGTGCCGCAGCCATGGCTGCCGCCTTCTTTATTTTTTTTCTTGGAAACATCCTGGAGTTGGCATTTCCCAGCGCACTCCCTTTTCCCTCGTGGTCGTGACCGCCCTGTGCGAAGCATCAGTGAGCAGTTGCCGCTCCTTGCCAGACGTGAGGCCATCTAAATTAAGAAACTGCATCAGGAAACCTTCCTGCCAAACATTTGACCTCGCCGAATCTCCGGGTGCCGTTGAACAGGCACTCAAACTCTTCTGCCTGCATGGTCCCATGTGGGATTCGGACGGGTGTCTATCACACCCGACGGAGCCCGTCGGCACAAAACCGCTGCAGCCTGGTCCAATTCATAGCTGAGCTCTTTGCCGCGATGGCCGAGCTGCTCTCTGTGCCCAAAATGGGGCTGTTTTCCTCCTCGCCTTGTGATGCCAAATGGTTACGGTGTATGGTTGCTGCCCTTGGCATCCAGCCACGGCGGCTGGGCAAGGAGACCCTCGGGGAAGAAAGGTGTCTGAGGGCCTGGGGCCAAGCTCCCCGTGGGTACCAAAGGAATAAAGGGGCTGGGATAGCGCTGGGAGCATCCCATTCCCGTAAATCCCGGCGGTGCAGACCTCTTTTGTTTTTTTTCCCCCTCCCGCTATCGCACGGCGATGGTGGCAGCTGCCTGCGGATGATGGGGAGAGCCGCCTTTGTTTATCCGCCTCTCCGGCAGAGCGAGCACGGGGATGCTCTTGGATCGAGGTGCCGATCTGTCATCTCACAGGTTTTATGCATCCCCAGACAAGAAATCAGCGGCGCAAAGCGCAGACTTTTTGTTACTTACTGCCGAGCTCTGTGCAGAGCACGGCTGCTGAAAGCAATCTGGTGTCTGCGATGCCCAGATTTATGGTTTCCCAGCCTCGTTCTAGGTGTTGGCTTCCTCAGGGAAGAGAAAAACGTGGTTTGAACCGTCGGCATAGGACAAGAGGACCATGACGTGCCACAGCATCGGACCCAGGCAGGTCTGGTCCCCAAGCTGGTGAATGCCCCCAGAGCCTGTCATCGCCCTGGGTGGGACAGCATCTCCTTTGCTCTGTCTTAGCTGGTGGAGACAGGCAGGCCGATGTCCCAGGGAGCTGAAACATGGCTCAGCTTTCCAGCCGGGTATCTTCTGCTCAGGACACGCTTCTCCAAACCCCCTGCCCACCCAGCGGGGTGGCAGAGGCAGAAGCTGCCCCTTGGTGAGCAGGGGATGAATCGTCAAACGGGAGGAAATGTAGGTGAGCCAGTAGAATCCCTAGAAAGCCCTTTTTTTGATCGCTTCATCCCTTTTCCCCCAGCATTTCTGCTTTGTGAGGCTTTCCAGGATTTGTCCCTCTTGACAGGGATTTTGGGCGGTCAGACGGTTCCCTAGGGACGGACAGATGGACAGACTGCCGATCATCCGGCATGCACCCTCCATCCGCAGAGCACCGCGCTCTGCCTGCCAGGGGCTCCTGGGTCTCAAGTGTGGGATTATACATGTTTTTTTTAAAGAAAATAAAAATTCCCAGGGAAAATAAAAAAAAGCCAACTCCCCCCCCACCCCGCCTCCGCCCTGCTGAGAAGCGGCTCTGCGATGGCGGCTGGAAAGCGAAGCCGTAAGTGTTGCGCGTGCCATCTGCTCCGCTTGGATCGAGGGAGCGGCTGGAGCCGGCGCAGCCTCGCACGGAGGCGGGGGCTGGTGCTTGCTGGGGTAAAGATGGGGTCCCTCCACCCCATATCCCCCCAGCTGGGAGCTCGGTGGTCCTCTAGTTTGAAGGCCAGGCTGGCACGCTTGAGCCCTAGCTGGTGCTGGTTGGAGGTGTTCCATGGAGGTGCATCTCCAGGAGGTTCTGCAGCTCCCTCCTCTGCGCTGGGAGGAAGAGCTGCCCGGGTCATCCCTGGGATGAAGATGTTCGTGGGGTGGGATGAGTCGTGTGGAAGGGAATGGGCAGGTTTTGGGTTTTTTTTAGGCGTTTGCAGCTTCACTGGCTGCCCGAGTTGGAAGCATGTGCTGGCAACTGAGTGCTCTGCAGTGTGGAGCGCATCTCGCGGGGACCTAAGGCGATTGCTGTCATGAGGACAGCTCAGCACAATACATCTGGTCCTCCCAAATGAGACACCAAAGGAAAACTCCCCTTCAATAAGGAAAAAATGTAGTCTATCTCTAAAAAGAAATGCATTTCTTTGTGGGTTTGCTATGGGAGTGTCTCTGGGTTCCCACACAGGCCCCTCCAGCCGGGCTCCTGCTGGCTCTTCGGCTGGGGCCGCCCGAGCAGCTGGAGTTCCCTTTGCTTTACCTCCTTTTTACAAAACTGGTATTTTTGTGAGACTTCCCAATGGGTCAAGCCAGCAGATGCAGAAGTGGGGTGCAGAGGCAGCCTTGGGCTTTCTCCCTCCGAAGGCAGCAGTGGTTGCTGCCTGTGCTCCGCAGCCGTCCCGAGCGCTCTCTGCCTGCCCGGAGAGGCTCACGCTGGCTTGTGGGTGGTTGGGTTGCTGTTTACTGGGTGATCAAGAGACGAACATCCCCAAAATGTGTGATACCCAACCTGGGAGATTGGTTTTGACTGTGACCACAGCAACTGTGCAGCCCTGAATTGCCCCTTGGCTTGGCTCCACCACCAGCGTTTTTGGTGTATATATGGTAATTTTTTTTTTATATTCAGGAAGGCGTGCAGAGATAGGGGACTCAGAGCGGGCGCCTGGCGCTTTCGCTCTCTTCCCATGCAGAATGGTTGCTCCCCTTCGCCTGCCTTCGCTGCTGATAGAAAAGGCAGCAGCAGTGTGGGTGGGTTGAGCCGAAGGAGAACACTCTCCAAACAAAACTGGAGGGCTTGTAAGGAGAGATGGGAAGCCGAGGGAGGGCTGAAACGGCTGAGGAAGGCATCTAAGCCAGTGGCGAGCCTTGCTGGTGGTGCAGAGGGCTGCAGAAGGCTTTTGGTCTTGCTGGGCTTCAGGACAGGGTGGAAGAAACCCAACTCAGCATTCCCCGTGTGTGTTCCCAGCTGGTGTGTGTGGTCAGACCTTTACAGGGGTTTCTGGGGTTCAGCACAAGCTGCAGCGAAACCTTGTTAGAGCCCTGGGAGCCTCTTTGGAGCCCTGGCTCAACCCCATGGGGAGGTTACGTTTCTGAGACTCATCTTCCTCACTAAAACTCGGCATCTGGGAAGCGCCGCCGTGCTGGCTCTCCGGAGATGCTCGCTGCCGTTAGCCATCCCACCTCGCCGGGTGCTAATTGCGAGCAGCTCGAGGTGCAGCACTTCAGTGGCTATCCCTGAGCCAAGCGCTCAGAAATTCGGTAATTGGGCTGGAACAATTATTTTTGGCTTTTGCAGAGGGAAAGGCTATAAATAATCACCCCGCGAGCTTGTGCGGTGACTTTGCAGCCTCCGTGGGGGGGTTATGTTGGTTTGGTTTTTTTTTTTTCACTGCTGTCCGGCTGGCTCTTTCTTGGCGGCCGGGAGTGGGAGACTTATCTGCAGAAAACGCAATTTGAGTTGATTAAAGAAACTCCTGCCATTGGCCCGAGCTGCAGAACTTTCTGCAGAAACGGTTACGCTTTCTGAGAAACCGCCCCGGGGACCTGCCAGGCTGCAGCCTGGCCGTGGGGCTGTGATGGTGGGGATGGGGAGGAGGAGGAGGAGGAGGGCTGCCCAGGCTTGGGGAAGGAAAACAAAGCAGAAAACAAAGGATGCTGGTCTTGGCGGCATCGTACCGAGGAGGACTTGCCGGGAAGAGGTGAGGAGGAGGCAGTGGTGGTGGGCATGCTTCTGTGCTTGCACCTCTCTGATGGCAGCAGCTTGCACAGCCTTCAGACTAAGGGCTTTTGGTGATTATGGAGCCAGGCTGGGTTTCAGCCAGGGGCTGACCTGGAGGTGAAAGCCTGTGCATGCTGCCCATCCCAACAGCCACCCAATGCTTGGGAGCCAAATCACAACAGCCTTAGCAAAAGCAAGAAGAATCTAGGCACCTTCTTTTGTAAGCCCTCTGTCGCATCTAAAATAAATTTGCATCTAAATTGACAGGCTGGTTTTAGTGTTTTCTGGCTATATAGCGCTTAAAGGCCCAGCCTTCTCTTGTAGGTGGACGCAGGGCTTCATCCCCGCTCATGCAGGGTGGCATGGAGCAGTCCCAGGGCGGAGGTGGGAGAGGCTGGTTGCAGGGAAGCAGAAACCTAGTTTTTCCTTTTTTCGTTAACATATTATTGAAAGGATTGAGACTTAGTGACAGGCTGGAGGCTGAAGATGGCTGGCCCTGGAGCGTGGTGAGCCGGGCTTCCTTCCGAGGATGCTGCTCCTTGCCAAGCTGCTCGTACCCTGGGTGCTGTGCAGTGCCCTGGGTTTGCAGGAGCACATCCCACATCTCTCTCCTTGCCTGCTGGCAATGAAAACACATTCCTGTTGTACACACGGGCTGCCAAAGACAACAGCCTGTAAGGCAGCGATGTCCTGGAGCATGTCTCTTTGGCCTGATGCACCCCTTGGTACCTGGGTTTGGGGAACATCGCTGGGGCTGGAGCTAGTGCCTGCACGAGGGACCATAAAAACGAGCATATTGGGAAAGGCTGCTTAGAGCAGAGCATCTCCTGAGCAGTCTTGCCATGGCAGCTTTCCTTCGTCATCCATTATTTATTTGATCCTCTGCAAAACAAATTCGCTCCTCGGCACTGATTCTGATGACGGTGCTCATTTTACAAAAGAGGTAAAAGGAACTGGTTTTGTTCCCGGTCTAAAAGACTTCAACAAAAAGGTGTGTTTTCCTGCTGCCTTCTCCCACAGCCCGTTTCAGTGTGATAAATCTGCAGGGTTTTAGGGTGGTGACGGAAATTTTGGAGTCTCAAATGCTGAAACATTGAGCGATGCTCTTCCCTTGTGTCCAGTGCTGGTCATCCCCATCTTCCCGGGACCCTCAAATGTGTTTGCTGTGGCTGGACCAGGTAGGGACCAAGATGCTCGACTTGCCTGACAGCTGAAGGTTTCTCAAGCGCAGGGCTACACGTGCGACAAAAAGGGGCTTTATCGGGTGCATTTCCACTCCGTGCATGCTGTTGGAGAGCCGCTCTGCTTTATGGGCACACGAATAAATAAACGGGGCCAGCGAGGTGGATTTTGTGGGGGTTTTGGGGGATGTCCTCAGTCACACCGGTGGCTGAGCCGGCTCCGCTTCGTTCGCACCAAAGAAACCGGAGCTGGAGCGGTGGGCTGAACGCTGGGCCGGGAAGTTTGGAGGGAGGGGACGGTGCGTCGGAGCCGCGTTCGTCAGGATGGAAATAACTGTCAGCCCCATTCAATCTGTCGCCTTGTTCCCAGGGGACAATTGCAAAACAGGATTACTGGTACTTAAAAATTCATAGAAAACGTTTCTTATCACAACGTCATAATTGTTATGACTCAGAAGAGTAGAATTGCCATTTTCCTGTGCCTTTCCCCCCCCGCCCCCCAACTTTTGTTGCATACCGAGTCCCTCGCTGCAGCTGTGGAATCGTCAGAAAAAAAAAAAAAAACAACAAAAAAACCAACAAACCCAAACCAGGGCGATGCTTTATTTTATGCTAACTGCTGCATTTGACTTGAAAATGATGTCCCACTGGGTCTCGTGGTCAGCGTATTACGGCGTGATGGATGGCTGTCAGAGCGGCGGTGGCTGGCAGATTGCGATGGGTGGAGGAGAACAGATGCCCGGTGACTTCAGGGGCTTTAGTGGAGCCCAGGACTGAAGACTGGAAAACAAAAGCAGATGGGAGGGCTCTGCTTGGGCTAACTATTCTTCTCTGGCCGCGTGTCAGGGAGGAAAGCTCGTCAGGCGGCCTTGTCCCTTCTGTGCTGTTCCTCCACGCTGAGCTGGGCTGCCTGACGAAGGCACGGGCGAGCCCCACTTGACCCGAGGCCCGAGCCTATGTGCAGACCATCACTGCAGATCTCTAAAGGGCAGCCTTCGCCCCCACTACAAAAGAACAGCTTGCCTTTATGGAGTTCGCGCTCCCTTTGATGGTTCCTGTTAACCCTTGGCCCTACTGATGGATCCAAGAGGAGACCCGGGCGGGCTCTGATGGTCACCTTTCCGGAGGGCAGCCACTGGCGTGTTTCGCACTCTGCGTTGTGTTTGTCTTTGGAGTTGTGCAGGACCATGTGAATTTGAGCTGCGCCAGTGGAAAGAGGAGAGCAAGCCTTTTCCGCGAGAGCTTGTTTTGAGTAAAGCCCTTTGCGGGTGCTATTCTGCAGCCCCTCGCCTGCTCCCTGTCCTGTGTCCTCCAAACTTCCCTGTGCTTTCTACCCCTGTAAAGGGCTTAGAAAAGATCCTGCTTTGCACTGTTTCTCTGCTCACATCCGTATTTCCTCATCTTTCATCCGTTTACTCTCCTCCCACCCCTCTGGTCCATGAAAACTTGGGTCGCTGGCTGCCATCTTCCCAGCTGGCGGTTGCTGGGGATTGCAGGGTTAATGGCGGAATTAAATTTCACTACTGTTTTTAAATTAATTGAATCATCAGCGTGGGTAACGGGAAACAGTGGTATCGTAATGTATTTGATATGGGTCTTTAAGTCAGCGTTTGCTGCAAAATCTAGAGCGCTAGATCTTGGTGGAAGCGATGGCTAACTGATATATTGCAGTTCTGGCCACAGTACAAAGGCTCCCGCTACGTCTTAAAACGTTCAGGTCATAAAGTTGAGTTGGTTTATGATATGGCCATTTTCCCTATGCGCTTCCCACAGTACTCCTAGATCATACTCGGAAAAAACCTGTGGTTGGTGGGAGCCAGCAGAGCTCCTGGCTTGTCTCTGGGGAGGCACTAAACAAGTACGAAGATGCTCTTTTGGGTGGCAGAGCAGCATCAGGGTTTTGCTCCCAGGACTTTGAGGTTTCGTCTGCTGAAAGAAGTGGTGATGGGGGAAAACATCCCTTTTTCTCCAAGACAGCAGCGGAAAAACTTGTACTAATTTGCAGCAACATCTGGGCTTCCCATACTCAGTGGCCCTGAGGTGGCTTCAGCACCTGCTTCAGAGAGGGGACGCTACCCAGGTTGAGGGCCAGCATCCCTGCACGATGTCCCCACTGTGCTGGGGACAGAGCTGTGCAGGCCATTATATGGGCTCCTCTTCTCTTGTCCTCTACCTAGTCCGGTGTGGTGGGACTGCATCACAGCATGGTGCCTCGTGGTGGATGATGGCACGCTGATGGGTTCCTTCTTCGCCGGCGCTAACGGAGAGCTGGTGTTAATTAAAAAGTGGGGAACAAAGCAAACTTCCAGCGTGTGTGTTGTGGAGCTGCTTGCAGATTTCCACCCGTGTGTAGTTCCTGCATCCCGTCCCGGCAGCCTGGGAGTCCTCGCCGGCTCCTTGCTCCACAGAGCACAGTTGCACGGGTGCCCCCTGAGTGCAGCTGGGCAGCGTACAGCCACGTTGGCAGCACCGCCTTGCACGTCCAAAATTTCTCTATATGAATATTGGTCTTCAAATTTAACTCCGCTTTGCTCGGTTGATACCACCCAGGCTAATGTTGCGGAGCACGAGCATGCTGCAGGACCATGGCTAGCTTTGGGAGCAGGGGTTTTGGGGGGGATGCCAAAAAACCTTGGTGCTGAAGAGCTCGTTCTAGTGCATTCCTTTAAATTTTGTGTGTCGATAGCTCTCTTAAAACAGCACGTGGTGGCGGAGGAACCAAACTTGCTTATTATTTCTGCTAGTTACGGCTCTAATGAGGTGAGACGTGCCATATGTTGTCCGTAGGGAGGGAGCGCCGCAGGTGGGGCGGGGGCTGGCCCAGTGGGTAGATGTTAGGTGGAAGAGCCTCAAACAGCTCCTCTGACTTGGTGAGCCGAAACACCGGCCGATCCAGCTGTGCCGCAGGCGTTCGTGCCCACATCATGACACGGAGGTGTCTACCTGCTGGCGGCACCTTCTTGCTTTTCATCTGCTCTCGTCTTCTCCAGCTTCCAGCAGTTTTTTGCTACCATTCCTCCTTCCCTTGTCTTACCTCTAACAAGTTTTTACTCCAAAAGAGAATGGTTTTGGGGCCGGGTCCAGCCGTGCAGCTCCCGTGCCTCCTCGCAGGAGAAGCAGCTCTGGCCCGGAACTGAGCTGCCCAGGCTGGCTGCGCGGAGCAGGAGTTTGGAACTAAACCATATCACGGTAAAGAAATATTTATTGGTGAGTCCTGAACTTAATTTGGACAGGGCCCTGTTGTTTAAACAATTGTTGGAGCCATCAACCAGAAGCCCTTAATTATGGCTAATTATTTTCTGCAGTGAATCTATATGCAAGCTCATCAGCATGAGGTCTCCTCTGAAATGCACCGGTTGCGTGTTCAGGCATCATCCAGCCTGAACGTCCCTAATAAAATACAAGGCAGAAGTGTTGCTTGACCAGGCAGGAGCCTGCCTGCCTGCCTGCAGTTTCTTTAAAATCGGGGAGGGTCGGGGCAGGGTGCAGGAGCCCAGAGGCTCCCCGGGCAGGCGGCTGGGGACCTGAGGGCAGGCAAGAGCAAGACAGGAGCTGTTTGGGACATGGACTTTAAACTCTCCGGCATTTCGGGTTTGTTTGAAAACCAGCTAGGTAAATATTTGTGAAGCGGTTGGGATCCGGCTGCGGGGTCGGGCAGCGCTGCTGCAGCCGGGCAGGCTGGTCTCTGGCCTCCAATGGACCCCATCCTTCCCACTGCCGGAGGCACGTCTGTCCTCAGCCCTGTGGAGGAGATGGCAGAGGCAGTACAGGGCACTTGGCATCATCACACGGGCCTCGTTTCTCTAAGGTTTGGGGTAAAAATGGGTACCTAGAGATCGGTCCCTTGGGATCTACTGGTGTGATGCTTTGGTGGGACATGTTTAGGACAAGTCTCCCAGTGAGGCTGCACTGTGCATCCCAGGGATGTCCCTTCTGTGCCTCCCAGGGCTCTTTTTGGGGGCTGGCGGTGGCCTCACCCACTGAACCTGGAGCTCCTGCCCTGTGCACCCCTCTGGGGGGGTGGCTGCTGGGGGGGTTCAGCTGGGGACCCACGGCACGTGCTGGGGCAGGTGGGACCTCGCAGCGACATGGCTTGCTAATGCCGCTGGCTCTGGAGGATGGCAGGGCAAGGATGGCAGGGCAGGGCGGGAGGATGGCACGGCACGGCACTGCACGGCACTGCACAGCACAGCACGGCACCGCACGGCGCGGGGGGAGCAATCCAGGCTGCCTGTACACAGCAGCTGTCGGCGCTGCTGCCTTCGCCTGCCTGGCCCCAGCCTCTTCCTCGTGGCACAGATGGTTTTAACACTTTCCTGGGCCTTTTTTTCTATAATTAACTCTTGTTTGCAAGTGGGAAGACATTTCTTTCCTTTTGGCAGAGCCATCAAACTCTCCTCGGCGGTGTGCTTTTTTAAAGCCATCGCGTATCTATCCCCCAACCACAGTCTGTTGTTTTTACCAGGCTCTTTCATGGCTCTGGGCTGAGCACACACCCCCCCCTCTTTTTTTTTATCCCTTGCTCTTGCCTGAAGGTAAAATCCGCAGGGATTGCAGGCAGAGGAGGCCCCAGCTCCAGGACGGGAGTTAACGAATCTGGCCATGGCCATACAAAAGCTGATGCCCAGGGTGGGGGAAGATGGAGGGGGCCCTTCCCTGCACCGGGAGCCCTGGGAACTACCCCCCATCCCGGCTTTGTGCAGCTTTGCGGAGTCCTGCCTGTCCCTGATGTCACTTCCATGCCACGGCTGGGAAGAGTTTTCCCAGCATGGGCCATCGCCTGCTGAAGCTCTGGTGGGTGCCCTGTCCCACCGGGACAGGAGGAGGGAGAAACCCCACAGGCCACCGGAGCTTCGCCAGCATGGCGCACGGCACGGGGCTGCCGGCGGCTCAGGGGTCCGCAGGGTGCCCCAGGACGGGGGGCGGGGGAAGGCTATCATGGTTCTGAGGATGCAGGGCTCCTCTCCAGCTTGTACTGAGGCTTAGAAGAACTTGAGTGTCTTGGGACATCCTCTGCGTTTCAGGGAGTTTGGGGTCTGCCAGTGGCTCCCCATGGGGTTTGGGGGTGGTGTGCTCCCAGGGAGGCCAGGGGCAGCGGCCGTCAGAGCAGGGAGGTTGTGGGGTGCTCAGCTTTGAGGACCGAGGAGGGTTCGCCATGAGGACCTGGCCCCTGTGGGCATGTCATCGGCGGAGAGGAGGGTGCCGCTGGGGCCGTGCAGCCAGTGCGGACCTGTGGCGGTGTGCTTGGGCTTGCAGGAGCTGCGCATGGGGGTGCTGTGAGAGTTCTGACTGCAGGGAGCGGAGGAGCTGCGCTTACCTATGGATATCAAGCGGTGGATGTGAAAAAAGAAAGAGAAAAAGCCCATCGGGAAGTTTCCATGAACAGTTCACAGCCCTGACCCCCGTGCCCGTCCCCTCCGTCTGCTCTTTGTCCAGTCCATCCCTCGCACTGCGCCCGCTCGCTCTGTGACCAGGTTTTCCCAGGCACTGCCAGTCTAGACAAGGCCTTGCGGTGATGCTCAGTGCTCTCTCATTGCTCCCTCCCCCTCCCTCTGCTGTCTGAAAGCCTGGGGCTAATTTTTTTTTTTCCCCCTTGCTCTCAAGACTTTAAGTTTTCCTGCCTCACGTACTAGTTTATTGCTGGGTCAGGGGGCAGGGGTTTGCGTGCTGGTTTTATGGGGTCCCTCCAGAGCTGGCTTCAAAAAGCTCCCAGTTCATTAAATGGGAGGGTTTGTATTAACTGCCTTATTTTGACGGGGAGAGATGCTCTTAGAAGTGAAACAATTAATGTTTTGTAAGCTTTAAGGGTTAAATAGCTTGGATTTTCATCTAACCAAACTGCTCTGTAAGCATACAAAAAAAGTGACTGATTTAAAAATACCCCGCATTTTTATCAGAAATCCTCTGCTAGCCTGGTGCGCACCTCGTGAGGAGGTTGCTCCTTGAGTTACGCAACCCCGCGGGGACTTTTCCGCAGGAAAGCCCCATGGCTCAGCTGTGCCCAGACTGCCGCTGCCAGCAGTGCTGAAGCAATGCGGAGAGCTGGCGTTGAGGTAGATAAAACTTGGGGCCACTTTGGAGCCATGTTCCCTAGCCCAGGCAGGTGTAGGCGAGAGAAAGCAGAGCTGGAGGCGAGGTGGTACGGTGAATTCCCTCCCGTCCCATGGATACTCACCTCTTCTCCTTCTCTAGAACCTACATTAATATATAAATGCTCTGGAAATTAAAGTTTTCCCATTCACCCTCCTCTTCCTGAAAAATCCCAGCCTACCGGGGAAGATCTGCGTCCGCTTCAAGCTAGCTTAGCCCCTGGCTTTTGCTGGGTGTGGAGAAAACCACCAGTTCTTGGGAAAAGCATTGAATTACATGCTGACTTACGTCAGATTTACTTCTCCTGTTCTTTGCTCTAGCTGCTCTATTAATTTTCAAGCACTTTGAGCAATTACTGGACCTGGGAAACAGTATTTTGGGGGGCAGCACCCACAAATAACTGCAGTAAATAAACGGTGATGTTAAAAAAGGGGGGAAAATGGACACGGGGGCGGCGCTCACCTGGGCTTAGAGTATTTCTGGTGTGAATTTTCATCAGAAACCGTGCATGCACAATCTGTTGGGGGGAGGCTGCAGGGGAGCATCTCCTGGGAGGCTGGGAGCGGAGGCTCGCATCCCCTCCCCACCCATCCACTGCTTTTGAGGTCCAAAGCGCTGCTCCCAGGGGTATACGGGGTGCGGACGGGCGGCAGCAGGTGCTTCCCCGGGGCAGGTTTGGGATGTGAGGACTCCATATGGCTGGAAGGGATTAGTCCAGATGATTAGTGAGCGGAGAGGAGGGGAAAGTTGCTGCAAGCCCCACCTCCCCAAAACCCCTCATCTCTGACCCCCCACAGATGTGCAGGGATGATTTCTGGGGACATTTAGCACTGCTTTGATTTTGGCTGTGCCCTCGGAGCCATGGCTCGGTCTCTGTGCTGCCGGGGAAGAGCACGGGGATGGCTGCGGCCTGGGGTGGGATCCTGCACCAGCGGGTGACGAGGAAAGCTGGGATTTTCCTCCTGCCACTGCCTCATACCCACGTGTTGCGTCTTCCCTTGAGCTCGACGCGTTTCAAACCTGAGCTGTTTGCTCAAGCTTTAAGCTTGCCTGAGAGAGTGTTGGTGGTGCTGGGTGCTGCGCTGCGCTGCTTCAACAAACCCGCTCCCCAGGGGCACGGCTCTCAGAAGGTCGCATGCGGTGTGACCTGATCGGCAGCCGTCGGGGCTCGGGGAGTGTCGGCACCGCTGCTGCGCCACGCAGGGGTGCAGGATGCTCTGCAGCTCCATGGTTCCACAGCAGAACGTTGCATGGATGCCAGGGTGCAGGATGCTCTGCAGCTCCGTACCTGGGCAGCATTTAGGTGTAAACAGGCAGGGTATTTTTAGCATTTTTAAAACATCACCCTGGAATTGGTAGGAGTCATGCCGAGACACAATAGCTTTTCTCCATGCATGCCAGCAAGGGCATCCCTCGATCGCAAAACCCTGTTTGCTTGGGATTGGGGTTTGCCAGCGGCTTCCCCTGTGCCGTCCCAGTCTTGCTGTTTCTCAAAAGTTCATGGAGGACTGGGTTGGCTCTCGGAGCTTGACTGCAGCCTCACAAAGGGTTTCCAAGGCCATACTGGCTTGTTGGGATGCAGTGAGGGTGCAGAAACCTGGTGGGCTTGTCATGGCAACGCTCCCAGGAGGGTGGGTGCTATAGGATGGGTGCTGTTCAGGTGATGGGGAGGACAAAAGCCCATAGTGATCATTGCTACCGAATACAGTAGTCCTCAAAATTTGGAATAAGTCCATGTTTCTCAGTTAATTTAGGGCTCTGACAGGCTGCCTGGGGTCTGGCCACAGCGGTGCCGGCTGTTCCCGTGCAAAGTCCACCGTCTTCCTCCCCATCCGCCTTGCCGGGGTTTGTAGGAGGTGCCGGACTTTGTACCCATGCAGCAAGACACAGCCCTTTTTTAAGTCAGCTGCCGCCTCCGCCTCAATTTAAGGTGTTTCCATCCCTCCGCCAGCGTGTTTAATAGAAGATGCTATGCAGGGAAGATGCTACGAAGCGTCTTCAGACATCAACAAAGCCACTTTTTTTAAAAATGATGATTTTTTTTGTGGTTGTTAACCTGCCGCTTTGTTAGAGGAGGGGGATTTGATTCTTTATTTTATTATTATTATGGGGTTTTAGTTTTTTTTTTTTTAAAGGCTCATTGTGGAAAAACTTTACTCTTCACAGATCAGCAGACGTATCCATCAGGGGCTGCTGCGAGCAGGGATGGATGCTCGGCCGCCTCCGTAGGTGCACAATACCCATTTGAACGCCTGCGAAAGGTTACGGTGGTGCTTGAAAAGCACCACCGTAACCTTTCGCAGGCGTTCAAACGGGCTTTGTGTTATTACACGAAGATGGTGGCCGTCAGCGTCTTGTCATGGACGGGCAGATGGCGTTCACCTGCTCCGGACCAACTTCTTTCGCCCTTTGCCTTTGGTGTCGGGGAATAATACCGGGGCAGCTGCTAGCAGTAAGATAGGCTTAAGCAAATGGGATATTTTGGCATTCAAGTGCATGACAAGAATGGGAGTATTTGCATTAATTCCCTCCTCTCTTTCCCTGCGGCGGGAGATGATGGAGAAAACAGGGATGTTTTCCCGCGGGGCAGAGCTGGCTCCCAGTCTTCTCCGGCTGCACCAGGGAGGAGGGGAAGCGCCGGATGCTGTGCCGGGGTGTCGGTGCGCCATCCCACAGTATCCCGCTGCCCAAACAATGGAAATGAATGTTTTTCCAGGGAGGTCATGGTGTTTCCCGCTGCACCGCAAAGGCAGGCACCGGCGGGGAGGCTGCCGTCACTGAGGCGGTCTCACTGGGTGCGGGTTAGGCACCGGGCATCGCTCTCTGCCAACCCAAAGTCACACCTTATTTTGTATTATTTTTGATTGCAAACAGCAACCGGTGAGATCAGCGAGCTGAAACACAAGGTGGCAAAAATTGAAAAAAAAACCCCAAATATTGCTAATCTGCACCCATCTTTAATGGGGAATCGCTGCCGGACACTGGGTGCCTTCGGGGCGTTTTGCAGTGTGCTGGGTAGCTGTGATGGCGTTGGCAATCTCCTCGTTAGTTGTTAGTAAATCCTTTGGACAAGTTAAAACGTATGTTTTCTCAAACGCACGTGGTGCAATGGTGTGGTGTTTTTCTAAAGCCGCGGATTATATGTATTTTTTTTCTCTTTTAAATTAGATTACCAATTTAATTCAAGCTTTTCTTATAACCCCTTCCAAAATTCACTTGGCAGTTTCAATCTGGAAGAAGGCAGAGGAGCGGTGATTTGTACGAGCACAGGGAAGCAGAAGTCAGGCTGCCAACACCAGCAGCCTTCCTTGCACCTCATCACCAAATTATTACTATTTTTTTTGAGAGAAAGGCAGTATTTTTCCTTAATTTGAGCTTTTCAAAGGCTGGTAAAGCAGAGGACTTGATTTCAGCTGTGATGCTTAAGGCGAGGATGGAATGTGAGACAGTGCACGTGCAGACGAGCATCCAGCCACGTAACCCCACGTCATTACACCTCGATGGCAGCAGTGCAAAGCGAGGGGCATCGCAGGGAGTGAACACACATCTGCTTCAACCATCACAACTTTGCAGAAAACTCCGTCAAATTACCTTTCTCGGCAGCTTTGCTTGCTGGGGCTATTTCCCTTTTGGTTTTAAAAATAACAGTAATTTTTTAGAAGTCTGAAATTAATCTGTAAGCTTTGCATAAAGCTCATCTAGGTACATCAGGAGCAAATCCAGGGGGAACTGCGAAGTGTGCAGTGCGGGAGAAAATACAGGTTGTCAGTGCAAGGAGCTGCACATAGCGGTGGCTGGGCGTCCCTCGGTCGAGCCGAGCATCCCGCACTGATAGATGAGCAGTAGATTAATAGTCCTAAGGAATTGCATTATCTAATGAAAATTTTATATAATTATTTTATATAACTTTTTTGGCAGGTGAGCCCTGAAATGGATGGTATTGATTGCTGGAAAAGAGCCTGGCCTGTCTGCTGCTAGAATTATTAGAGGAGAATTGGTAGTAATTAATACCTGTGTATTTACAGCATTTTCCAGGCTGCTAATTGCACGAGATCCATTTGAGCTGTTTGGCGGTGGGGAGGGTTCGTACAGTGGTTTTAAGGCGTAGACTGTATGTGGGTCTTGTGCCGGGTAAGGTGTTGGCAGAACTCTCGCTGCCGGCACTGAGATGGGACCTTCACCTTCGCTCCAAGCTGGGGCTGGGGGGGCTCAGAGATGTCCATGGCAAAGAATCCGGAAATAACAGGGATGGGGTGCATCCGTGCACCCGACCACGCGGCGTGAAGCACCGGAGCGCTCTCCTCTGCAAAGCCTTTCCTAAGTCAGGCGAAGCACTACCAGCAAGCTCGGCTTAACTTCCCAGAAGTTTCCCTTTGTAAACCTTTCTGTACACACGCGCGTGCAAAACCAAGCCTAATTGTGTTGTTTTACACCTCCCGTGCTTATCCCTTCCCTTCCCCCCTGCCCCTCCACCTTTAATTTGGTTGCTGTGAAATTTTTGCAGCCCTGCCAAGTTATTTCCTTGGGATATATTTAGAGAAAGCCAGCTCAGCAGAGCGCGCTGGGTGTTTGCGTAAGGATGTTTGTAAATGTTAGCAGGAACGCTGTCGGGCTGGCGGAGCAGATGTCCGCGAGATGCTACCAAGAGCCTTATTTACAAACTTGTAAATGACTGAAGGGGTTTCCTTCCCGGGGATAAGGGGGACGCCGACTTAAGAGATTAAAATCCTATTGTTTCGTGGCGGAGCTGCTGTCTCAGATTATCCTTTACAAGGAGGTGACGGAGGGGGGGAAAGCCCTGTATTAGCTTGAAACACCATTTAATTGTTGTGCCTTTTTTTTTTTAAAAAAAAAAGCTCAGGGAAAATACGGGGCTAGGGATTGTTTCTTTCTTTTTAAAGGAGGGGAAAAAAGTGGCCGAGCATCACTGTTCCCGGCTGGGGTGTACACTGGCTCTTTGTATGTTGGGGCTTCCCATGCTGGGCAGCTTGCAGGTGATGTATTTAAAATAAGCACAAAAAGCTTGTGCTATCATAGTAAATATAATGAAGCTGAACTTTTGTGCACAGCTTGGTGTCCCACAGGAGTGTGGTGGTGGCGTTTGGGTGGTGTGGTGATACTACTACAAGCCAGTTTAATCTGTTATTTTTTTTTATATCTTCCTCCTGCCAATATGCAAAGCTTCATCCCAGTCTCCCTTTATCTTCCCCTACCCTAAAATAAATCAAAACTGGTTTGTTTTGTCTCCTGGAGCATCCAGCCGAGTGGCTTGCACTGGAGGAAGCAGGACGGTCTCCCCTGAACCCGGGCTGGGGAGCACAGCGTGCCCCAAAAACACCCTGAGCCCATCTGAGAGGCTCTGCAAGCGCCGTGTTTTTGAAGTGAGTGCCCGCCGCTGGCACATGGGCCAGCGATCGCACTCACATCAGCTGCAGCAGTCTGGTGTTTCATTTGTTTTCCTGCACGTTGATGCAACACAGATGCTGGCCCCGACCCACGGAGGGGACTGATGCAGGAGAGCATCTGAGGGCTCGGTCCGGAGGAAGCGGCCGGCGTGCCGTCCTCCCCAGTGTTAATCGGGTTACTGCGAGGTGTGGGAGGGTTCTATTATTAAATTTAAAACCTGGCTATGTAAGATGAAGGCAGCTTTAACGAGATGAAAAGGCTTAACTGGAGTCCAATTAAATTCCGTATTACCTGTTTACGCAGCCTGCTTAAGTCCTGACCTGCACGCTGGTTTCTTCCTTAGGCTCCAAAGCCTGTGCTCTAGGCAAAAACATAAAATCAAAGGAGACAGATAGATACCAGACCACAAACACATCCCTAGCATCCCTGCACGCTCGTACCGGAGGCAGCTGCCCTCGAGTGCCTTGTGTTGGGCCCACTGTGGCTGTGAGGTGTGAGATCCAGCCAGAATCCTCCAGTCTGGTCGTCTGGAGAGGAGGGCAAGGACGAAAACGTAGCTGGCCAAAAAAGCAAACGTCCAGCCATCCTTAGCTTGATTTTAGGTCTATGCCGTGAAGATATCTTTGCTTTCCCCATCTCGCTGCCGGGTCAACAGAGGCTGGGGCTGGCAGAGTGGCTGATGCTGGTGGTGCTTCCCGCGAAAGGAGCATCCTCTGCTGCCTGCCAGCGCCTTGCACCACTGTCGGAGGTTATTTTTATTTTTTAAAAAGTGTTCGATGAAAGCCAGCTGCGGGATGCTGGGGTGAGGCTGCACAGCTGCCTGTGCGACCTGAAGCTGCTTGCCCTGAGCGTGCAGTGGGGACGCTGGCTCGCGTTTAACAGCAGAGCAAATACCGCTGATGGGAACCTCTTTTTCGTAGTTAATAGAAACCATCACTTGTGTTGGTGAAGCGTGGCAGGTTTGGGCAGGTGGCAAGCTGAGGCTTGGCCGATACCCTGCCACCCTGCAGGGTACGGTCTCGCCGTGACGCTGGGAGCCGTGCCGGGTGGGATGTATCGGGGTGCAGCGTCTTAGCCCACCATCAAGATACTGTTGCAGGCTGCTCAGGCTTGTCCAGCAATGGGGATGAGGAGGAAGAATCCCATCGCAGCATCCTCAGGGCTGCGATGTGCAGACACAGTGCATCCAGAAAGTTGCCCAGCTTCCCAAACCTTCACTTGTTGGGTGCTGCCTTTTATCACTGGGGTTCCCCAGGGCTGGGGGCAGCGGTGTGCTGTCACTGGCAGCAACTGCAGCCCATCAGCTCTGCTCTGGCTGCTCTGGTTGCTCTGGTTGCTCTGGTTTCTAAATTCAACCCCCGAAACCCTCTCGACCTCGGCGGTGCCTCACAGCTCTTCTCGGGTCGAGTCTGCCGCAGGGCGGGGGGCAGGAAACGGCTCGCCGCACCCTGCTCCCGGCAAACCTTCACGCCTAGCAAAGGCCCAAACCCTGCATTAAAGAAAGTAAATAAATAAAAGCACTGGTCCGCAGCTCCTCCCAGGGCTGTGGGACGAGCGGGGGTGAGTTGCGTTCCTGGCTCAGCCGGCCTGGGAAAGCAAATTCAGGTGACACCGAGATGCTGGCGGGGCGACTCGGACTGTGCCAGTGGCCGGGGAACTGTGCGGTGCGGCCGCACCGGTGCCTCTTCCCTGCCGCTCAGAAACGCAATTAATACAGCAGAATANGACGAGCGGGGGTGAGTTGTGTTCCTGGCTCAGCCGGCCTGGGAAAGCAAATTCAGGTGACACCGAGATGCTGGCGGGGCGACTCGGACTGTGCCAGTGGCCGGGGAACTGTGCGGTGCGGCCGCACCGGTGCCTCTTCCCTGCCGCTCAGAAACGCAATTAATACAGCGGAATAACCTGGTTTCTGCCTAAGGATTAGGTTAAGAAAACAAGATGGTTTTAATAGCCCTTTTACATCCTGCATAGATTTTAGCTGGAAAACGCAACTGGTTTGGCAGCGTAGCCAGACGGCACATCTTTTCTTTTTCTTTTTTCCCCCCTGTTTTTTCCCCCATAACCTGATGCCAGCGGTCCTGCATGAGCGGGCTCCTACCGGTAATTCAAGTGCCCAGCTCCTGGCTGTGCTGTTTTGTCCGATTTCCATTGCCTCCTGACCTCCATCCTTCTTTATTTGCAAAGCTATACTCGCAGGCAGCAGTAATAAATCAATTAATGACTCTGATGAATCGTTTAATGGCTGACAAAATAACACTACAGTCAACAGCTTGGATCTCTACAGCAGTACCAGAAGACGCTGGTTGACTCAGGGTAGGGAGACGAAACAGAGACTGTTAGCTCAATTAGTGCAATTAGTGTGCGATTTAAAGGCTTAGACGGCATCTGCTGGCGTACCGAGCCGGTGTGTTAACTGAGAGCTTTGGTTTGGAAGCGAAACGCAGAAATCCAGATTGTTGGCGCTCCGCTGGCTTCCACCAAAAAAGGGGGAAAAGTCCAATGTACATGGGGGAAAAAAAATATATATACATATATGTATGTGTGTGTGTGTATAGCTATATATGCGTGCCCCAGGAACTGCATTTTGTTTCCTGCATGGAGCAAATGTACCATCTAATAAAAGGCAAGCGAGACGGCGTGCTGGCTGTGCCAGAGCTGTCCTCGCGCTTCTCCGGCAGCGTGCTTTGGTGGAATGAAATTCGGGACATCGCGTGCCGGCAAGGACCTTTGTGTGGCTGGACGCGCTTTTGGTTTAGTGCCAGCTGGGATGTGCTGGCACAGAGGGCTTCGTGGTCCTGTATCGCGGCGGCGCTGCCCGTCTCCTGCCTGCCCCTTTGGCATCTCCGCCTTGCCCGTACCTGTGCCAGCGGGGTTTGGGGGTCTTGGGTATTCAGCTGGTGAGAGGGGCTTGGCAGACAAGCCAGCCGGAATCTCCAGAGTCCCTAAAAACGGTTTCTTAACCAAAATGGTGAAAATAAACTGTGTAGGGGAAGTTGGGAGAGCAAAAAAAGTCCTATTTTTTTGGAAATTGGTGCTGGAAAGCCCTTGGGGTTTGAGTGCTCACCCTCGGAGCTTGGGCGCTGACTCCTGGGGTTTGGGTGCTCACCCTTAGGGTTTGGGAAATTTGTTCCCACTGTCTTTTTTCACCCTTTTTCTTCCTTTTCTGGCACATCCCCAGGGTTTCGCAGAGCTGCTCCAGCCGTGGCTGCGCTCGCATCACTTCTGCGGGGCTAAAGGTGCCTCCGTGTTTACCTTAGCGGCAGTGGTGGGGAGGGGAATAAAAAAGAAATAAAATGTCACTTTGCAGCCTTGTAAATCATTCATCAAGGGCTGACCAATTTGGCTCCCATCCTACAATATGCTCAGGGCACTTGTGGGTTTTTAATTACCGAGTTCTGCCAAGCGCCACATGTGTGAGGAACTTTAAATCCCCGTTTATGCCGTGAAGGCATAGGTGAGGTTTTGGGGTGTTTAACACGGAAAAATACTCTGTGGTTTTGTGGAAAAATGGACATTTACTTCAAGATTTTCTTTGGCTGCTTTGCCCTCCTCCCTCCACTCCCTGTTGCAGAGGGAAGGAGGAGGGCAGCGTACTTTCCCCCTGGATCCCCAAATACCTGTCCATCCTCGTCCACACCGCTTCGGGATCCGTTTTGCTTTGGGAGATTCCCCCAGCAAAGGATTATGGTGTGCTGGAAATCTCTTGAAACCATAAAATATCACCTTGGCAGCTTTACTGCAGCGCTTGCCGCCTTGGGAGAGAAGCGTTTTGCGTGATAGAGGGTTTAATAAAGGAAATTCCAAATGGGCTCGCTGCAGTTTGGGGCTCGGTCTTATATATTTTTGCATTAAGAACCGTCATCTGCTTTGCAGAGAAACTGCAATATGTTCATGGCCTTGGATTAAGATTTGGTTTTACTTTTATAGCTGACCCACTTGGGGGGATGGAAGGAGGGGGAGAACTGGGTTCACTCCCTCTCCCGTCTATTTTTGCTGCCGTCTGATGTATAAAAAGAGCCTGGAATGGGCAGGCTTATTTTTCCTGCCAGGACTTTTTTTTATTAACTGTAAAAACACTCAGATCTGGCCTTTGCTGTTGATGCGGGGAAGGCTGCTCGGGATGCCTTGTTCAGGGGCACAGGGGGAGCGTGGTGTGGGCTGTGCCTGGGGGCGCGAGACCCCGTAGCCGCAGGGGAACCCTGATTATTTTGCAAAGGGAGTCTCTTTTTGGGGAATCAGCCCACGCTGTCGTCTCCATTGCTTGCAGCTCTGAGATGCTGGGGTGGGAAAAGCAACCACTCATCCGGCACGGGCCTGGCCGTATCCTGCACGCCGGCTCCTGCCAGAGAGCGTGATGGAGGGGGGCACGAGGGATGGCCCCCGGGAAGGCACGAGGCAGCCGTTAGCCTGGTGCTCACCTGCCTGTGCAGGGCTTTCTGGTCCGGAATAGCGAGAATCCCAACCAAATGTGGGGGTCCCACCTTGGCAAGCCTTAGTCCTTAATAGTAATCCTTAATTTTCTGGGCTGGCCAAGTCCTGGCACTCTGGCTTGCTCCCTCTGTTTGCATCTTGTGGTTGTCACCGTGTCGGATGCAGTCGGGGGCCAGGGCTGGCTCGGCTGCTGTCGGGACGCGGGGTTTGGTGGGGTCGGGGTGCTCCAAGCTTTGGGGTAAAACCAAGCCTGAGCAGGCTCACATGTGCCTCATCTGCTCATGGGATTTCCTCATTGGAAAAGTTTTCGTGGTGGACAGTTTTCCTTGGCCCTGCGACATGGTTTTCGGTGGGTAAGTAAGTCCATCGTAAAAATTCATGGAGGGAGTAGTTCCATGATCCAAACTCGGTATCACTGAGGCTCCCTTGTAACTGCTCTGGGAACGGGGGTTCGTTTGGTGATGGGTAAACGAGCGTGTGTTTCAGCGACGCAGGTGTCGCTCCTAACCCAGCAGGAACCTGTGTCACTAGGGGTCTTTGGCAAAAGGTCTTTTTCTTAGCATTTTCCTTCTGGGTAGGAGCCTCCCATCATCATGTTGGTGCTTTCCCAAGGCGATTCGGTGCATGCTGCCCTTCCCTCAGTGCTGCCGGAGCTGCTCCTTGCACCAGAAAAACTTCTTTTGTCCATTGGTGTGCGTCACAGAGAGGAAGTCAATATGGATAGAGATGCTGAGGCGGAGGGAGTGAGGTGTCTGGATACCCCGTGTCCACCCCCGTCCCTGCTTTTTGGGGCCAGAGCCACTTGGGTGGCTCGTTCTGGGGAGGCATGAGAGGGAGCGTGACCCTGCAGATCAGGTGCGATGAATTTGGAAATCCATAATAAAACCTTGATGTGCTGGTGAGGACGGGGAGGCATCTTTTTCAGAGGATGGAACTGAACCGACGAGCATGCAGGGGGAGGTGGGGTAAGAGAAGCATTTAAAAAGCCTTGAAACAGCTTCTGCCTGAAGTTGAATAAGTCTCCTTGGTGGATTAATGAGACTAAAAGCCTGGGTAAATGAATAAATAAGCCCCAGAATTATACCTAGTTTTTGGCCAGCCATCTTCTCCGTGGGCGAGTGGCAGAGGCCAGTGCCCCTCCGGCTCCGAGCTTCCTCTGCTTGTTCCCCTGTGGGGGGAAGATGCTCGGGGCATGGGGAGCGATGCTCGGGGCTCTGGAGGTAACAGGCTAGCTGATTCAGTGTGGTGTGGCAGGAGAGACAACTTTTTTAATGTGTTTTTTTTCTTACCTCCAACTCAAACCCACCATGTTTATCCTGGTTTTGTTCCCCACAGAGTGCAGCTGCCGCCCCGAGTCCCGTGCTTGGAAACATTCCCCCGAACGACGGGATGCCCGGGGGCCCCATCCCACCCGGTTTCTTCCAGGTAGGCTGCCGCTCCTCCCAATGCTCACCTCCACACGTGCACGTGTTCGCTTACGCTCGCAGTGTCAGCGCTGTCGTGCCTGTGTTTTTTTTCCAAGGGGATGCTAGGGAAGCAGCATGCCCGCGTAGCTGACCTGTCTAGGAATAACTCCTGTTCTGCTGTCCTTCCATGTTTGCTTTCTAGTTTTTGTGGCCTTAAAGCGAATTTCTTTCTTCCTCGAAGAGGTTACTGTGTATTTACAACCGATGTTTTTTTCCAAAGCTGCTTGGTTTGTGTTTGGGTTGAGATTGTATTTGTTCTCCAGTCCTAACAGACGTGTATAATTGAAAACATTCTGGATTTTGATTCCTGAAACTTCCCCCCCCACCCCCTCCTCTGGTTAACCGCTTGATTTTTTCCAAATGCAATCACTGAAAGCATTAACAAACGCTGGCTGCGGCTGCAGGCAGGAGCCGGCTCCAGCCAAGTCCCCGAATGCCGTGGAGGCACCTTGTAAGCAAATACCTTGCAAAGTCCCCAGAGTCCCCTTGCTCCTTCCTTCTTCTGCGCCGAGCTCTGACCGAGGAGGGGGTAATGTATGTTTGGAGTGATGCTGACAGAAAGGATCTCGACAAGCACGCAGAAAAGGAGTTTTCAAAACTTGAACCGTGGGGGTTTTTTTGGGTTTCTCTGAAATCTCTTTGCACGGCATGAGCCGTGCTGGTTTGCAGCGGCGTAAGCTCTCGGTGCATTGAAATCTTCCTTCTTGAGGAAGAAACACTTGTTCGTGTAACAAATGGGATAAGAGTTGAAAGGAATATTTGTTTTGGCAAGCTGGGTTTTTTCTTTATCTGGGCTTGTGATTTGTATATGGGAGAACTTCTCAGGCAGTAGACAGGCAGACTCGATAAGGCGCTTGTGATTTATTGTGGCGATATCTGAGCCCGATATCGCCGTTTGTGTGTGTATGGGAAGGGGGAAGGAGGGTCCTGTCTCTTTTTTTTTTTTTAAGAGAGATCCCATTTCCTGAACATGCTTCTGACAAAGTAAGAATATCCGATATTGATCGGGAACCCTAAAACAGGCAAATCTTGTAGCAGCGCTCGGCAGCACGAGGTGAAGCCAACAGCAGAGATGCTATCTCGCAGGTCATAGCTGCTGCCAGCAATTCGAGTGCCAAGCTGCTGCTTCCAACAAATGTGTCTCCAAAAGTCCTGATCTCGCCCTACGGTGAAGCTGACTGTCCTTTGGGGCTCCTGCTTCACGCAGAGCTGCGAGGGCTGCAAAACTGGCACGAAGTTAGGGCAAGGCTTCAAGAGTATGGGTTGACTTTCCCCGGGAGGGGAAGGTGAAGAAGAGGAGTCACATCTCACCAGACGTGCTGTGCACACTCCCGTCTCCACTCTTCCCGTTGACAGCCTCCAAGCTGTCCCCCCTGCTTTTCCTTCTGTCCTCCCGCAGCGTTTTTGCACTGGGGGTCCCATTCTGGAGCAGAGAACCCATCCTAGCTCCTTACCTCTCGTGCGGCTGAACAGGAGCCGCTGGGGAAGGGGGGCCTCAAAAGCAGCCCTGCTTTATTAGGACCTTCAGTGAGTAGGTCCTGAAAACCCAGCAGAAGTAATGGCATCAGTGCAGGTGTCGCGTGCGGGGATGCTGCCCATCCCCGGAGCTGCCAGAGGGAAGAGAGGATGGGGTGCCGATGCATATGGCTCACATGTGACATCTCGAGAGCCTGCCTTTCCTGAAAGCCCTCCAACATCTGGTTTCTCCTCCCAGCCCTGGGAATGGAGGGGAGGAGGGGAGAAGAAAAATCCCACCTTTTAACACAGTCTGAACATCCCCCACGTGAAAGCCTGTCTGATTTATTGTGGGCGCTGGAGCTCGTTGCAGCTTCAGGAGATGCTGGAGAGCGGCTCTTGCAGAGGTGGGCTGGAGGCTCAGCAGCGAGCCGATCGCAGCTCGGGGGTAATTTCCTATCTCTGTAGGAAATTAAAGTGCTGAACATAAGAGAGCAAAACCAAAAAGGTCACAGGAGATGCAAAGGACTTCTCCCTGACCCTTGGTGTGCCAGCCCTGGGAGAGAGTGAGGTTCTTGGTGGTGCCACCTCGGCCGATGCCCTCCTCCTGCCAGGAGACCGGAGGATGGAGAGGTCTCGGGAGGGGTTCAGCATTTCGCTCTTCTGCACCACACTGCAGGCACCAGGGACCTGCAAGAGATATCCCTGAGGGTAGCAGGCATACACAGACCGTTTTTGAGATGGTTTAGAGGGCCTGATCTTGTCCTGGCATGGTGCAGGAGCACACTGGGAGCTGAGGAGGGAGTCACCAGTGAAGCTCAGGTTGCAGAAACCCTGCTCTGCCACCCCAGGGGTACATGAACCGCCTCTGGCCCCGCGCATTTGGATGTGCACTGCTTTTTGGCAAAGGGAAAGAATGATACAGACCATTCCTGGGAGCTGGTGGCCCAAAAACCCCTGGGAGTGAGCTTGGAGGAGAAGTGACGCACCGGGAAGGGGAGAAAGGAGGAAGAGTCCAGGCTGCAGTGTCCGAGAGCCCCTTCCCTGCACTGGGGCTCAGTAGCAACCTTCGGGCTGGGGGCCAAGGGAAGTGCAGCCTGCGGAGTCTCCCAAAACCTTCCCAAAACTTTGAGAAAGGAGAGGCCATGGGCACCCTTGGGTCGCCGGGGCACTGCATAGTGCCAGCCCGCGGCATGGCATCGGGCTGCCCTCCAAACAAAAGGTGGCTGCGTTGATGGCTGGCGTGGGTAGATGCTTTTATTTAAGTCTCTCTCTTTGTCCTGTTGAGATGAACAAACAAACCCTCTGCTCATCCTCCTAAAGGTCATCGGAGGCGTTCCTGCTTTTGTTTTGAAAGCTGGATTGATGCCGGGGTGCAGATCCCTCAAAGGAGGGACAGGCGCGTGCAAAGGAACTGTAGAAAGGAAAATTAAAAATTGAAAGCAATTAACAGCACACCTTCCTGACACTAAATAAATGGGGTGGGGAGGCACCCAGTCAGCAGCCCCCCGCTGCAGCCGTGCCTCCTCTCCCCGGTGCGAACGCCCCGCGCCGCCCCATACCCAGCACTGATGAAATGGAAAGTTGACCATAAATCAGTGTCGGCGGCTGTGTTAGCTATGCATCAGCGGCTGGGCGCCCGAGATGCACCAAAACAAAGCGCTGCCTGCTCGGTGTTCCCACACTGCCCCCTAATGCAGAGAGACCTCGGGAGCTGGGGAGGACAGGGGCTCCCGAGTCCGGGGGCCTCCCCCCCGACACCCCCTGCTCTCCCCGCCTCTCCTCCCTGCATCTCAGGGTGCAGCTCTTTGGGTAAGGTCACCCACGGCAAGTGAGGATGGTAAAGCCAGGGGTAATAGGACGGGGTCCATGTTGTCCTCCTGCCTCCTCAGATGCCACCATTTTCCCCCTGCTTGGCTCCATGGGCACCTGGCTGCAGCAGCTGCTGCTGCCAGCACACCATGGTCAACCAGCTCTGGCAAGGTGGCACGAGAGCCGCAAAACCAGGCTGCCCTTGCCAAAGTCCCGGGCAAAGCTCGGTGTCAGCCTTGCGCCAGGCAGGCTTTGAAGGAAGGTGGCTTATGAGCCGGAGGAAAGGAAAAGCAAGTGTCAGAGAAAGTTTTTTTTCTGGAAGTTTAGTAGGATGCCCGAGGCTTTTGTACCGAGTGTCTGGAGCATATGGTGGGATTTGCAGTCAACTTTCTCTCGGGTGCTCCAGCCAGATGGAGGTGACTGTTCTTGGCTCTGGCTGACACGGGTTTGTTTCCTGAAGAGCTTGTGTTAAACATATTCCTTAAAACCAGGCTTCTGCAGTTGGGAGCCCCAGCTGCAGGCGAGGCAGAGCTCCTGCCCACGGCTGCCTTCCGCCGTCTGCGGGGGAACTTGGCCCACCTTGCCTTGCCTCGCCTCGCCTCGCCTCCCCTTGCCTTGCCTTCCCTTGCCTTCCCTTGCCTTGCCTTCCCTTGCCCTACCTTGCCTTGCCCTGCCTTGCTTTGCCCTGCCTTGCCTTGCCTTGCCTTGCCTTGCCTTCCCTTCCCTTCCCTTCCCTTGCCTTCTCTTCCCTTGCCTTGCCTTCCCTTGCCTTGCCTTCTCTTGCCTTCCCTTGCCCTGCCGTCCCTTCTCATGCCTTGCCCTCTCTCGGGAACATGCGGTTGGGTCCTCACCTGGCTGCACGTGCTCAAGGCAGCTGCGGTTCTCCTCTCCAAAGGCACCTGGAACATCTCTCCTAAAGGCTCCTTCAGGGATGTCTTTTTTTGTTGACAACTTGCAAAAACTTCCCTCTCCTTCAATAGAAATAAAGCTCCAATCCAATAAACCCAGGCACAATCTTTAATTAATCTCCATCTGATTTATTTTAGTATTTTCTAATGTCAAAAGCGGTAGGCAGGGGCAGATATTTTAAAACACAAGATGCCTTCTTATTTCTAACTGTAAGTTGTCGGTATCTCGTGGCAGCGATGCTTTGCCTTCTCGTACCATCCTGCATTGTTCTGCCACCCCCAGAGGTGCTTGAAAATGTTTTTAAATAGAAAAACTCCCCCATTAGCTGAAAGTATGCAGCCCATAAAACATGATCCATTTGTGGTGAATTACGCTGGAAACATAAATTGACACACGCGGAGCTATGATCGCTTGTGCCATTTTCCATCTTTAATATTTTACAAGAAGTTTGAGGAGTCGAGCTTGTGAAAGGCGGAGTGAAAATAACCCGATCGCCTGGAAACTCCCCTTAGAAAGCGGAGGCGGCAGACTTGGGTTGTCTGATGGGCCAGGTTGGGCTTTTAAAGTCCCTGTAGTGTAGAAGGGGGAAAAAAATGAAGCAGAGAGGAGGTTGGGGCACCAAGAGCTATCGGGAACAGGTTCCTCTAACGCTGTTTTGGCTGTTCGGGGTTGTTTATTGGGGTTTTTTTTTGAGGCAGCTACAGGAAGGTGAAGAATAACCCCTCGTGCAAGGCATCCAGTTGGGGATTGGGAGGGTGGAGAAAAGAAAGAGAAAACTTGAGAGATGATGGGGTTTCTCTGGTTGGGGAGAGCGCTGGTTTCGAGATGAGATCGAATAACCTGCAGGGCAGCTACTGCTCATCCTCCACAGCGTGTCAGATGGAGCCCTGCTGAGGGGATGCAGCGCTTGGGCGTTTGGGATCTGGAGGGAGGTGGTGTGGAGGAAGCAGGGCCGTGCACCCGTTCAGCCTCCTCTTGTAACGGCACTAGTTAATAACTGCTAAGTACACATTTTCTAAGAAAAAAGGGTTGTTCTGTTGGTTGGAGCCCACATGTCGTCTCTGCAAAACACTTGTCTCAACTGCCGTGATCCATTGGGATCATCTGCCGCTTGCTCTGCAGTGAGGGAAACCCGTGCGAAAAAGCAACCGATCCGACAGGCGTCCCTGGCCAAACGCAGGTCCTGGCCCTGAAACATCTGCAAATATTTACGGAGATAACAATATCCAGAGGGTCTGTGTCTCTGGCGAAGCAGAGCCGCGGTGCCTTGGGGGTGCGGGAGGGGGCTGTGGCGGTTGCAGCCCGGAGCGAGTGTTTTGGATGCTGCTTCTCATTCCTGTTTTGTAAAAAAAAACAAGAAAAGAAGGGAAAGAAATGAAAAAAGGCCTTTTTAGCTCCTCCCCGCCTGCCGAGATGTTTGCACGAGCTGGGCGTCTGCAGTCACGTTATCCAGAAGTCTCCGCCAAGAGCGGCACTATGCAGGATAATGCGACGGCAAGGGTGCAGCGATGCCGAGCCTGGAGCATCCCGGGGAGCAGCCGTGGCGCGGCAGGGCAGGAGCACGCTCCGGAGGACACATTCAGCAGCACAAACAACTGATGCTCTCCGGATCGGATTCCTGCGGGGGATTTTTGTCTGATGAAAATGCTGCCATGTCTTATAGATGCTTTTTCTATAATAACCAAACGCTGCTTGCGCTGAAGCTCCAAATGCAGCCCCAAAGCATCACCTCCCAGCCCAGCTGGCATGAGTAGGTGGCGATACCCCTTGTGCATTCGATACCTGTTAACCCCATGCACTTGTGCACTGGGGGCTATGAGAGGGAGGGCATCAGGGGTTTAATCAGTGGTTTAATAACTTCAGATGGGGTCTGTGTACCTGTCCAGTCTGTACCTGGACAAGGACGTCTTCCTTGTGGCGCAGCAAGGCAGTCGTTGTGGAGGACCTGTTGTTGACTCTTGCGTTGATGGGACTTGAGGGTTGGCCTCTGCGAGTCCTGGTTTTCCCCTTCCTCTTGGTTTCATTGCTCGTTCACCTCTGCCGATCTTCCCTACCCCAGTCCTGCAGCCGTGACGCGTAGGAAGGGCTTTGGTAGTGGCCAGACCTCGTTGAGGGGTCCTGTCCTCCATGAACCGGTGGTGGGATCTGTCTGCTGCCCACCGGGGTGGTTTGCTTTCGCACCGACAGTGTTAGCCACCTCAGAAGCAAAAGTAAGTCAAGTTTCATGCATGGAGATGACGTCTGCTGAAGGTGGTTGATGCTACAGTTGTGCCGTGAGGTTTGGATGGAGAAGGCAGTTGTGGTGGCACCGGGAGGGTTGTCCTGAGGTGCTGTGACCTCTTCCAGCCAAGGTTCACTGGGCTGTAGGGGCAGGGGTGGTTGCCTGTGGCTCCTGGAGAATAAATCGTGATGTAAATGGTGGGACTTCATGTCCCCGGGCGCAGCGGGTGGAGCGGGGAGGCTGGCAGGAGGCTGTTGGTTTAAATCCGCTTGGCTCCATCTCGCCGCCGAACCGTTCAAATAAAAAAAAAATAGAGGGAATTAAAAAAACCCACCCTCTTACTTTATTTACATTGCACTCAAGTTTCCACTGTACAAAAGATTTGCAGGTGCAAATATGTCCTGCCTTCATTAACTTCCCCTCCCTTTTTAATTTATGTGATTTCAATTTTCCTTCCCTGTACTGTTAATTAGGGGACCCTCTAATCAGTACCATTATCACAGTGGTATTCATGTTTAGGAAAGCTGCTAAACAAATGCTTGCAAAATTGCTAAATGGCTAATTAATGTCTGTTAATTAAGAAAATTGCTCATGGTAACAAACCATGCCATTGCTGGCAGCAGCTAGAAGGCGAACACTTGTTGAAATTAGTAACGAGGCAGGTAGAGAACATCTGCTCCGGCGCCGGTCCTGGAGCCTGCCGTCGCTTCCCATCACCTACTGACAAAGCTCGTTTGCTTTCTCTACCAATTACACCTCCTTTGACTCAAAAAATACTTTTTTTTTTTTTTCCTCCTTACATTAACACGCACCGGTATATTCTTGCACCGAGCTCGCGGTTTTTCCAAGGAAATTTTCATTTCGTTCTTTTAAGGGAAATTTAAAATTAGAAAAAAAAAAAAGTGGGCATTCAAGCCCAAAATGTCAGCGGCTGCTGCATTGCAGCCTTAAACCTGCACCGACTAATCTCTCCTTTTTTCCCCTAGACATCCATTCTTTGCTCACAAGCCATTTTACTCGCATCCTTAGGGAATGCACCTCGAGGAAGGATGTTGCATCCGTACGGTCTGGCGATGCAGCCCCGGTTGTGCTGGCCAAACGCTGCCCAGGCGCGAGCTGGGACGTGCTCCTCGTCCTCTGCGCTCGCTCCAGCACCTCCAGTGAACCATGGTCAAAAAAAAAAACCCCAACCCTGAGGTGTTTCTAACCTTTGGGATGAGAGAGGAAAAAATGATTTTTTTTTTGGTCTGGGGGTGTTTTTTGCATTTCCCCCANTCCTCGTCCTCTGCGCTCACTCCAGCACCTCCAGTGAACCATGGTCAAAAAAAAAAA
>VZSC01002470.1:0-19002 GCA_013398225.1 Steatornis caripensis
ATTTGTAATTCTGAAGTTCAGCTCCAAAATTCTAGGCCACTGTGACGCTTTCGAATCAGCTGAGGTGGTTTAATATTAAAGCCTTTGTGAAAATGATGTAGAAAAGTCACTGGTTTGGAGACTCTGACTTCTGAGTTTTACCAGTACCTTTAAACCTTTCGATACATGAGGTTGAGGTGTGAGGATTTACTAAAGCTTTCAATTTGACTATATTTTATTAAGGGAGAAGCAAGAAAACTGAGTTCCTTCGCTTGTCAAAAAGCTGCAGGAGGAAGGAGGAGAGAGACATTACTGATTGTGAGTCAAAATTGTAGATTTTGATCTATTTTATGGGGCATAAAAGTCTAACTCCTTTTGATATGGTTTTGTTTCGTAGCAGCATAGAAAACACCTATTAAAGTTTTATTATTAAAGCAAAACCTTCAGTGAATGAAGTCTTGCCCTAATGTTTTGGCAGAACAGGAAACCTTCAGTTTGTATGTCATCCATGTGCCGGAACATTTGATAACACTACAAAAGGATCTGTTTTACCAAGCTGGTTCTGATGCATAAAAGCTGTGACTTCAAATTATTTCCCCCTATTAAAATTCCTAGCCATTCTTTTTTCTCAATGCTAGTGTTGTTATATTTGTTTCTTAAGGGTATCCAGGTGTTTTCACTGGAATAATGCAATTTTGAGACATTTCTTTTGCGCATGCCAAATTCATTGAATTAAGCACTGTATGCAAACGTGGCTCAGTGCTGTCCAGCGGCAGTAATGAGATGCAGCTTCTCAGTGTCTTGTTTCCAAGCTGCCAGAGGGCAATGGGGAGTGACAGCCATCACCAACTTCTGCTGGTTTGGCTGTGGGACATGGGACGGGAGCTGCAGCACGCTTGGGCCAGAGCATGGCACAAACCTCTGCATCCATAGTGGGTGGTAAGCAGGAATCGTCCAAACAAAGCAGTAATGAAACCGTGTTGCTTCTTGTCCCGAAACACAGTCTGTTGAGAATGACATGAAAACATCTTCTAAAGACTGAGAAGAGAAACTTGGACTGAGAGTTGTCCTATGTGTAAACAGAGGGTTGTTGTCCGCCGTGTTTGGGCAGTGCCTGGACGTGTGAGCGTTGTGCCTCAGGGTAAAAATTAGCAGAACTGAGAGAGAGTGGAGCTGTTGAAGAAGAAATTGAATGTACTTCCATATTTTTAACGATATTAAGTATTTAACACTACTTTCAAAGACTGTGTCAAAACATACGTGTTTTGGGCACATGGTCTATGTACTCTTTCAGCTTGTCTTTAGGGGATAAACATAGAGAACCACACACTCAGCAAGTGTAAATCAATATGGCACCAATAAAGCAGTTGAGAACCAAGCCCTGAGAAGGGCCTAAGATTCAAATTTAGGGACAGAACCCTACTTTTGAGGTTTAACATTTGGAATCCAGGTTCAGAGCTAACTGTAAGTAGAGCAAATCAGTTTGAGAGGTCAAGCGGGTTTTTCAAAGCAGGAATGTTCTTGGTAACAGTGGTCTTACTTCTGAAAGGTTAACATCCTTCATGAGTGGTCAGGCACAATATGCCAGTGCCAACATCCTCAACAGCGACAGCTCAAAATAAGAAATCAGGATTTGTTCTTGCAAACCTTGTAAGCATGTTTGTGCTTATAATTCCGCTTTAAGTATCTTTCTTTGGCTTCGTATACATTTGGTGTCAGAAGAATGAATAAAGTAATGATAACTCTAATAATAATAAACAGTTACTCTTTTACGGTTGTTTTTATTCCATGTGCAGCCTGCACATGAACATGTCCAAGTGTCTTCTTTTTATTTTCTTGTTCCATTTATCTCATTCCCATATTCCGATTTTTTGTATTTTTATTTGCAGTATGAAAATACTTCAATCACTTTTGCAATTTTTTTTTTATTGCCCAGTGTGACCACTTATTCCAGGTGTTTGTTTGTCTTTGTGAAAAAGGTTCTTACCAGATTTTATTCGTGTTTATGTTTAGAATGCTTCTGCCACATTTTGCGGCTGTGGGGCCTCTTGGATGGAAGGATGTTTTACTATGTGCATCATTATCACTTTCTTCATTATTTTGTACACATCTATTAGGTCATCCTAAATGTTTTTCATCGTCACTGAAAATAAGCTTAACACATAACAGGTGTGGAGCCAGATGGGGAGAGAGCTTGAAAGAAAAATACTAGTATATCCACCGCAGTGCAGTGCCTCTCCATGAAACAGCATGAGCATACATTGAGGCAAAGGAGGGTATAGCCTTCCTAGCCCACTCCCTCTATAAATCCTTCTCTGCATAAGTGCCTTGCTTTGAAGGTCCATACGACAGAAGAGAGCCATGTAAAGCCAGTAAGTCTTCCAGGTCCGAAAATTATAGGTGGCTGACTATCTGACTGTCAGTTGTAGCTCTTCACAGCCTGTTACGTTATACTGAGACTTAATACTGTCTTAATCCTTACATCCATTTTTCCTTTCATGGACACAAGGTGTGAAGAACATAGGTAGGGAGTTACCTAAGTGTTGCTTGGCTGCCTTGGGATTTCTCTGGAGTAAAGGGTGTTAAAGCATTGTTATAATGGCTTTGCAGCACCCTGCTATCTGGCAACAAGTTGGGCTGAATTTAGTATGTGATCATAAAACAGCTGACTCCCAGTGATTCAGAAATACCAGAAATACCAGTGCCTTTAGGATCACTGCAGCCAGGTGAAATTTGCAGGGGTTTCATGCCTCCTCTCACAAGCACAGCAGCCTGAACCAGCCCCATAGTCACGACTGGGGGAAAAGGTGGACAAAGTGGCGCGCTTTGTCCTGCCTTTTCTGCCTGGGCCTCCACCTGGTGCAGCTGAAGAACTGCCCCTAAAAGAGCAGAGAGATGTATTTCAATTCCTGTAGGACTGGGCTCTAAATCGGGAACGGTAATATAATCCTTGTTTTTTCCCTTCCTTCTCTATACTATTATTAGACCATTTCCTTTGTCCCTGTTTCTCATTTTTTGTGCATTTTTAGGAGACCACTATTATATTTTTCTTTTTCTTTAATGTGAATATGTCTGAAGAGCCCATTGTTGTCAGTTGAAATATTTATGTAGTTTAGCATTCAGTAATTCCATTTGCTGCTTTAATTTGATCCTTTAACTTACTTCTGCTTATTTTTACGTACAGTGCCTCCAAATCCTCTGCACCAGATTTGTTTATCTTTTTTAAAAGCTTTCAGCTCTCTGCTTGTAAAACTCTTTGCGTTTCATTCCTTACCTAACCACAATGGCCTATGTTGCACTTTTCCCTGTTTAGATTGAAGTGGGAAGAATTTCAGCTGCACTCTTTCCAGCAGTTGCTTAAACATTTCCCACTTTTAACCTAGTAGCTTTCCCACAGTTAGTAGAAATCCAATCAAAAGTACTTTCCACTCTTTTCAAAGTCAGCTACTTTAATTCTCTTATGCTTTCTGGCAATATTCTGTGCTCACCCTTGAAATTTCTCATCTTCTGTATTTTGAGAGAATGGTATGTATAGCGTGTGTGTGTGTGAGTAAATACACGCATGCATGGACACACACAACTATATTTAGCCTTTTATTTCTTTCACTCCTCACCTTGGCTTCCAAATTGCCTATATCCCACTGTTTTGTTTTAGGGGTGGGGTGCTTTTTATAGCCATTGCACTATTTTCTTAGTGTAGCAAAACTATTAGTGGGATGGAGAGACATCTGATACGAGGCATTTGTCCTGTCCTTGGGGACATCTGACCAGTTGGATGTCTTGGTGTGAGCTCTGGCACGGGCCAGCACCCAGATGTTTTGATGGTATGTAGGACAGTGAGAAAGGAGTAATGTTAGGCTAAGGAGGCAAAGACTGTAAACAAAAACATTTGGATTCATTTTTCCTGAACTAATGAGTACAGGACTGAAGCTGCCTTTCAGAGCAGAAGTCTCAAAGAGGTACCAGAAGGTTACCAGGTGGATAGACTATCTCAAAACCCATTCCCTGATTACCTGCCACTGTCACATTGCCGCTCTCCCCCAGCCCCACGTCCTAAGTTTCCGGAAGTCAAAGAAGTCTCTGTAGGAGAAACACATTTGGTGCTTTATACTAACAAGAACTGAAAAAGCATTAGCTAATCAACTCTTTCAAAATCCTTCGGCTTAATTGAGCCCTGTGCGGCTCCAGTTTTATGCTGGTTTGGGTCCAGCAGTTTCACTGGCATAAAAGTGGATGAATCAGGCGCTTGAAGTATTGTTTAATGAGCTGGTTGTATAGAAAGGCCAACTGGAGCAGAGGCATGAGATGGCTCGAGTCAAGATTTTCTGCTCTTGTGCTCATTCTTCAAGGTCATGCTTCCACATTAAGGGCATGTAGTGGGATGTGCAGTTTGGTCAAAGCCAAAAGCTCTAGGCTGTGGACTAATTCTTCAGCTGGTTTTAACTGGCACCGCTCCCATGAAACCAGGTTTTAATTCATGGAGCAATTCCAGTTTTATACTCGCTGGGGGAAAGCTGGTCACTGGTTGTAGCTCCCAAACGAATGCAATATTTGTTTATTTTCTCCACCCAGATAGTGCCTCCAACCCAGTTTTACTTCCACATGATTACTTTGCTGCACATTTCTCTCTGAAATCCAGCCTCCAACGATACGTCTCTGCAATGTCTTCTTCCTTGCTAATTTTGAAGTGTTGGCCTGAGAACTAACTGGGTGTAAGTGCAGCACCTCCAAACACCCTGTGAAAACCTGACTACAACTGCAGCAAGTGAATATATCTGCATTAGTAACTGGAATGAAAAGCTATGTTAAAAGTGGAATAGAAAAACACTAGGCCCAAGTAAATAAAAAAAACTGCCCCAGTGTACGAACTTGGCAGAGGGAGCGGAGGCAGAATTCTCGGAGTGTGAATTAATTCATCTGCTGGCATAAAACCAGATGATGCATATCTTATTTAGGGACTTTTCTGTTAAAGCAAATAATCAAAATATGGTGGTGAATTAGTGTATGTCTAAAGAGTAAATGTATGCATAACACATTTTATTTCTCATGTAGCCTTTATTGCTAAGTTATTAAATGAGTTGTCCTGCAACTAGATAGGGACTAGAGCTTTCTGAGCAAGGGACATTTTGAAAGACCTTCTTTGTGAAATGTACAATAATAACTACAGCATCCAGGCTGATCAGGGTTGTCTTATAGTATTATCAACAGGTATTTAAAAACCCCAATGATTTGTTTGTTTATTTGAAGTTCCGGGGTTTATTTTTCCTTCTTTCAAGGTAGCCTGGCAGTAACGCTTCTTTCATAAGAGAAATAATGTCAGCAGAAGGCTAAAGAGCACGTGCCTCTAGAACATCTGCTCTGAGAAGCCACTTGAAAAATAACCACTCAGTAGCATGATAAAACATCTGTGAAGCTCTGGAGGAGTATTAGCAGTGGGAGGAGGCAAGGAAGGACAAGTGAGGTTGGACCTAGATCGGGGACAGACATCTACCAAGCGCGAGTGGCAGCACCCCTGTTATTTCTTTCACGATTACATGTATATTTACTGTTAAGATTTTGTTAGAAGCTGAGAGGGATGGGGCGAGGGGGAAATTGAGTAGGGTGGCCGTCATCTTACCAGGTGCGAGGCTGAAGCCCCAGCTCCCTACACTCGTCCAGGCAGCCTGGGTGTTGGGCTGTGAGGGAGGGAGGGAGCACAACGCTGGCCAGGCTTGGGGCAGGCGCTGGAGCACTTTGCATAATTAGAACATGGTATGCGTGTGCATGTAGCCTACTCCTTGTTTTCCTTTGTTGTGCTTTACATGTTGGATGAATCACACAACATTTTATTAGAGAAGGACTGTTCTTATTAAAATTGTATGCAAACAAGCCATCTGCCTTCACACATCTATTTGAAGATTTTTTTTTTAACACTGGCGATTTGATTTCAAGGCACTTACGGAACACTGCTGAATATTGGGAGGATGACACATAGCAGCGTCTTAACCATTAAGCAGACATTTGGCTTTAATTGACGTGCAGATTACACTCCCTTTAAAAAGTGGGATAGTTAGTGTTTATTCAATTACACCAACGCAGCTCCTCAGCAACTTTTAACAAAGAGCACATACTACGGAGACATTTCCCACAACATAACATGGCCTCAAAATCCCATTGGTTTGCTATAGAATAAACAGTCAGGAATTCCTGGAAATTAAAAAACAAAAACCACATGGACGGTAGGAGAAAATTAAATTAGTGACCCTAGGTAGAAACAAGTAAGATTTTCAGGCATCCACTCTGTTTCCAATCTTATTTATTCATTTTCTGGTATTAATCAAGCTTTTAGATTTCCCTTAGGATCTGGCTCTTTCCATCACAAATTTAAGGATACTGTAGAATGACAACTTCTGTATACTGTAGGCTGTATGTTATTCTTCTGAAAAACACATGCAGAAATTGATACATATTTGTAAAGAGTACATGTATGAGAAAGAGCTAAGTATAGTTACATGGAAGGGTATGTCTCTGTATTTAGGGAGGAGGTGAGATGCTGTCAGACTGGTGCGTCTGTTCATTATGAGATGCTCAGTCTACAGAAAAAAGCCCAATCTTTTGTTGCTGGTTACGGATCCTATTTCACGTAATGGATCATGAAATGGGAGGAAGGAGAAACTATGACTAAGAGCCACGCATAGGAGTGAGGATGTTTTGTCACCCTGAACAAACCAGTTTTGCTCATATTCCAAAAAATGGAGCAAATAATTCCAGCTTCTTTGAGGTGCTCTGAATCTAACTGGTCAGGAATCCCCACCAGGAAAACGTTAAACATNGAGTGAGGGTGTTTTGTCACCCTGAACAAACCAGTTTTGCTCATATTCCAAAAAATGGAGCAAATAATTCCAGCTTCTTTGAGGTGCTCTGAATCTAACTGGTCAGGAATCCCCACCAGGAAAACGTTAAACATGGCTTGATGAGGGTAATGTTTGAACATCTCCTTGTTTCGGTGGATTTAAGCATGGTCCATCCTAACAAGGGACAGTTCTGTGAATCACAAGCTGAGCACTGCCTTCTAATCTGGAAGGGTGACAGCTGCAGAATTTTAAAAAGCTGGGCAGATAGTTTTTATTGAAAATAAGACCTCTTTCAGGTGTCTCCAGCTGGGAGAGCAAATGGTAGGATGGTAAAACAAGACCCCTTGGGTAAAACACTTGTCTTTCTGTGGAAAACAATTTATCATTTGTTGTTTTGATAGGTTGAAGTTCACAATGATGTTCCTGAATTTTCTGCCTCTGACATACACAACACAGCAAGCACTTGTTTAAGCCTCAGTCTGCATCCTGATGAGCCCAGGCAGACCTTTCTCTTCCTGGGAACTACTGATTCGCTTGGCCGAATGACAGGATGAGGCTGCCAGCAAGGAGGAGAAGCAGCCTTCACCTACGCTGAAGATGTCAACTCCCATCATCTTCTAGGTAAAGAGGTTTTCCATCTTCAGATGTTTTCAGCTCCCTGATCTGCAGTGAATGATGAAGATGGTGTTTTGGAGGTGGGCTGTGAGCATTTAACTGCTTTGGAGGTACAACATGGCTAGAATAATATGCGCCTATACAGTCTTAAAGCAATGCCAGTTTAACTTAAGTTTCAAATTCACAAAATTGACCCCTTACAAAGCTTTGTTTAAACTCATAGTTTGCTTCATACCTTTTTGTCAATTCTCTCGTGCAAGTTAAATAAGATTTAAGAGTGTCCAAACAATGATCTGTGCCAGTTTAAATAAGTTGTTTTTTAAAAATATAGATAGCTCAGCTGAGTAAGGTTTTGTTTAGAGTTGGGAACATGAACAGTAAAATATAATACAGATTTCATGACCTTATCCCTAATTTCAACATTTCCTGTGCTTCCTTCCACTCAGCCATCTAAAATGTTGAATGTAGGGGAGTGTGTACAGCTCCTGACACAGTGAGGAACTGATGGTCATTCAGCTTCTTGGTATGACCAGAATGTGTATGTTTTAGGTAATAAAGGGGTAAAAAAAACATCTAAAAAATAGTATTTTTGTGGCATTTTGACCTTAACTGTTAGAAAAGAATTATTCAGGAATGAAAACTGTCCCAAAGTTTACCAAACTTTCTGAAATCTAAAGAATACTTGATCAAGTTTGATTTTCTCCAGACTCGTTGCCTGTCCTGTGTTGATGACGAAAATTGTCTTCAACACCTGCAACATTCTTTATTCTTCCCGGGGATACAGAGGGGAGAAAAAAGACTCTAATGCTAATAAACATCCAAGCCATTTATTTCAATAGTTAGTAATCGCTGTATAACGATTTACAAAAATTGCACATCCTCTATTTAACTAAGGTTTTGCCTGTGATCATCATAATCAGTTCTGCCTGTTTGAAGAAACGCATGCTTGCACAGCTTGAAACATTTAAAACCTTTCAAGTTGGGCTTTGGCACCTCTGATGGTATGTACTGTGCTTATGACAGTTAATCATGTGAACTGAAGTTTTTTTCTCTTCCCTTTAAACTTGGTAGATTTAAGATTATCTTTTTTTTTTCTCTTATTATTTCTTCAAAGTAAAATTTCCAGTGCATGAAACTACTTGACCTGGAAAATAAACACAGCGCCGCATATAGCACTGTGGGATAGCAAAAGAAATCTGACCTGTGTAACAAAAGAGACATGCAAAACAACGAGGGCCTGATTTTCTATGGTATTTTAACAACAGTTTTAGGGTACCTAAACAGATAGATGTGTCTGCAATTCTCCTCGATGTTCAGTACCTTCCATAAAAGAGCTTTGAAAATCCGGTCCTTGAATCTTCAGTGACCTACCTTTAATTTCCTCAAAGTAATGAAGGTTGACATATACTACAGAGTTCAGTGGAAACAGCTGATGTTTAGTCCCTCTGAGAAAATCAGGCCCTGGAGACCAGAATCTCTGCTGGTGAACTGTGGATGGGCTCCTCTCACAGGGGTGAAGGTGTCTAATTGTACACCTGTGGGCTCTTCCAGTGCTGCACGACCTTTACTGTATTTCGGTTTTTCCTAATGCCTAGTCAGAATTTTGTTTCCTATGACCTGTGACTGTTGCCTCTTTTTCTTTTGCTGTGCGCCTTGAGAATAGCGTGGGTCTGTCTCTTCTATGATCACTCTTTCGCAAGGGAGTGGCAGGCAGGGGTTAAAGCCCACCCTGAACCTCTTTTTCTCCAGGCTGAACAAACCTGACCCCCTCAATTTCTCCTTTTACTTCATGTGCTCCAGTCTAACCGTCTTGGCGGCTCTCCATTGCACTCACTCCAGTTTGTCAATGTCTTTCTTGAATGGGGGAAGGGATAAAATTAGACGTAGTACTCCAAATGTGACCTCAAGAAAGCCAAATAGGAGGGAATTTGTAGCAAAACTATATTCACTTTGTGTTACAATAATTAAAAAATTATTCCATGTTTCCTGGCATGGGATATTTGGCTCGTGTTCTCAAACAACTCTAGATATCCCCGCTTGACGCAGGGGAACATACCAGAGATGCAAACTTTCGCATTGCTGATAAACCCTGTGTCCTGTGTTTAAGCAAGTTGCATCTGATACATGGAAACAGATCTCCCGATGGAACAGAACTACCTTGTAGTCGATGTTACATTTGTGATCAATATTGCCATTATCAGTTCTCTGAAGACCCTCTGTTGGCCTTATGCTTTCAAATATCAGTCAGGATCTGCCTGGACTAGATATGAACTTCGGAGTGACCTCAAGGAGGAAGTTTCTATGAGCTCTGAACAATACAATCCCAGTCGGTTCTTCTCAGTTACATAAAATAACCATTTCAAGGATGGAGTAGCCATTAGTCATATTAAGATAGCACAAAGATGGTTGTCTTGTCATATGTCATAATGGATCCTGATACTCTCACATTAAAGAAGGCTGGTGAGTATGACAGAAAGTAAAGAGCAAATGGGCCCTTTGGAAATGTTTGGATGAAGTTTGGATACGGCTTCTCATTGCATTTGCAGGTCATAATTCTATGGAGTAATTTCAATTCTATGAAATAGGTAAGTTATGCAAGAGATAATCACTGATTTAAGCTTGAGATTAGTTTCTTAAAGGAGTGTGCGGCAATCTTCTGTCCCTTAGACTGTCTCAAAGTGTACTCTACCATTCCGATTCACAATATAAACGCCCACAGAATTTTTGCATCATCAGTATACCTTATTTTTTGTCAGAGAAAAAATAATATAGTGGAACACAGAAGTCACTGCTTTTCCCCTAAAAAAGTAACTTCCTTTAAAAAAACAACTGTCTATCTCCCTTTCTAGACATCAGGTTCCAGTACAAAGATGTAGCAGCAGAGAATGTTATAGACTGCCCCTCTTCACCTGCAGACATTCAGTGATTCCATTTCATTATATATACCAGATTAAATATGCTTTACAGTATGATTCATGATGCTACCATCCCAGAATTTTGGCTATAAGCTGTTAGAATAGGAGAGAAAGAAAGCAAGCTCATATTTTTAAAACTATAAGGAAGTATAAGGCTCATGATAAGGTAATTTTGGCAAGCTAAAGTTCTTTCACTTCTAATTATCCTGGAGACATCAATAGTCACATTTTCATTTATCACGTTTATCACATGGGATCTGGAGTTTTGTTTTGTATATGCCATTAAATAGCAGATTTTATTTATTATAGAGATGTAATATGGGTTTTATGAATTTTAATGAGGTGCTTGGAGTTACAGTAGAAGCAACCCAATCAAATTGATGGGTTGATGTGCATAAAAAAGGACCACATTGCAACAGAATGTTCATGTGACCAAAATATTGACAGCATGTTAATTCCAATCAGGTTTGGTTTAGCCCTTTCTGGTGGTGAGCCATGTTTCCAGATGATCAAAATAATGTTTTTGGCAACCAAGATTAAGTGCTTGCAAAAGTCCTTACTAGCAGTTCACAGGCAGAGTTATCTTAAAGTAGACTTGTCCACTTAGGTGAAATTTTCTTTACATTCTTTTTCAAAAAATGAAGGGAAGCAGGAAGATCATGAGAACTACTTTGCCGTCAGATGTCACCCTGGAGGAGAATTTGGAAGAGAAGCATGGATGTGCTTTTAGAATAGTGCATACAGAACTTTGACTTGTTTCCCAGTCTCCCAGTTTCCCAGTCCCAGCGACGAAGTACTGTGGCACATCAAGGGCATTTGTGAGTTTCCAAAGGTAAATTAGCATGATTTATGGGAATTTATAAGGAACTGGATAAATGAAGATATGTTTCATCTTGTCTCTTATCAATTTTGTGATTTTACCTCATTTAGCTTTCCATTTTGGTAAATATCTCACACATTGTTTCCAAAAGAAATCTTTTTTAAAGATGCTTGATGTTCTTTATAGGAGCTGAAGAACAGCAGCGTGCCCTCTACCATGCCTTTACAGTGTTGCCTGGAACCCTGCAACTTTGTTTATTACAACACTATTCCGTTTTATTTGTCACATATACTTGGACACAAATAGACCACTTCCATTCAAGAGAGATTAACGATAGAGCTAACTTGCTGATTTAATGATCTCTGGGACCTGAAAGGGTGTATTTCAGGGACCAAATTTCCCTCTGTAGTTTTGTTTACAGTTTGTTGTTCACACGTGTTAAGCAATTTCTAGCAGTTTTGGCTGAAAATTTAGTCAAGAGGCTGAACTCACATGTAGGCAGCATTTCTTCACCACGCAGACTTGCGCTATTCCTAAAGTAAGTGATATATGACTCACACTTAACAACCTAATTATTTTCTTGCAAAGATGTGTATTAAACTAGATCCAGAGTCGGAAGATGTTTGCTGCCTGTGTACAGCAAAACAAGGCCTCCTTATTTTTCTGTGGTCAACTTTAGCCTGCATTTTGAAAGGAAGTCTTTATGTTACAATACTTTACAAACCTGTAAACTCAAGCCAGTTCTTAATATTTTTTTTTAATATATGCCTGTAAGTAAGTAATAGGCTGCCTCAGTGCTAGCTAGCAACGGCTTTGGGGTCTGAGCTGGCTTCTGTTGTGAAAAATGGATAGATCTCACTGATGAAAAAACCCCCACTTATTCCAGGAGCCCTGTGGTGAAGCGTGTTCTGGAGCGTTCATTTCTCCCACAGTCTCTCAAAGGGGTCACAGCTGGAGTCTTGGTCAGTATCTATGATTTTTCAGATATCCAGTGATTGCAGTAGTCTCGAGCTCAAAAACTCAAACCCAGGATCTCATCTATTGGAAGGTGTCTCTGCCAACCGCAGAGGGGTTGGAGCTAGATGATCTTTAAGGTCCATTTCAGCCCAAACCATTCTGTGATTCTATGATTCTATGTGTTGTCCAGCGCAACGCTCCACAAACCACCTCTTCCCCTTAGCGGCTTTCTACTAGTAGCTAGGGCTGAGTAATTGGCCTGGTTATCTATTTAATTTTCAGTGTTCTCCAAGGAATCTCCTTGGTGATGGGATATTTCCTAATGAGTGATGCAGAATCCTTTTGTTCACAAAGAGCTATAGCAGTGTTTTATACCTGAAAAATATTTCAGCTGGGAAATATCCTTAAACCTTCTGCTTTTGGCTAAATGTGTTATTAATCCTCAGTTTGGCTACACAGTAATGATAGTTGGCCATTGTCAGGATTTTCTTGGCTAATGCACTAGGGCACTTCTGAAAGGAGAAAATCTCAGCCCAGGCAAGGTACTTGTTATTTTTTGTACGTGTTATTGCTAGACATGATGGATAGGTGTTTGTGTATGAGCTGGATTCAGATTCATCCCTTTCAAAGTCTGGCACATCTCACTCCCATGGTTCACATACAGTTAGATTTAGAGACAACTGATGATGTATACAGCAACTGGCTACTCTGTACGTAGCATTAAATGGATATAAATCTGAATGATCACCCTGAAATGTGATCTGATGATCTGCGTCGTCGAGGGTGAAGGATTCTGATCTGTTACCTACTGGTAAGTAAATGACACCATCTTAAAGCTACCCAAAATCCCAAAGTAGCCCTTGCCCATTTACATGGAGTTACATGTCAATACATAGAGAATATTGTGTATGTGATGGCTTTGCCACAGGTCTGGGAGTTCAGCTTTTCCATTTCCTGCTATCCTGCCACAAATGTCTCTTTCAAGCTTCCCAGCATCCATCCTGTATCTCTTCTCTTTTCCTTGTTCTGTACTTCAATTCTCAGAAGGCTGTCCTGGGAGGAAGGCTTTCAGATAGCTGAGGCTTGACTCTGTCCCCGCTGGTTACTCAGAGAAGTTATCCAGGTTACTTACCAGCAGCAGTGGCACTTTGCTGCATCTTGTCTTCTCTGATACACTGAGAAAAAGACCTCATATTGTTCCATGGCTTTCAGGCAAGATGGTAAGTTATTACTGTTAAAACTATTGCAGATCATGATTCTTTCTTAAATGATTTTTAAAGATTAAATCTTGGAAATTGGAGAGAAGTCCTGAAGTACATAGCACTGTAGCCTCTCGTTTCTGCAAATTCTTTTCATCACCTTTATTTGCTCATCATTGCATGTGATATTTAGGCCGGAGTCAATAGTCTGGATTCACGTTCAGGAATGTTTGCAGTTGGTCCCTTACTTTTCAGTCTGTGTCTTCCCTAGGGTATAGGGAAGGACTTCGTATTTCTTGTGAGCATTAATGTATGTGGTGACAAATACTTACAGACTGAAAATCTAGTTGTGTTTAAAAAGACACTAGGCTGAAATTACAGATCACCACCCTGCAAAGTCACGAAGGACAGCTGAGGAAGATAGGTTTGAGTCGAGTGATCTCTATGAGGAAAACCAGTATACTGAAGTATTTACTGAAGAATTGTCGTTGTATGTACATAAGTGAAAGGTGTCGCCGCACCACTGATTCAATTTTTAATTTCTTGTCTTAAAGTGATATTATAACTTTGCTGCGACACTGGTTGTTACCTTATTTCATGCTGTGCAAAGCTCCTGCCATACAAATAGAATTCTTAGGCGCTGAAGCAAAGGGAAGAAGACGACGTTTACACTGGGACATGCGTTAATAACGTAGAAAAGGAGATCAGAGCTTCCGTCTGATTCCTGCTGTAATAGCATGCGATTGCCTTTTCTATTCCTGCTTGCATGTTTACATTTTTCTCTTTTTCTTGTTTTTTTTAACATTTTATATACATATATATATATATAAATAAGCCCGATTCTTGTATGTGCTTTCTTTTTGAGCTAAAAATAGTAGAAGGGATTGTAGCACTGCACCAGCTATTTGAAAGGCCAACAGGGACCAGTATTGTCCCTGTTTCTTCCATCTGAAAATTTCCTGTGCTTCAACAGTGGTATTTCCTACTTTTTCTACCTGAGCTTTGGGCGAAGCCAAGACTAAATTTCTACATATTTTCGTATGTAGAAGTCCTATGTTAGAGGTCTGGAACAAGAATTCTGAGATCCTTAATGAAAAGTGAGATATCACATGATTTTTTGCCCCCCTGTAGTATCATCTAACATTAGAAATACATGATTTGTCCCCATCCCCAAAATGCTGTACTGGAAGAACTAATAGCAGAGAAATTAAAAAAAAAAGAAAGGAGGTGAAAGTGAATTGCATTCCCTACCAACTCCAACGGCAATTTTTGGATTATCTCATCTCTTTGAAGAGGTATCAAAATGTGAAGAAGATAATTAAAAGACATTTTGGCTGAGCAGCATTCATGCATCCTAGAAGTTCTGCAATTTTCTTGGAAAATTAAAGTCTTAAAGCTAAGATTCTGCAGCCTATGTTTTGACCCATGACTAATGCCTAGAGAGAAGCCTAGTCACTCCAAGCTTCATTTCCAGGCAGTAGGAAGATATGTAGGATGGATTTGGCTGAGGGGAGGAGAGTGTAGTTTCATTTCAGATATTCTTCATTTTTTTATAAATGGCCAGCTGGGATAGTTGGAACTGAACCCTTCAGTCCTACCGTAACAGGAGTTTAGCCAGAGTGAACACTGCATCTTCAGACCCTTCTATGTTTTAATCTCCTACTTCATAACACTGGTGTGTCACTAGGTTCTTCAGAAAAACAGCCAGTAATGTTGTCCAAAAACACAGAACTATCTGAGTCCCAGCAGTGATCTGCCATCACATTTATATGTGTGTGTCTCTTCTCTAAATACCTCTAACCTCATCTCCATTGCTCATAGGCTTTGGATCGTGTTTCTGAAAATATGTCTGGAATATAATTCCGTATAAAAGTACTTCGTGCTAAAGCCGCTTTGAGAGCTCTCTTCCAAGGATCAGCTTCAGAGGATTTCCAGGCTGCAACCACAAATTGTGTCAGTTGTTTTCTGTAAGAAATACAGTACTTCATTATTGCCACAGGGGGTACTGTTGGCTTAATTTTGCATTTGAGTCACTGCTGCTGAAATTATTAAGTTAATGATTTATGCTCCTATGATACAACAATCTCTAGTGTTTAAATTGGTTACTATGTTTTGTTTACTGTTTATAACTACCACAGTTGTTTTAAATGCCACTAAAACTACTTGCCAGCTTGTATGGTTTATTTCTCCCTGCGGATTTTTACAAACCAGTGATTGATATAGGGGAAAAAAACCCTATAGTGATTTATGCTTGAAAAAAAAATCCCAAGAGCTATGAATTAACCACTGTTCTGCTATAAGGAAAAAATAACACTCAAGTGACACTGAACAATGGATGTCAAAACCTACTTATTCTAGCGCTTGCTTCTGGTTTTATCATAGTGGAAAATTTGAGTGCTTTTTTCTTTCTTTTTCTTTGAGCACTATGACTGCATCAGTTTTGGACTATGAGCTCACTAGTTTTTCCCTAGGGTTCCTCCTCATCGTGCCATGTTAAGTACTTGATTCACTTAAACAGGCTAATGTTTGCAAAAGTGGAAAAAATGTCCCAGAATTTGCTGCTTGACAGAAGGTTAACTCATTTTAGCTCCTGGTGCACACAGAACATTTGGGAGACTGATCTGCAGCTTTAGGGAAATCACCTGATAACAAAGCTGGGTAGATTCTGTGTCTCCCTGTTGCTTTGAAGAAAGGCGGCGCTTCCTGATTTCCACTGGAAAAAGCACGGAGCAGTGAGGCTATAGCTGAGCTGGGTAGGGCAGGACAAGGAGATTTCACATGTGTTGCAGCAGTTGCAAGACATCATGACAACGGGCACTTTCTTTCACTCTTCTGGGTGAAATTACAGTTCACAGTAAAGCATAGAAACCTCCTTCTGACATCACTTCTCAGACCTCCATTTCTGCAGCGCTGATGCCCATTTTACGTTGTCCCCGTGAGCGACAACTTCCACATATGCTTAGCCAGATTCTTACTGGGGAGTTTGTGATCAAAACTAGGAGTACAAGTTAATTCAGTTTATGGCAATACGTAAAACATACAGGACAACTCTTATAGATGGCTAGAATCACAAATTCCACAGACCGGCTCTATCTCCATAGATACACAGACTATGGATCAACATCTGAGCTGCTTTTCATTCAGTGGAGAGGTCAGGAGCACATGTTGCTGATCCACCCCTCAGCATTCAGTGTTTCAGCCGCTGGCCTAGTTCCCAGCACCTTCAGGCTGTTCAGACAGCCAAAAATTGATGGAGTTGATTAGGTGATGCTGTAGGAGCCATCCCAGCAGCAATGCACTACCAGAACCCTCTTACTTCCCAATGCACGGGCTGGGATTATCTTGCTGTTGAGATCTCTTACATATAAAACTTATCAGACTAGTGTCAAATGTTTTTTGCAGTAGGGAGCGATGAGCCTGAGAGTTTCGCATGAAAGGGAGATGCTGGCAATGTAGAAAATCAGGCGCAAGTATTTTAAGAAGAAAAAGTATAGGATGTCTCTTCTGTACTACAAGATAATGTAAACCCAAGGCATTTTAGCTAATACGGCTCCAGTATTTCTGTCCCAGATTTCCCAACAGAGGAGTGGCACAGACAGTATATACCACAGAATCGGTGTGTTTGGGGTCTGTCTGACTTACTACATGAAGCAATACATCCACCTGGTGATCTGCACATACACTTGCCTGGGGCTGCTGTACATCTGGCAGCCAGAGAGCTACCTTTTCTCTGGGCTGACTTATCCAGACAAATGGGAAAAATTATCTTTTACTACCCAGAAAACATTTCCAGGCAGAAAGAGAGGATATATTCTGGGAAACCCAAAACTTTTAGTACCCCCAGCTAGTGACACAACCTGTTACGTGTGGCCTTTCACAAATTCATGCTGTAGTTTCATTAACTGACAGCATGCAAGCAAGTGTGAAGTCCAAAAAGCCACAAAAGAAAAGCCTTCATCTCTACTCTAAATGAATGTAGGCTTAAGTTAAGTTTTAGGTATGTTTTCATATGCCTACCGTGATCTTTCTGTGTATCCATCCCAACCTTCTCAACAAATACCGCGGAGAGAACAAAGGCATTTCATGTGGTATGGGAGAATTTCTCTGATATAAAGAAAACCTCAGACATGCGAGTGAGAAGAGCATGAATTCACAGAGGAGATGGGGGTGGTGGTGGAGAGCAGAGGCAGGGGTGACTCTCCAGAGCGCAGCTTTGAGGAGCTACACCCAGTCCTGCAAACTCTTCCTACTGTGGGCTGGGAGAAGATATGGATGTGAGTAATCGCTCCAGAGCTTCCTTTGAAATGCAAGTATGGATTTTACCTAAGGTGTGCTTCAGCAGCTAGTGGTGTGCATAGGCAGCAGGCACGTGGGGTGACAGGAAGGTGGGGTGCGCTGCCCGTTCCTCTCCTCTGTCAGAAGACCCTGCAGACTGCCAGCCTGAAGTGCCCAACTCCGAGGTGGTCTCACACACCCTCAGCTTACCCATGTACCTGAGTGCCTTTGTGGGAGGTTAACACTGGCATCCAGTAACACAAGTCCCTGGGAATTGCTGTCCTTCCTCTCGTTAGTGAATGCATCAGCGTACAGAAGAAGCTGGCAAAGGAGGATGCATGTAATCCTTCTTGCTTCAACAGGTATATTTTTAAGCTTAAGGAGCACCTAGTCAGAGGTGAGCTACACTTTTTACAAGTGCAAGAGATGTTCCTTGTGATTTTTTTCGGGGCTGGAATGCTGTATATGCGATACTTTCCTTAATAAAGCATTCAGGAGTTGTTTTTCAAGGAGGTGTATAAATGTGAGAGTCTATCGTGCAAGGGAGGTCATGTATAGAAGACATGAGAACCTACTGGCAGAATTACCCTGTGGCTATTTTATATGACTTGAAGCTATATTTCTTTTTCCTCTCAGATTATAAAATGACACTAATCTGTGTGTTCACGTGTGGCCTGTGAAAGGTGTGTGAAAGGTCTGCTTGGCCCTCTGCAAGGAAAATGCTCATCTCTTCTGGTTTAGAAGAGTCAAAAGGTTCTCTAGGTGGAAATTAACTCATCTAGGAAAGTATCCATGGCAAGAAAAACATGAAACATTTATTTTCTGACATCCGGAAAGCTTTTTGCTTAGTATATTGGGGTACTACAACTGTGGGAAAATAAAGGAAAGTGATAAACCTAAACTATGAGCTATCCGGAAACAACTGCCCCGTGCACAATACACATGAGCACACACCTCTGAGTGGTTTTTAGAGGACTAAGTGAAAGTTCTCAAACAGACCAAGTAAGAAAGGAAACTTCAATTTTCTTTCATTCGGGGTCTAGGATGAAATATTGATAGAAAAATGTAAAGGATTATTTCTCCTTGTGATGTGAAAGCTTGAAGTGGGAACTTTGTGTTTCAGAAGTAAACATGAGCATTAGGCACAAAGGAGTTGTCTCTCCATTAGCAGGAAGATGATACTTCCCGAAGCACTGCAGAGGCAAGAGAGGCTGTAAGTTCCTTAGGTCAAGTTTGTGCTCCTAAAACAAATGGAAAAAGTCAATTATCAGAAATTAATTGTAATTTTTCAATGTGTTTTAACACATCACTGCTGATCAGCCAGAATAGAACTGTATAAAAGAGCCTCGGTGAGGTATGAGGTGTTTCACTTTTTTTACCAAGCAGTAACATTGTGTAGTAAGACAGCA
>VZSC01002470.1:19036-37628 GCA_013398225.1 Steatornis caripensis
GGGGTCTAGGATGAAATATTGATAGAAAAATGTAAAGGATTATTTCTCCTTATGATGTGAAAGCTTGAAGTGGGAACTTTGTGTTTCAGAAGTAAACATGAGCATTAGGCACAAAGGAGTTGTCTCTCCATTAGCAGGAAGATGATACTTCCCGAAGCACTGCAGAGGCAAGAGAGGCTGTAAGTTCCTTAGGTCAAGTTTGTGCTCCTAAAACAAATGGAAAAAGTCAATTATCAGAAATTAATTGTAATTTTTCAATGTGTTTTAACACATCACTGCTGATCAGCCAGAATAGAACTGTATAAAAGAGCCTCGGTGAGGTATGAGGTGTTTCACTTTTTTTACCAAGCAGTAACATTGTGTAGTAAGACAGCAGTATAAAACTGTACATTTTTTAGAATTCAAAGCCATTTTTTTTAAAGTGTGTTTTAATCTTGGATGTGAAATCTGTCCTGTTAGATGAATGGCTATATAATTATGCCTCCTGCTTTTAATTGTTACAGGAGAGGCCAGTGTTCTTTACAGTTTTTGCTTTATCATGAAATACAAATATTAGATTTACACATATGACTTTAACAGCTTTTATTTAAATAAAGTCATAACATTCTGGTATGACATTTCCAAAACTCTTCCTGTTAACTCTGGAAACACTCTTTACTGCTGGATTGGATACACCCTATGTTCCTGAACTTTATATAAAAAATAGATATCTTAGAGGACCATAAACACTGATAAGCTGCTTCCTTTCTGTTGGGGACAAAAATCCAAGTCAGAATGTCATTTGTTCAGCGCTTTGTATTTTCACTAAAATTGGTAGGAATTTAATTTAGTGTCTAGAACTAGTCTGATTTAATCAACACCTGTTCAACCCTTGATTCTTTATTTCGGAGCTGTGATCATTATAGAAGCTGAGAATCACACCCATCATTTTTGAGGAGAGCAAAGGAAATTTTTTTCTCTATTTTCTTTTCACTTTTATTCACTGCATTAAAATACCTTTGCCACTTACCAAGCAAGAGGTTCATCCTCCCTCTCTGTGTCTCTGCTCCCTTTCTGCCCTCACAGTCCAACTGGTTTAGTTCCTCTGTTTCTTTTGCTTCCTACCCTCAGTTACTGTGTTATCAGTAAAACCAGTTTTGAAGTAAAACTCTTACACTCCACAAGACCATTCGTGTGCGTGGCACACCGACTTTTTAAGCGCACGACTTGCTACCTCTCCTTGTATTGAACTCTTCACTCTTACTAACACCTTCTGTTTCCTGTCCATAAGCCAGTTTTAAAGCTTATGATATTTGTACACTCCTCTCTCTTTCTCTCTTTTTTAAAGGGTTTTCTGAGAACGTTGTTACACCAGCCATCACGCAGATTTGTGCAAGAGGGAGGAGACCGCAGAAGGTCATCCTCCCTCCTTAGTTGGCTTTTTTTGCTGTGCCAAATGGAAACCTCTGTGCTCAGGACAACACCTGCTCTTATGTTGGGGTTTAAATCGGAAGGAAAACTGTTTATTTCAGTGGACCTTAGGCTGTGCCCAAATATTTATGCAGTGGAATAAATCATCTCCCATTAGAAAGCAGAAAGGATTGAAGAGGAGGCTGGGTCCTTGTCCCCTTCTCCTTGCACCATTTCCTAATGGCTGGGTGGGAAGAGGACTGGGAAAAGCTGGAGGTGGAGGGCAGATGTTCCTACACTCACTCCTCAGATGAAGAGTCCAAAGACTTCATACTGAAGCACAGAAAGCACAGTTCATTTTAACCTCCCTAACAAGAAATGAAAAGTAACGATACTTCGAGAACAGCGTAACAACTATCAGTAAACAGTTAAAACTTCTGTGCAGAAGAAACCAGGTTACATCAAGTTACCAAATGTTTCCTATAACACTATATTCCTCTCCTGTGGACAATTAGGAAGACTGTTCAGCATCGGAGGACTGGTGTTGACAGCACAAAGCAATGGACATTTCAATGAAAAAGTTACTGTTCTCTTCCTCCTGAGATCAAATAAAGATTTTATGCATTGGGTTTTGCCTTATTCCACTTCCATTGTGATGTTAAGTACAGAAGGGTGATATTTATTTATGCTATACTCTCTGTTTTCATGAATACATAACTATAAACAGGTACTTTCATTTTTGATGGAAGCCATGTAACTAATGTTTTCCAGTGACCGCTCACACTGATTTTGAGCGATGCACCAAGTGACTTCTAAAAAGAGACTTGAGCAATAGTTACATGGCATAGCACCAATTTTTAACTCCACGTTTGGTAATCTATCATACACAAGCAAATCAATCCTTATTTGCCAAAGGAATGCTAATCGTGCCTTACTAGACTGTAAAATCACTAAGTCGAGTTTTTCTGGCTTGTTCCCCGCTGGATCTCTATTTGTGAAAATCGTTCTCACTATAAAGCATCTGCTCCTCTCTTGGTCTTCCGTATTCTGTACATCTTCAAAGCCTGACTACTGTCATCGGTGACAATCATGAGGGTGATCTCATTTTCAGGCCCAGTTAACAAGGCTTCCACCATTTCTCTGGCTGAGTTCCTAAGCTCAGTATCTGCCATTGTCATCATGGTCAGGAAAATACAGTTTTTAGGAGGGTAGGTCTTTGTTCTCAATTCTGTCCTCCCTGGTTTTCACCAAGGAAGCTCCACTCCAGGTGTTGATTCGGTTCCTAGTCAGCGAGAAAACAGTAAGCATAAACGTGGTGGTTTCCCCACCCTGCTTAGAAGACCTGGGTTGATCTTGTACTTCGGATGACACACGGGTAAACACACGGACCTCGAAGTAGTTGTCCAAATGGGACATACAAACTTCTGAAGAGGCAGCTGTAATTAATTTATTATTACAGCAAATCCGTGGCTCCTTCCTGAGGGCGAGGGTAGGCCAGGAACCTGCAACGAGGAGTCTGTTGCCACACCACCCAAGTGCCTTCCAGAAGGTGAGCTGGTGTTCCTTGGGAAAGGTCCGTCACGGGGGTCTGGGCCTGGGCAGTAGAGGGCAATGGTGCATACAACTGAGACAAAATTAGGCTTATCAATTGTCCTGCATGGTCAAGTCAGTAAGAAATTAAAATAACAGTTAAAAAAAAAATCTAATTTTGTCTCTTCACCAAAAGTTTCCCTTTCCTCAGCTGAAAAAGGGCCACAGAAGCATTGCAGACAAAGATTTCCCCCTGGAATATAGGAGTGGGTACAAGTCACTAAGGGATGGGAAAGGAACCTTGGTGGGTGATGGTGAAGAGGTATATACCCATTTGCAGTCCTGTTACAAATCACCGTCTAGGAATTATGCCATAGGACTATTAAGCCAAAAGACTATCAACTTTCCAGGATCCTGTTCTCATGGTCCTCAAAAAGAGAATCATTATAGAGATTTTTTTTCTTTTTTTTTAAGCCTAGTGACCTAAATGCTGTGGTATACTTTTCAGAGACCTACAGAACTAACTCGAGAAATATCTCTGCTAGAGAGAGTCCTGGGAGTCTAATTTACCAGCCCATTTATGTAGGCTAAGCTGCCATCACAAAGCCAGAGTCCACAGATCTTCATCTTATCTATGAACTACACTGATCTGTCAAAGCTACCAGAAGACAAAACCAAATCTGATCACTAATTATTACTTATTTGTAGTGTAAGAAAATAGAAGATCCCTAAAACATTGTAGTTTCTGGTAGGAATCAAATTAAATTCTCCTGTGCTTTCATTATGATAGTGGTGGAAAGCTTGCAGACTTTCCATCTACAGTGTAATACAGGGGTCTGCTGATGTTTTCAGAGCACACAGATAATATAGAGAGAAAACAACCGATTGAAATATAGGTAGCGAAAAAAAGAAAACATGTTGTTTTGTTGAATGTCCCACCCGAATTCTAAAGCCCATGGGAGGGTGCTTTTGGTTTAGAGATGTTTTTGTTACTTGGAAATCCTTCAAAGAATCAATTCTAACATACTTCATTTCCTAATGAGAGAAATTAAAATAAATCAGGACTGACATGTACGGGGAGAAAGAGGGGGAGGGAGGGAGAGGGAAGCTGATGATTGATTTTTTCCTACTGCTTTTGCGAAATTTGCTTCTGAATTTGACTCAAAACAAAAGGTGAAATAAGAAGAAAACAAGAAGGGGAAAAAAAGAGAAAATAAATAGTGTGCAGATTAATAAATTTTACATTAATAAAATAAAAAAAAGAATGGACCAAATGATCTTGTAACTAATAAGTGATGCTTTAGGAGGATTTATCAGGTGCTGCCACTAAAATACATTTTAAAATATTATTCATGGTATATATGGGAAAAGCTACAGAGCTTTAGAGACTGAATAAAATGATTTAAAGCATTACAGAGATTTCATTTATAACCCTTTGTGTCAAGTTCTTAGATACTTTACAGTGACGACAAGAAGACTGGTGTTTGAGCAGAGCTTCAGTTAGCGTTGCAGCTGTAATTAGTCACGGAAGGAGTTTATTTTATTTTATTTATCATGCCTTCTTCGAGATGAAGCATCAGAGGCTGGGTAGTATCTTCAGTAAGTGAAATCACTGAGGTTGTGTGGGTATAATCTCTTGCTCTCTGTTGGTGGGCGAGTGGGCAGGCACTCTGAGAGCTGGATGCTGTAGGGCAAGCAGGGTCACATTTATCCAGTGTCGCTGTGCTGGCTCACTCGGCTGCATCAGCAGTTAACTGCGAGAAATGCACATGTGTCAGGTTGTAATAACTTCTCCTTGAAATCTCTGAGGGGCTGCTCTGAATCATGTCAGTGAATCATGATCCTTAAGAGTTGGGCCTGTCTTGTCTAACTTCAGTGATGCTCATTTAAACTCTGTCTGGAGTCAGTGGAGAGAGGTAGGCACCCCCACAAATATGTCTTAGGATGAAATTAACTGGGCCATGTAGACTAGAGGGGGAATGAGTAATTTAGACTGCATGCCTAAAATTTGGGTGGCCAAGTTGGCTGAGATGAATGCACAGCCACTCTCTGTGACTGTACTAGCTGGAGGATTAAACTAGCCCTGATCCCTTTGCTACCCCGTCACTGTTGCTCACTGACCTCCACCGCAAGCATACCGTGAATATGGGAACAGTGGCAGTGGTGGGAGGATCTGGATATGGAAACACTATTGGAAATTCTTCTTTCGTGAAGGATTTCACAAGACAAGGCTTGCTGGAGAAATGTCAACCTTTTTAACGCCTCTTTAAGCCTCTGACATAGGGTGCAAACAACTGAAAGTCCTGACTTTGCAAACTTTGGCAAGAGAGCTCTGAATTTGGGAAGTTGCATGGGTAGGACTCCCTTGTTACAGTTCCCTTAGAAAGCTGCCAGGGCTCTAATTCATGCAATAGTATGCACTAAGCTTTCTGTAGAAAGCTGAGAGTAAACCCTGTATTATAGTCAAAGCAAGATCTACCAGCGGTTGTGTAAGTCAAGACCAGTTCTTCATTTTGAGTTTGCAAATTTCTCCTTGCTGTCTTTATTTTAAATGGACCCGTCGGTTGCAGCAGTGAGAATCTGACCTCATTTGAGGTTCATTTTTGCAAAGAAAAGGAGATCTGTTCACCAGGCTCTGAAGATGTTCAGACTATGTTCCTCCTTTGATTTCCAAGGCAAGCTGGGCTCAGAGCCTAAGCCTCTATTGCCAAAAACTGTGTGACCCCACAACTCCTCCTGCTACTAAGATACCATTTGGTTGAGGAGGGTGAGAGTAAATTCAAATTTAAAGCAAGAGGCATACCTCATCATGTTGGTGAATAAATACGTAGTGACATAGTGCCATTAGTGCTACGTGTATGTGAGATGTCCAATCATATCGGCCACACAGAGACAGCCATACTTTAGAAGACAGGGTCAGTTGCCTTGCAGTTTATCTGGGGAATTACTATATTAATAAAAATCAGCCATAGCAGAAAGCAGAGATTTAAATGTAGCATTCACTTTTTTTTCCCCCTTTGATGTTGTTTCAAATATTCTTCATTCCTCAGTAACTTCTGTCATCCAGAGTTGTGTGCATTTTTCAGCTATCAATTTGTGAAGGAAAAAATGCTGGGAGCTAGTAGCATGGTTTTAATTGGGAAAACCACCCAAGAGCTTGCATGCGCAGCTGATGCTGACCTAGATTATCTGACACCCATGAGTCAAATATACTCCGGTACAACTGCACTGGAAATGAGAGGCCAGTTCCTCTCTCACAGCTTGTGGTATGAATCGGAAATAATTATTTTGAAGGAAGAGCAGTGTTGGCTGTGTAAGAGCAGCAGAAAACCCAGGAGAAAACTCGGCAGCATTACTGGGTAAGAGTTAGCCCTTTACAAAACTGAGCCCTGGGAGGTCCAGCATTCTCGCACACCCAGTCTGATCATGTTGGGAATAAAACAAAATCACCTTCCTCAGCCTCTATGCTCCCGCTCCTGTGCTAAAGAGAAAAGAAAAGGAAATAAAAAAGGAAAACAAGTACTTTGGAACCTCAGAAAGCTCTCTTTCCGCTTCGATTTTATAAAAAGCAGGTTATTATTTTAACACGTGGGATTCTTCTTTTTTCTGAACCTGTTCCCCTGCCTACTGAATGACTGGAGTATCATCTCGGTTCAAGCCTCACATCTCAGACTAACAAAACCTTAAAAACCTGCTTCCGTGCTCCCTTTCTCTCAGGCAAAGTGTCAGGAACATACATTTACATTGCATTCGGTCCAACCAACCGCAGAGCAAGGATTTTCAATTAACAACTTGTACACAAGATTCTCGCAAAGCAAATGATACTTCTGCTGAGCTACAGCCCGAGTTGTGTTGTGCCAAACCATCAACTCCCCAAATACAATGTGTTGAAGTGAAATATGAAAATTCTGCTTCTGTGTTAGTTGTCTAGTCATGTACACCATATTAACATGGGATATTAAGGAAATACACTCTAATGATAGGAGAACTGCAGCCAACATCTTGTTCATGGTTGGGCTAAATGTCAGTTTTGTGGTAGTGATGGCAGGGGAGCATTAATCAAGTGTGAACTTTGATTAGTAAAAACATCACTCTGGATGCAAAGCGACAAAGAAAACGTGCCATTTACTTTACAGGCAGTGTAGGTAGTGAACAGATGATGCAATTAGAGAGGGACAAGTGCTTGTTTGCAAGTACGATTGCATTATGATTATCTGTTACAGAACAAAGCGTTATGATTACATTCAAGACCGCAAAATAATGTTTTCTGTTTGTGAAACCAGTAGATTATTCATTCAGCAGATAATGTTTCTCTTTCCCTTTTCCAGCTTCCTCCAGCGTTTGTGTCTATATCATTACAGTCTTTCAAGATACTCACAGACACAAGGATGTTGTTGCCAATTTCTAGTCCGGTTAAGAGGAGCCAAATTCAGGGAGGTGGCTATGTTCCTTCACCATGCTGTTTTTCACCCTTCTCATTAGTGCTGCGTACATTTGTGGATGAAGGAGGGATGGAGTGAGCATGTTGCAGATGCCCTCCCAAGGCCGCAGAGTCTGTGGTTCAGGTGGCTCTGGCTGCGGCAGCAGAGCTAGAACAAAGTGATCCTTCTGTCTCTCTGAACGGGGCATGCTCCAGTCATCTTCCCAAAAGTCTACAGTGACTCTAGGAAGTAACTCAAGATCATTCTGGGAAATGGGAGACGTGGCCAGACCAGGCTCCAGGGCTGGGAACAGCCACTTTACATTCCATATTCGCACACAGTACTAGTGAAATGTGCAGGAAAACAACAGCAGCTGTAACTCTGCTCCCTAACTAACAGCGTTTTATTTTCCCATACCCGACCTCAGATGCTTCCGTCACAGACACCAGTAACAGGCTTTGTTGCCTATTTGTGTTCAAAGAAAAGTGCAGAAGAATGAGAGGCATACAGAGCTGGGACTAGATTTTTCCATGGATCTCCCCACTGTACATGGTGGGAAGACCACATGAAGATCTTTATTGCAAAAGTTTCTCTGAGGGGTTCGTGTTGTAGCAATTCCAGAAAAGCTCAGAAAATTAGCTGTACTATATGTACCCCCTCAGGAGATTTTGCTTGTGTGAGGACATTTTATTTCCTAAGTGGACAGTCTGCTCTGCCATGGATTTTTAATGAAACTCATCTCTGTGCTGAAGGCCCCATTCAGGACTTACCTGAAGAATTTCAGTGACGCTCAAAGCCTTAATGGGGCAACTGTGACCTAAAGCCCATGGGGTTTGAGACGAGTTCCCTCATACCCACTGCAATTATTCTTCTCCATATGCTGTGAGATGCATCTGTAGAGTCTGAAAACAAGAATCTGTCATCTGGTTTTATTTTGTTGTTCTTGAGAATGCCAAGTTGATTCAGCAAGGTCATGCATGGTCTAAATATATGCCAATTATTTTTTGTTGTTGTGAAAATCAGCTTTAGATTTATGACTATGAACAATAACCTAGCTTAAGCTCAGCTTTCTAGTTCTGCATGCTATTTTGCAAATAAAAACACTGTCACAAACTTTGAGCTTTTAGACCAACCTTGAAGTTGGCGTAAAAATTTACATACTGAGCTATCAGTTTCCTAATGTCGGTAAAGTCAATATGTTCTCTCTTCTTAACCCTGCAATGTCCTTACATGCAAGTTACAGTTCTTGTACATCCCCAGTGTACACTATCATGGTGCTAGTGATATATTTACTGTAGACATGCTAAACAACTCCCACAAAGCAAGTGGTCTGCATTGCGTTCTCCCTTTCTGCCGCATTTACCTAAGCCTTGAAAGAGCAATACCATACAAATGTCATTTCTGGTAGCTGTATTGCAACTGGACATTTTTCAAAGCTCCTTGAAAGCCTTGAGCAAACATGTAAAAGCTACTGTGTAGAAGTTAATGGTTTTGATCTAAGTTTCAGTAGTATAAATCTGGAATAACTTCAGTGACCACATGTCTGAATATGCATATTTGTCTTCAGAACTTGGTTATAGTTCAATGTACCAATGCCCCATACACCCAACAGGAAGCTTTTACAGTGAGGTGTGGCAGCTGTTTAACACTGTGCAGGAAAGCACAATTTAGGAGAGTTCTGCATCAGACCCTGCTCTCAAATCAGTTTTGCAACAGTGCAAATGCGTTCAGTTATATGGAATTACAGCTTACAAACTCTAAGGGTTATTGGAGCATCAGAAAAATTACTGCCAGCTGAAATCAAAGACGGACTTTTATAAAGCAGATACATAATTATTGAAAACTGGATTTTCCATACTCAGCAGGTTTAACAGCAATACTGTTGAGAAAGTGTCAGGGACTGTTTCATAATCTGAGTCTTTGGGATGTAGATTTATGTTGCTTCCAAAATGTGACACTTCCTGAAATAGAGAGCCCTCTAATTCATCGTTACTTCAAGAACCAGCTCAGATACATAGACTAATAGGATAGTCCTAAATCTAGTTTAAATAATTTCTCTAAGGTGAACACATAATGACAGCTGGTAAAGGGGTAAGATTACAGTGCACTCACAGTGAAAAATAAATTAGTCTATTGTCTTGTTTTGAAATATGTCAATTTGTAAAAAAAAAAAAACTTTGTTACAATGCTCTAACATTATTAAAACACAAGATCTCCTAAAATAATAATCACTGGAAGGTTTTTGTTCCCTGTAAAGATGCAATGAACAGGTGTTTTATATTCAGACCAGAATCAAATAACACAGAATCACAAAATCAAAGAGTGGCTGAGGTTGGAAGGCACCTCTGTGGTTATTCCTCTCCAGATGCAGGATTTTCCCTTTACCTTTGTTGATGTTCATAGGATTTCTGTTGTCCCTTTCTCCAGCCTGTTGAGGTTGCTCTGAATGGCAGCACAACCATCTGGCGTATCAGCCACTCCTCCCAATTTTGCTTTGACTGCAAAGTTGCTGAGGTTGCACTCTGTCCTCTTGGACAGGTCATTACTGAAGACATTGAAGTGTTGGATCCAGTACCACCCCCTGGGCGCACAACCTGTGACCAACCTCTGGCTGAATTTCTAGCTGCTGATTACAGTCCTCTGAGCCCGACAGTTCAGACATTTTTCAGACCACGTCACCGTCCATTTCTCTAGTCTGTACCTTGATGGCTTGTCTATGATGAACACGGTGTTGACAAAGTGAAAACAGGCAACATCAGCCGCTCTCCCCTTGCCCACTGATAATCATGTGTGATTTCCCATTCATATATCCGTGCTAGCTACTCCAAATCATCTCGTCCTTCGTATGTTTGGAAATGGCTTCCAGGAGGATTAGCGCCATCATCTTCATGGGGATGAGGGTGAGGCTGACCAGCCAGTAGTTCCCCAGGTCTGCCTTCTTGCCCTTTGTGAAGACAGGACAAACATTTGCTTTCTCCCAGTCCTCTGTAACCTCCTCCAATCACCATGACCTTTCAACAGTAGCTTTGCAGTGACATTGATCAGCTCGCTCAGCACTCATGGGTGGATCATCTCCAGGTCTCATTTGTGTTCAGCTTGCTGAAATGTTCCTAACCTGGTCCTCTTCCATCCACCAATTGTCTCTGTATTACTCCAGGGTCACCTACCCCTGTTTACACTTCTTGCGCACTTCCTTTTTATGTTCGCATTTTGTCAGGAGCTCCTTGTTCATCTGTACAGGCCTCCTGCCACCTTTGCTTGATTTCTTTCATGTTGGGATGCACCAGTCTTGAGTTTGGCGATGGTGATCCTTGAATATCAACCAGCTCTCCTGGACCGCTCTTTTCTCCAGGGCTGTTTCCCATAGGGTTGTTCCAAGCAGACCTCTGAACAGGGTAAAGTCTGCTTTCCTCAAATCTAGAGTTGTGGTCCTGATTTTGCTTTTTTCCTGACCTCTCAAGATTTTCAGTTCCACCATCTCAAGGTCACTGCAGCCAAGGCTGCCCCTGACCTTCACATCCCTGACAAATTTGTCTTATTGGTACGTCTGAGGTCCAGCAGAGCACTCACCCTTGTCTGCTCCTTGATCACCTGTGTCAGGAAGTTGTCACCAGTGCACTCCAGAAACATCTTGGATTGGTTGTGCCCTGCTGCAGTGTCCCTCCAACAGATATCAGGGTGCTTAAAGTCCCCATGAGGACCAGGGCCTGCAAACGTGAAGCTTCTTCCAGCTGTCTGAAGAAGACAACATCTGCTTCTTCCTGGTCAGGCAGTCCTTAGCATACACCCGCCACAATGTTGCCCACATTTGTCTGTCCTCTGATCCTGGCCCATAAACTCTCAGCTAGCTCCTCATCCCTCCCTAGGCAGAGCTCCATGCTTTCCTGCTGTTCTGTCACATACAGGGTGACATCCCCTCCTCACCATCCTGCCTGAAGAGCTTGTATCGGTCCATTGCAGCACTCCAGTCGTGTGAGCCATCCCATCACATCTCTATGACCCTAGTGAGGCTGCACCCCTGTAACTGCACACAGATCTCTAATTCCTTGTGTTTGTTCTCCCAAGCTGGATTTTAAGCTACATCTAATTCAAATGCCTTATAGCTGCACATGATACTATTTTGGGTCTTGAAAGAGTAATATTTTATTATTAGTCCACATATTCATATCATGTATTAGAAACTGGTATTTTCATCATTAACATATCTAAAGGATAGAGGGCACAAGTGGTTTTCTAAATTAAAATGTATCCTGCCTTTCTTACAAGGCCACGGTAGTTTACCGTTTCTGTCAAAGGGAATCTGATCCTATACCTGTTGTATCGTGAGCAGACTCTACAAAACTAATGTGACTTTCCTCCCTCACATACATACTGAGCTAGGTATTTTAATGTGGTTGTTATTGTTATTATAAATTATTATTATTGTTAGCTTTATTATTATTATTATTTATTATTATTATTATTTTTTATTATTATTATTATTATTATTTTACTATAGCATTTTTCTCTGACTCAGATGTGCAGAGTCCTCTGTGTCACTACTGTAGTTCACAGCCAGTCAACAGCATTTGGGAAGTTGTTTCCATCTGGAAACTCTTTGCTGTCATATGGGAAACGCATTGGTGATGTCAGCCTTGTACTTAATGGAAAGAGATCCACAACACTTGAATTGTCACTGCTCAGCCAAAAGTGGCCAAGAACTGAATGTGCATGAAGCTCGAAATATTTTCTCAGCCACTGAGAAGATCACTTCATCCAAGGATTGAAGCTCATTGGCAGCAAAGGGCACAGCTCACCCTATTCTTGATCTATGGATAAGAGCTTCTGTTTCCAGGCTCCCCTTCTAAGACATTTCCTGAGCACTAAAAATGTTTCAAAAATGTAAAAGAAAACAGTTACAGAAAAATGATATTATAAGAAAATTCCAAACTGCAGTGAATGCGTCCAGCCAAATTTCTAAACTAGGCAGCAGAGTGAGAGGAAATGGTAACATATTTTTGCAGCATTTACACTTTTTATGCTATTGCTGGCACACACAGTTTTGTGCGTGTAGAGAGAGCGAAATATTGGAGACAAAAATCTACCCTGTAGATCTGAAAGCAGAATAATATTGAAGTTGAGGTCCACAGCGTAGGTCTGAAGATACGATCGTGCCCTTGGGTTGAACTGCCTGTATGAAGTTGTGAGGGGTTTTCAGGAAACTTGGCGGCAGAGCTGGGATGAGTGAGTAAGGTCGGTGGCCCCACCGAGGGGACGGGCAGGTCCCTGCCACGAGCCCGCAGCCAGCTGGCCATCCACGGCTGGTGGCCCTGCGCCCACCACAGCACGAGTGGCTGCCAGCCCGGGCGAGCCTTTTGGGAACAGGGAAGGGAGTGTGAAAGTCCTGCTGGGATGGTGTTGGTGTTGTTTGTGTCTTGGGGAAGAAGAGGCAGAGCAAGATGGATGGGAAGCCCCAGGAGACCCAGCATTGTTGCTTAGCAGTACTCATAGGAAACACTTTTGTTTGTTTGCTTGTCTTAACTTTCACATAAGCACCCTCAGTCCCTTTGAAACTTGTTTAGAAATGAATGAAACACAGCATCAAGTGGCTGATACATAAATCAAACCATTACCGTAACTGTGGAATGATCAGTAGAGAAAAACAGTGCCTCTTTAGTTTGTTACTAGCCTGGAAAAAGCATTAATTAGCACTAATGAATCACAAGAGCTATGACTGCGCCAGGTTTCCAGCATTGCCAAAACACAAGCATGATTCAATTAATGCTGAAGGTTTTAGTCCATGTGTTTTTATGGAACAGTCTTTTGACACCAGTGTCTTTTTAATAATGCTTTGCAAATCTCTTCCAATATTATTGCGTGCAGACTGAGCTTCCCAATTTACTGCAAACAATAAAGAGTCAGAAATGCATTTGTGACCTCCTTTTGGAAGAAATACTCATCTGGGTAATGTAATTATTATGTAAATTACTTAAAGTTAATGGTATTTTCTATTCATGCTGGATTTATTGCTGTAAAAGCTGATGACTGACTAGCACTAGAGCTTAGATATTGGTGGAAAAGTTAATGTGTTATTTAATTTAATTTAACGATTCTGAGAAACTGCTCCTAGTGTGTCAACAAAATGTTATCAAGTGACCTCCACAACAATTTGTATTTTTGTTAGTAATCTTTGCCATTCAGAGACAGGGGCCAAACTGTGCAATCCAATTCAATAGGGAATAATACGGAATCACACTGAGGAGTTTTGAGAGAGCATATATTATTCTTGCCTAATGTCCTCAGAGTAGGGGGAAAGATAGTGCAGCCTCTGCCTTTGCTGTGCAAACTGCTCTGTGCTCTTCAGGCAAAGTCTGAGCACAAACCAAGAGGCAAGCAGAAACTACTGTATCTGAACCATCAAGTGGCACAGTCTGCAGCTGCTACTTCATTGCCATCCAGGGCTGGCTTGTTCCCAGATATTATGATCTTCAGGAACAAGGTGACTTTCTAGATCCTGAAATGCTCAAGTTTTCAAATCCAGTCTGAAGAGATTTGCTATCTGCGATCCATGAAACTGAAGGTAGATGAAAGCCTTCCTAGTTAAAGGTGACTGAGGAAGAAAGTATAATACCCAAACTCTATTTTCCCGTCGGGTGTCAGGGGCAGACATGACGCCTCCCTCTGTAGTAGGAGTGTCATGGAATTTTTTCCAACAGTCTCTGCCTTTCGGAAGAGAGTTCTTTGTTTTGATAGAAAAAGGCAGTTCATGATCCTGAACCATCCATAGTGCTTGGAGCAGAGACATCTCACAGGTTCTCCAAGTATGCATAAACATGAGTTTATGCCAAACTAGTATTCACCAAGCATGAGTTACCAATGCTTGTAATCTTTTTTCTTGCCACTCTTCCTTGCTATACCTACCCGCCCCTCCACCTCTTAGCTGAAACTGCATTGCTGCTGCTTCCTCCAAGGGCAGTATGGAAGGTCACCCACGGTACAGGATGCGCAAAGGAAGCTCGCTGGCAGGGGGAAAGTAGCGGCTCCGGCAACACAGGAGTTTTGCGTTTTCCCCTAATTAGTGACCTGAATGTACATTCAGGTTACTAAGACAAAGACTTTTTGCATTTTCTCTGGAAACCCTTGACATGACCATGAACTGGTAAGAGCATGTGGAAGCAGAATTCCCTCATGTAGAGGTAGTCTATACCAAAAACGTTTATTTTCATCTCTTCATCCTTCATCTACTTGAATTCTGAGGAGCTGAATAAATCAGTATAGCTGTGAGCAAAATCAGATTTGCAAAATTACACAAACTCAGCAAGTTTCACAGCCCAGATGGCCATCAGCTTTGCCCATTTCCGGTATGCCTCGGGCTTGCAGTCATCTACTTGTCTTCTCTTTGCTGCCAAGACTGCCCACTGAAAGTCTTTTTTCCTAGGAAAGGCCCAGCAATCACTTGGTGGGAGTACACAAGACTGTCAGCTCCTCCTATACCGCTAACACTGGGTTTATTGTAATCTTTTCCACTACAAGCCAAAATTTCTCAGCACTTACGACCCAGATGTACACATTCATTTTGGTCTAAAACCTAAAACAGAAGGAATTAGGCCACCCAGCTCTGAACTAAGGACAAACTTCCCAATCTACGGGTTGTCGCTTTGAGAAAAGTACAGGTCTCAGTTCCATCTGGGAACATTTATGACATTTGGTATTTCTGCACATTCTCACTTCGAGGGACAGATTGTCAAATTCTGCTTTTAGTTACATGCATGCAGCCCAAGTCAAATCAGTAAATGATCACATCACCAGCCTCTCCACTGAAATCTCGGTCTTTTATAAGCTTCAATATGAGATTTTGTTTTTCTTTCTACTGTCCCATAAATAAAATAGGAAATTAAATTTTAAAAGATAGCAAAATAACTTTATAAACTCAGTGCAAACCAAGAAAACGTCAGTCTTAAAACAGGGAACCACATGCCTTCCAGTAAAACCTGTTGGCATTGGTGTGGTGTATTTGTGTCATAACTTTAATTGGATTTAAATGTTGAATTTGAGATACTTCATGTGAGGCTGAAACCTGAGAGGAGACCAAACTTGGTAAACAGAATAAGCTTTATTAAAGCAATGATTTACAGAGTAACTCTAAGTCTAGCTGAAGTTCCCTGCATAGTAATTTCACAGGGCCTACTGTTTTCCCCAAGTTCATCCTCTTTCTAATCTATAGGCGACTTTCCATAGCCTATGCAGACAGCTGCAAGTCAGGATGTCACCCTTTTCCATTTGGATCACTGTTTCTTAGCACGGATTTATTCCGTTCTGTTGCTGGGAATCAAAGCCCTCCAATTCATCTTAGGGGGCAGCATGTAGGGCTATCAGAAGTGATGGGTTTTTTCTCTAAAATCCAAATTCCTGTTATGTCCTCAGATGCAGCTAACAGCTCTCCAGAACAAATGGTGCTCTTCATACTAGGAAAATGCACACTGCAGGCATCACGTGCGCTTCCAGTGCAACTCCTCTTATCTGCATTTCCTGTGGGCTACATTTATGACTCCTCTCCTTTTCTCCAAATACTCAGTTGCTTGTTTTGTTCATCAGAGTGATCCCCTGAGACAATACTTGTGTGGTTGCATGTATGTTAGTAATCAACAATTTGACCAATCATATCTAATTCTGGTGTGGTTATCCCTAACTGCGTCCCAGTTAGAGAATCACAACAGCATGACATTGTTCAAGAGACTAAACATTTTTTTTAACATCCTGATACAAAATGACCAAGGATATGAGAATCAGAAGATTGTTAGTTGGTGGTGGGCGTTTTTGGAAAAAGTGAGCAAATATGCCTTGGTTTGAGCTTTGTGTGCATTGCTGGCTAACAGATTACCTGAACTTAATCTTTCTTCTGAGATACCTTTTTCATACAGTAAAAATGCAGTTGGTAAAATGTCGGGATGTGTGTGTGGATCTGAGGTGCTGCGTGGTGCACGTAACAGCCAGTATTTCACTTCCAGCAGGAGTGAGGAACACGACTAGAGAAATGCTCTCCTCTAATTAGGGCTTTATCTGTGTATTTATAATAAAAGTGTGCTGAAGATCACATGGCAAACGTGATCAGTGCTGAATCTGATGGGTGATGTTATCATGCCTTTCCAAATCCAAATGCAGCAGGCGCTGCTAGAATTTCCCCTTAGGTGCCACATCTTTGTTTTGTCTTGTGTTTCCTTGGGAATTTACCCAGCTTCAGAGGGGCTTTGCAAGCACATATGAGCGAAAATTCCCTGTAGTCACAAAAGGGTAAGGCAACAAGATAGTGAAGGTTTCTGTAATGAGGTACTTTTATCTTCATTTTACGTTTTTACTGTAATAAAGATAAGATGGAGAATGAAACTCCAGGTTCAAACCCAAAGCAACAGAATGAAGAACCCCATCTCATGTTCAATCTAAGGGTGTAGTCGGCTTTGCAGAACCCATGTGCTTTGGTTCAAAAGGTAAATTTAAATGCAAGAGCTGCTTAAATCAAGGGATAGGTTGTAATCTCTCTCCAACATGAGTATAGGATGACACTGTGATCTCAGTTACAACACGTATGTATACAATAACTACGCTGAAGAGCAAGGAGTTGCTCTAGATTTACAAGCGATGTAACAAGTGTCTGAACACAGGACACAAAGTTAGTTGTCCTTTTTAACAAAACTGAATGTATCTAAAAACCTGTGCATAAAATGCATTAAAACTGCATAAAATCTACAGTGCCATCATGTTACAGAAAACACTACCTTGCTTGTAAGGGAACTGGTAATACTGCCCGTGTGTGCCTGTATGGGACTCTGTACTTCCTTACTGCCATATTTAATGATTAATGATTTTGTAATTATTTATGCTAATTTTAAAATTTTGCAAATAAATCTTTATGTAGGCCTAGGAAATGTTGATTTGTCTGTTGCTAAAATCTTCACTGATCACAGCAGTTATCTTAGTGGAAATTTGTTGTTTAGATAGACTGTTTAAAATACTTCTGGAAAGGAAGGGTCATCCCAGGAAAAGCAGTATGTTAGCAGGCCTTCCTACCGTGTCTTTTATTTCATATTATGACAAAAAATTTCAAACCAAGACATTCTACGTCCTATATCCAGGTACCATGACGCTCACAGAAATAGCATTTGAAAGACAACGCTTTTCATGAGCGTATGTGTAATACATAAAAACAGTATGTCTCTCGCATTTCATAACTCAAATTCTAGAAAGGCCAAAAGTTGCGCTCACGTTATGAGAAGCACAAGTTATGACAAAATGGCTAAAATCAGCATTTGTCATTTTTTCATCTGTCAGTGCACTATAACTATGTGTCACAGTCAGGTCTACTGAATGACGTACTTTGTGAGTTTCAAAACGAGGAAAAATGCACCATAAAATTTTTACATATGCTAACTGACTGTAAATGGGATTGAATATGTGGGACTTTCTCCAGCTTTGTTCTTTGGTGGATTGCTATTAGCTTACATTTGAAATCTCTGTTGGCCACACATTTCACATTGTTCTTCCAAATGTAATCATTTCTTTCTTTTATCTGATCTCCGACAGTCTCTCTGTTTTCATCAATATTTGACAGCAATTCCCAAAGATACAATATAGTCCACTCTAATATCCTTGTGCATACTCTCTTCTCCCTTTGAAATCCAATGCCTAAGCAGTGAAATAATTTATTGTGCCTTATTTAGAATTTTATTTTTTGCATGTATTTTGATACTATCCCTTTGAAATGAAAGTTATTTGGAAATTTAAACCAACTGTTCTCAAAAATTAGTTCTTAAATACTATTCAGTCTCCCCCTTTTCAAAGATGCAGTCTTTATCTTATTTTCTTTTCATACATTGCTTAAATATTTCTTTTCTTATGTTGCACCCCAAGCCATAATTTTATCAGAATGCACAAAACCGAATTCATACCAGCCACCTGAAAACAAAGTATAAAAAAATCAGTCCTGCACAGGCCACTACCATCCAGAAACCAATGGACCTTTTAGAATGAAGGACCAACCACAGTACTAAATTTGGTTTACGTGGCATTTTCTGGCAATAAGACAACACACCGTATGTAAAAAAGAGAAATTAGTTTTCTGAATAAACATGAATAATGCAGTTATCTGTGAATGCACAAATTTAACAGTGAAGAAGATAACTTTTCAAACAAGCTGTAGAGAAGTGATGGATTTTCCATGCCGGTCTGGAAGACAGGCATTATTTAAATGCAAATTAACAGGTTCTGTACAAGGATAA
>VZSC01002471.1:0-11134 GCA_013398225.1 Steatornis caripensis
TGGGATGTAAATCACACCCCCCAAGATGGTAATAATACCCAAAAGAAAGCTGTTAACCCACTTGTCATTGGTGAAGATGTATCCCACCACGTCCTTTAGGGTTCCCAGTAATGTTGCAACCACCACAGCAAAAACTCCTGAAAGAAAAAGAAATAGTCAAATTGCTTGCCTCAAGGGCACCATGTGCTGCTCCTTTATTCCGTTCTGCAGGACCTGGGCTGACCTGCACACAGCAGGGCAGTGATGCAGGACGTCTTGGCTTGCACCACGTCCCCTGATCCCAAGGCGTTGCCGACTCTGACGCTCACAGCCACACTGAAGCCCAGAGGCACCTAAGTAGCATGAGACAAGGAGGAGGTGAGTGGCAATAGAGCCTGCAGGAATTTTCTTCTTCCCCAGCAGGGAATTTGGGGCAAACTGGCATTGCTGCAGTAATGGGATTTTCCATCTGCAGCCCTCCTCTGGATGTGCAGCTGCACAGCAGGCCTGAGAGTCATCACCTGCCTGGTACCAACTCCTGCTTCCCTCCCCAGCCTTGATCTGCAGGGCCACTGTTTGGGGGCTCCTCCCAGGCTGATCTTTGTTTAATACACCCAGCCCTTACCATGTACGCCGCAGAGGAGAGCTCGTAGATGACAGACTGCGCACCCAGCTGCACCACACTGAGCAGCCCTGGAAAAGATTCATCACTTCCTTCACTAGGTCAGAATTAAACTCCTCCTTTGCTGACAAGGAGGCCATGACTACAGGGTTGCCATCTAACAGACGCAGCACCCTGCAGAACCAACCCTGCAGGCGAGGAGGCTGCTGGCAGGAGGTGCTCTGGGGGGACACTCAATAGGCAGCCACCCAGAGCAGGCATGGCTGGAAGATGACCTGTTGAAGCAGAGGAAAAAGGGGATTTGGACTCACCTGACAAGAAGCTCCCAATCTCAAAGGTCCACCATTCGATGCACATCATGAGCATGCCAGGTACCGCCAGCCTCATAAAGGAGCCCCAGTCTAGGAGGCAGTCCCTGGTCCAACCTGCAACGAGGAGGGGAAGCAAAATGAATGCATGTTCTCCCTCTCCTCCCCCGAAGGGGAGCCGTACACTCTTCTGGACACTGAGGTTGACAACCACAAGCCACAGCTCGCAGGACATCAGCTAGTCTTGCTGTACCATGGTGCATTCCTGAGCCAGAGTCATCAGCAAGAATGTACTTGGGGCTACAGTAAGGGCCTTGGGGTCATGGCTTACAGCATCCAACTCACCCTGAAGGGATAGTAATCCCCTTGTCAGACCTACACCATGGGTGCTGGTGACAGGGCCAGATCCCCAGGGCCAGACACTGGTATTTTAAAGGATTAAGCTATGAACAGTACCTCCCCAGGTCTCCACATGGATCTTCTTCCACCACACGTAGAGGAAGAGGAGAATGGCCTGGGTGTACTGAGAAACAGTGTTAGCCCAGGCAGAGCCCCTGGCGAGAGAGACAGGCGGATTTCAAACAACATCCTCCTCCACCACCTCCTCAGCTACAGCAGGAGAGACCTGGTGGCACCCATACAAGCCTTGCAGATATGGGGCAGATCCCTCCAGCCTTATCGTTTCAGGTTGGTTGGCTGGGGGCAGAGGACAGCAGAACTGGGCACTCAGGGCACCCCCCATAGCCCTGAGCAAACCCCTGCACCCAATGAGAGGCTGTCACCACTCTGCCACCACCTCTGCTCACACTTACACCATGCCCAGCTTCAGTGCATATAGGAAGAAGGCGTTCATGGCCACATTGAGGATGTTGGCTGCAATCCCCGTCAACACCTGAGGCAAAATGATCGCCTGGAAGCCAAGGAAAGACTTTGGAGTTTGCTTCCCCAGCACTGCCCAAGCCCCCATCCAGCGAATACAAGGAAGACCTTCATCAATGCCCAAGAAGAAAGCCAAGAAGGCATCTCCTGTTTCAGGTAAAGCTGGACTGTGTTAGACATGCAGAAGGCAGAACGCAGGACTCAAGAGCTGGTGCAATCAACTCAGTGCAGAGTTGGGAGGCAGCAATGGGGAAATGGAGCAAGCTCAGCATGGTTCCCACGAGTTCTCCCTGCCCTGCAGGTCTGTCTTGAGGGCTGTGCATCACACATTCCTCAACCCAGCTCTCCCCAAGACAGGATGAACTTAGATCCCCGGCTTTAACCACGTTCCTAGGAACACCTTTAATCTATGGCCCAGAACCTGGCTAGTTATACAGTACCTGACTTAGTAAATATCTTGTCTGCAGCTGGTACAGAAACGCCGCCTGCAAAAGCCGGGATTCATTTCATCAGCACCACCGCACTATGGTTCAACAGCCAGCTACTGTTTAGCACACAGGTAGGTCCTTCCCTCAGCTTGTCCCACCGCCTTCTCAGGGTGCCCCAGCCAGGCACTCTGCCCGACACCCTCCTCCTGTGGTCTGGCTGAAGTGTGGCATCTGCCAGCACTGTCTGCGTCCCACGCCAAGAGTAACGAAAGGCACCTCCCATTCCCACCGGGAAGAGAGATCAGTCCCCAAGTGGGAAATCTCCTACGCTTCCTTGTCAGCACCAGAGAGCCTGGAAACCTTGGAAGAACGCGTTAACTTACAGACGCTTATTCCCCAGGGGGTACTGCTGCCTGTCCAGGAGCCCCTCCAGAGAGGCGCAGTGACTAGCCAAGAGCCCAGCAGCTATGAGTGTGTGCGAACAGCAAGCTGCGGCCTTCGGCTCAGAGCTAGGGGTGGGCCCTGGAGCCCTGGGTTCCAATGTCCACTGCCAGTTACTCATTGTGCAGAGACTGCAGTAAAAGCCTCTGCACAGCAGGACGAACGAGTGCATGTTTGCTGGTCCAGCAGCTGCTGGCCAATACACATCTGTTAAGGCCCAAGATCAAGGGGCACATTGTAAAATCCTAAACCATGCTGCCCTGTGATCCACAGAGCAAAGACCCTCCCTCCTTTCCCCAGATGTTGCTGGGGGATACAGAGCTTCTAACAGCTTTAGCAGCAACTTACGGGCAGCGCTGGAATGAAGATCATCACGTAGACCTGGGTTAACCTGGAAAGAGAGTTGTTTCCCCAGTTAATGACACAGCAAAGCAAGAGCCAACCCAAGCAGCGTTGCACTCAAGCTCCAAGGAGCTTTGATTTCAGTGCTACATGGCAACCAGCCAGCGCCAAATGCCTGATCCAGAAGGGCTCGATCTCACCCCTGACCTGGAGACCTCAGGGTCCTGTCGGATGAGCAGGAGGATCCGCTCGGTGTTGATGAAGACCGCCCAGCAAGGGAAGCAGCACAGCAGCAGGATGAGGATCCCCCGCTGCAGGATGGTGCCCACTTGCTTCAGGTTCTTGCTGCCATACGTCTGAGTCAGGAGAGAGGACCAAGGTGAGCATGACAGGAAACCAAAGGGTCCAGGCCCAGGGCAGCAACAGGCTGATAAAACGCATTTCTCATGCCCTGCAGCGGCTAGCGCCAGGCTGGTTGTGTGTAACTGCCTCTCAGGTGGACTGCACATCCCTTTGCTGCCCAGGCATGACCTAGGGCTCCTTGGGGAAGCTGCAGGGAGGGAGCAGGCTCCAGCCAGAAGCTGCCATCCTCCTGCCCTTTGTGCCCAGATCACACTGCACAGGAGGTGAGACACCACCAATCGAACCCTGCCAGGCACAAGAAAGGGGGACTACTGCTACTGACCTGGGACATCAGCGTGTCGCATGCTGAGGCTAAACCAGAACCGATGGAGATGCCCGTCACATTGATAACCTGGAGGAGAGACAAAGGACTTGGGTTGCAAGGGAGGGTGACAGGGGACCTGGCCCAAAGCACTGTGTCCCTCCCAGCTGGGTGGGGAGACAGTCCTGCTACGAGTGTTTGGGAAGTTTCCAGCCCTTCTCTATTTCTCAGAATAACACATTCTTGTTACCTAAATAGCCTCTTCTTTCCTCCGGTGTGGAAATATCTAAAGGACCACAAACAGCGCCGCTCACAGCCACACGCGCACGCCTAGCTCTGGCGCTGCAGAGAGCTGGTCACAGGCTCCAGCTCCCTGCCCAGCTGCTGGCCTTGCACTGGCACAGCCGCTGACTGCTTGGTTCCCATCTCCTGTGCTCAGCGCAGAAGAACGAACAATTTGGTGGATGCAATGTTTGTGTTGCATCAGGCTGTGCTTACGCACAGGCTCCTCACATATACACTCCTACAGGGCTTCCCCTCCGCCCTTCTTTTTTTGGTGACACGTAATTTTTATGTTCTAAATCAGAGGAGAATCAGAGTAATACATACGGACACGGCCAGCGTCACTGCATCCAGCTCGGCTTTCCCCAGGTGGCCACAGAAGACAGAGCTGACCACGCTGATCAGGAACCCCAGCAGCTGGGCGACAAACTAGGATGGGAGGAGGAAGAGATGGTGAGATGAAGACCGATTAGGACGTGAGGAACACCACCCTTCCCCCAGGAGTCGGACTATGAACAGTCTGGTTTCTGTGTGTCACTGTATCACCTCGCCTCAAGGCCAGGGCTCTGCTGCCCCACAAACCCAGCGTTGCTGGGGCACAGGAGCCAGATCTAGGACTCATCCAGGCTCTCAGTGGCTTTGTCTTTCAAAGCAGGCCCCTACCTGCCCTGTGGTATTTTGGTGTTAGACAGCCAATCTCCCAGATGACCTTGTTTACTTGGGACTTAACGGCTTCACTAGAAATCCCGTTTTCCAGGATGAAAGATGCATAGTGAAGGAAAATAAAAAATCCCAGTGCTTTTCCACACTTTTGTGCATCTGCAGAAAACTCTCCTCCCAAACCACAATGAACTCTCCTCATGGAGAGACGCCAAGCCCAGCCTGCTTCTTCCTCGCCAGGGGCTACAGCACGGCTTAACAATGCTGTAGCGGAGATTGCACTCCAGACCTCATTTTCCCTTGGCAAGAGGACGGCCCTTCTACAGGTGTCCGAGGCACGGAGTCGTGGCACAGCCAGAACCAGATGGTAGGAGCTAAGAGACGTTTATACCCGCTGAGGGGTGGGCATGGCTGGGGACCGTGCCCAGGGTCCGCTTGTGCTCCTTTCCGCCCAGCAGCTGGCACGCTGAGAGCCCAGCGCTGCTGGAGAACCACCTCCTGCGGGGCCAGAGGAAGAACAGAACAAAAACTCCTCTCCAGACCTCCCACCGCTGCCTGCAGATGTAGTCCTCCTGCCAGGCCCGGGCACGTTTGACCTGCTGATGTGAGTAATCCCAGCAGGAGGGTCCATACCTCCATGATTGCTCCAGCACCGGTTTTGATATGAAATGATCATTAACTAATGACAGCTGTAGGTTTGGTTTTGAGGTTATCTGTGCACATGGGGAAGCAGGCTGTGCTGCAGGTGGAACGGTTGAGGGGACTGAGCCAGCACCGATAGGTTCAGCTATCGAAACCGAAACCCGTCTATACTTCCTGTGCCCCCTGATCACAGCAGGTCAGTGCTTTGATGTCAGGGAGGGCATCTCAGCGGTTGCTACTTATTTACCGGATAAAGTAGAAGATTCAAAGCACAAAGTTTGCACGCGATGGATTTAGACCAGGGCCGCGACGCCGGCTGCCCTTCGCCGGAGCAGCAGTGCTACAGCGGTAGACTGCTTTCCCAGAGCGATTTAACAGCTTAACCCCCCTCGTTCCCCCAATCCATCACTCTCAAAGCCACGCTGCCAGGGAGCANGGCCGAGGAGGGGGACCCCCGCGGGGGGGCGGGAGCTGGGGTCTCCCCCCACACACACGTGTTGGCCAGAGCCCACCGTGGGGTTTTGGGGGGTTGGGGCCCGCTCCATGTGCTGGGGAGGGACTTGGGGCCCTGCTGTGGGGGGAGCAGGGGACCCCCCTGCTTGTTAACCAACGTCTATTGCCCTCCTACGCGTTGGCTGTGGGACCGGGACGCCGCAGGGATTCCAGCGGTCCAGAGACCCCCACCCCGGGTGGTGGCTANAGGGCCCACGGGCCAAGCTGGACAGCAACAGGAATTCCTGCGGCAAAGAATAAGCACTCGGGCGACAGTCAAGGAACGAACGGTGGCGGCTTGATCCCAGCTGTGCCTTCAGCAGGCACGGGCTGCGGCACGGAGGGACCGGGCTGGCCCCTGTGCGGGCGGCGAGCANCACCGTGGGGTTTTGGGGGGTTGGGGCCCGCTCCATGTGCTGGGGAGGGACTTGGGGCCCTGCTGTGGGGGGAGCAGGGGACCCCCCTGCTTGTTAACCAACGTCTATTGCCCTCCTACGCGTTGGCTGTGGGACCGGGACGCCGCAGGGATTCCAGCGGTCCAGAGACCCCCACCCCGGGTGGTGGCTACAGACCGGGGGACCTCCTCGGCGGGCGATGGCTCAGGACCCTCCATGTGCTGGCCGTGGGCCGGGTCCCCCAACAAAGAGGCTAGGGCTTGGGCCCTGCTGTGTGCCAAGGCCACGCGCAGGACGGTGTGAGTTTCCTGAGCCAACGTTTGCCTGTCAAACACCTCAGTGCACCCACCATNAGAGGTGGAACCCGGGCTGCGGGGCCGAGCCCGGAGGCTGAAGGGAGACGAAGCGGCGGCGGCAGGGCCGGGCAGGGCTCGGCCCGCTCCGGACGCCCACGCGGTGCCGGCCGCGGCCCGAGGTCTCCCGCAGGGCCCGGGGGTCGCTGCCAGGCTCCGGGCACCCGCGGCGATCNTGGCTGAAGGGACGTCCCCTCCGCCGCCAGCATTAAGATAGCGGCGGGGGCAGCTGGCACCGGGCAGCCTCCCCCTCCCCTCCACGCACCCACCAACACCTCCTGAACAGGGGGATCTGGGGATCGCCCTCCAAACCAGGGATCCCCACCCAGCAGGCTGGAGCCCAGCAGCCTCCACGGCGCTGCCGCGCAGCTAGCACGGTGCGGAGATTTGAAGCGGGGGCTGCTGGACCCCACATCTGGGCGAGGGTGCCCGTGGCCGTGTTTGCCCAGCACCTGGCAAGAAGGAGCTTTGCTTTGAGTGGGAGCTTGGGTTGTTACGGGAGTGAAATTCTACCGAAGGGCAGGTGACTGTAACGAAGCAGCTGTAAACAAATCCATTTCTAATGCACAGAAAATTACAGTGGAAAGAGGGGCTTGGTTTTACGGCTGTTTAAATACTGCCTCAGTGCGTTATAGCTGTGGTGTCACGACCAGGAAATGTAAAGTCTCATTAATGTTTCCCTTTTACCTCCTTTCTCCTTCAGGTATAATGTGATATCAAGAAAAATTGCGTGGAAGCAGTGGTGCGTCATGGCCACTCTGACTTTATATGCCATGATGAAATCGTAGGACGAAAGAGTGCCTGATGCTGCTGCAGTCTGGTCTTGAGTTCCTTCTGATTTTGGTCATGGTCAAGGGGGAAAGAGAAACTTGCAAAATTCACCTGGATTTAATCCTTCAAGAAATACATGTTTCAGCGTAGCCAGAGGATTTTATTCACAGATCGCCAAAACCTTTTTACAAATGAAGAAAGAACGATGTAGAGTTCAACATAAGGTTTGGGAGCATATTTTAACTTTGGAACAGTTTCTGCTTCCTTTGGTGATGTTCACATCGCTGTGACCCACCGCGGAGTCTTGGGCATCCCTGATGTCCTTTGCAGAGGACACAGGCTGAGCTCAGGCAAACACTTTGCTCCGCTCCAGCAGGGAAAAGGACAGGAACAAACTGGCTTGCAGAATGGGAACGCGCTGGGCCAGCGTTTTCAGACATGGACACTTCAAGTCAGATTCTTACGTTAATGCTCCAGAGACTCGAGGCCTTTCTTGCCCTGGGTGCTCAGCACTCTCACCACTCAGTGCGCTCAGCTGCAGGTCGGACTGCTCAGCACCACTGTAAAGACAGGCTAAATAGAGATTTTCATGCTGATGTTAAGACAGCCAGCATGCAAACCTCAGCCACGTCTCCTGGCGGTGAAAAATGGGCTGAAGAAACGAAAGCGAAGCTGTCACACCAGACCCGTGCTAGGTGAAAGGCAGCAAGTTTCAGGGGCAGTTGCTCTGCAGGGCATGGCTTTGTGCAAGGCTCGTCGAAGTGGAGCTGTCGCTTCTCTCCTTGATCCTTCCCTTCCCTGTGGCCGGCAGAGCAGCAGGCGGTTGGGTACGCGTGCCTGTGCTGCCTGCAGGATGGCACTTTAGCGGCAGCTGTGAAGAAACAGAAGAGGTTAGCAGCAAAGTACATGCATCCTGGCACGCAGTGTGACTGCTGTCACCAGCCTGGCTGTGTGATGGTCAGAGGGCTCCTGCAGTGCTGTTATCTCACGTGGAGGCAGGAGGGGAAATGATAACGCTCAGATGGTGCTTTCGTGGTCATCAACAAGCAGTGCAAGAGTGAGTCTCTTTGAAGTTTACTTGTCACCCTGCTGAGATCAATGCCCAGGTCTGGCAAAGGGGAGGGAGAGAATCCAGCAGAAACCTGGTTGAAAAGGACTTTGGAAAGTCTAAATCCTGTCTCTTCAGGCTTAGGGGAGAAATGCTACATCCCAGCCCCAGGAGCCAGGTACTGGACTAGCCCCTAGAGAACCAAATACACATAGGAGGGCTGTGATTGAACCCCCCCTGCTTCTTGCGTTTCACTGCTGCTGTTTGAAATCAACTATATTTGCTCTCAGAAGAGCTGTTTTTTGTTTCTGTGGTCACTTGTGGATCCCAGTCTCGCTGGGAAGCAGCCACAACAAGCACCCTAGGACCTGGTCTGATGTGCAGAGGTCTCCCCCATCACCAGCACGACAGACCTGGCTCAGCTTCAGCCTCCCCGCTCTCAGATTGGCCTGTGAGCTGCCAAGGGGGACGTGGGCCGCTGCAAACTTGGACGCTGGCACGTTTGCCCCTTCCCTTCCTGTGACGGGGACAGGGACCTTGCCAGCTGCCTGGCCAGGTTCAGCGGGGCTCGTCTGCCGGAGCTCGTCTGCCGGAGCTCGTCTGCCGGAGCTCCCAGCCAGATGGGGAGGGTCAAAGGTACCGCTGCCCTCAGCAATCTGGATATTAACAGTATTGCAACAGCAGTCAGAAGAATTTGAAGGGTCAAAGTCCTTCGGAGTGGAACATAGTTGAACTCGGTTGTTTCAGACCTCCAGCAAATCTGGAGCGGCGCTTTGGACGGCCGATACCTTAACATAGACCTGTTTAAAGGAGTTAATGTGTGACCGGCTACAAACTGTCTGGAGCAGGCAGACGGCCTGCCCCTTTGGAGCTGGTTTCGGCAGCTGGGACCCTGTGTGGTTCTCAGCGATGCTGATGTGAATCCAGAAGAAAGCAGCTGAGGGGAGTAAGATTGCAGTTGCTTGCATCATCTGTGGAGCAGAATTAGGCCTTTTTTCCTGCAGATTTCCAGCAGGATTACTGCCCAGGGCTTTCTCTACATATGTAGGGCCATATTCTGAAACACAGCCAACATCCCGTTACTAAAAAAAAACCTCACAAGTGTACCGTGTCTGGAACCATTGCGATAAAGAGCTACCAAATAAGAAAAATGTCAGAACACAGTGGATTTATGTCAAACACTCAGCTGTTTGAAGAGTGTCCCTTTCTTTTAAGAGACCTGGCTGCTGGCTCATGTCCACGTACTGTGGAAAATCCACGCCCCTCCGTGCAATCTGAAGTTCAGAATACAGCTCAATTAAAAACTAAGGAGCCTTTTGCAATCACATCAATTTTTATTGAAGCGCCGCGTCTCAGGATCAGATGGTCAGAGCTGCCAGTGGATGCAGCACATGGATTTGGGGCTTGTCAACAGGGAGAACAAACCAGAAGAGCCATCTGCAGATAGCTCCCCTCGTGATGAGCTGACTGCAAAGAAAGTGACTGTATTCTGGAGTAGTAAGTGCGTTAGCAAAACATGCCAATGATTTTAGACTACAGCGACTCTTACTGCAGGGTACTACTGGCTACACAGCGGTGGTTTTTTGGTTTAACACCACGCAAGTGTTCTCAAGTCCACCCTGCTGATTGATGCACTTCCTCGGACCCAGGAGAATCGATGTTCCACTGCTGCCCGCATCTCCAAGGTATAATTAATATTCAATAACATCAAAACCCAAAACATCTAATAATGTTTCAAATGCTGCTGGCTGGTGATGCAGCCGCTGCACTGAAGCAGTTACAGGACCTGCAGTTACACAGTGGCCAGAAAGGTCGAACTCGGGAGCGGGCAGCTCTCAGCGGCCTCTGATCATCCTGGGTGTTCTTATTGCCCATAATCGCTATTTTTTGGCACAGACAGTCACATCAACAGGACTATTCACACCATTATTTGTCCCAGCTTGCTAGCGCAGACATGCCCCTGTAAGAATGGTTACAGGGATGATCCAAACTGGTGTTTACAGCGGACGGAATTTGTCCAAAAGGCAATTGCCTGTTTTCAAAAAAAAAAAAGCAACAAGAGATCAGCTCAGTGGCACCCACAAGCCTGGCACGGCTTCTGTGCCCCTGCATCATGCACATCAGCCGCTGTGTGCTGCCTGGGCCTCCTTTTGTGACCTGGACAGCGGCCGCCCCAGAGGTCAAGAGCAACCAGGCTGTTTCTTTCAGCTGTTGGTAAATCGGAGTTTTCTTTGATGGCTTCTTTTACTTTGTGGCTTTAGGGTAACTCAGCTACTGCTGTTACAAAGACACCCCGAGCGTCCCTTTCTTTTTTCTTTCGGATGCGATGGGTTTCGTTTGCTCAAGCCGATGAGCCTGTATCCCCACACCGTGGCATCACCGGCTTTGGGCAGAAGCCGCATCCCCGACTGAAACGGCGAGCGCGAACTCAGCTCAGTTTGCCGCTTCTGCTCTGTAAACAAATCCATTTCTAATGCACAGAAAATTACAGTGGAAAGAGGGGCTTGGTTTTACGGCTGTTTAAATACTGCCTCAGTGCGTTATAGCTGTGGTGTCACGACCAGGAAATGTAAAGTCTCATTAATGTTTCCCTTTTACCTCCTTTCTCCTTCAGGTATAATGTGATATCAAGAAAAATTGCGTGGAAGCAGTGGTGCGTCATGGCCACTCTGACTTTATATGCCATGATGAAATCGTAGGACGAAAGAGTGCCTGATGCTGCTGCAGTCTGGTCTTGAGTTCCTTCTGATTTTGGTCATGGTCAAGGGGGAAAGAGAAACTTGCAAAATTCACCTGGATTTAATCCTTCAAGAAATACATGTTTCAGC
>VZSC01002471.1:14534-43224 GCA_013398225.1 Steatornis caripensis
GGGGCTCGGCCGGGCGGGTCCCGCGTGGCGGCGGGCGCGTGGCGCGGGGTGGGCGCCTTCCAGAAAGTTCCCGGGGGGAGCGGGGAAGGTGGGGGGGGGAGAGCCGGGGGTGTCGGCTGCCGACCCGTGGGGCGACGCTGCCTCCCCCGGCTCTTCCGGTGCCTCCGGTTCCCGCGGCCCGTCGGGGGGGAAACCCCCCAGGCTCCGTCCCCTTCCACGGGTGGGGGTCGAGGAGGGGGACCCCGGCCTGGAGGTCGCGGTGTCGGCGGGGCGGTGGGCTGGTGCCCGCTGGCCTCCACGGGTCGCTCAGAGGAGCGGGGCTGGCAGGCGAGGGCGTGCGAGAAGTCGCTTCCCGGAGCCGAAACCCAGGACCCGGCTCGGCTCATCGTGAGGCGGGCAGGCCTTGGTGCGGGCCGTGGGCTCCTGCGTGGGTCTGGGCACGGAGAAGGGGGCCATGGCCTCCACCAGCCGTGGGAGGGCATTTGGCGGTTGAGGAGCGAGTGGGAGCCCGGCTGGTCTGGGAGCTGCTGCAAAGCTGTCGGGTGAGTTTGTGCGAAGGTGTTCGTTACTCGTCTTCGTTTAGCAGCTGGTGTGTTCGATACTCTCCAAGTTACGGCCCCTCATCCGAAGAGTCTAATTGGAAAGACAGATACCAGACAAAAAGTGCTCTGTGAGACCCAGACAGGGAAGGCTGTGAGGGACAGGAAGGCAAAGGCTGGGCTTCCAGATCCCAACGAGCTTGCAACGCTGGTAGTTTTTTGTTTGTTTTTTTTTTTTTTAAAAAAAAGTCTTTACAAATCTAATCTCTGGAAGCTATTGAGTAAGAATTAAAAAGATGGTGCCCCACTGTGCCGTTTCTAAACATCTTTCCGGTGAGTGGTTGCGGCTGCCGGTTCGAAAGCAGCAGGCAGGCGTTGGCTCTCAGCAAGGCACGTTCTCCGCTTCAGGGGGGATTGGGGTGATGCCGGTCCCTGCGGGGCCTGAGCCCCCTCAGGCATCCCTCGTGTTTGGGCTCTGTGAGGCTGTGTTGGGACGACAGGGACGACTTCTTCCCGAATGGGTCTCTGAACCTTCCTCTGGCGGCACTTCGCGCTGTTCGTTAGGCGAAGGAGTCATTTAAGGAAAAGCTGGCTGTTGTCTGGCTGTGCTGTGTGATGTCCCCTCCGCGGAGAAGAGGCGTAGCTGGTTTGAAACCCAGATTCGGCTTTTTTCCTTGTTTGCTGCAGGTTTTTGTCACTGTGTCTCCAGTTCCGCAAAAGCTCTCACGTGTTTAACGCCGTGTGCCTGGATGATGCTGCTGAAGGCTCCCAGTTTGCCCCCTTTGAAGCCCAGATGCTTCTAACTGGGAGCTTGCATGAGTGGTCACACGTCAGTGTCTGAGATCAGTTTCATTAACAAGCAGAGCTGCAACAGAGAAATTAATCTTTCAGAGAAATTACAGTGTAATTCCGGTTTCTTTAAAACCAAACCCTGTTCCTACAGGGACATGAAAAGATTGTGGTTCCAATTAGTAGCTGGCCATTTCCCTACAGAACATTTCAGATTATTTAGGTGGTGGGGCTTTTGCTTGCCATATTTGCTTTAAAAATTCCACTGCAACGTAGTTAAATGGTTGGGAAATCGTGGCATTAATTTTACATGCTGGCCAATACTTCCATCTCTTAGATTGCAAGAAAACATGAAATAAAAAGATTATGGGGTCTTAAACTCTTATTCCAAGAAGCTCTGAGTTAAATTCAGGATTATTTTTGCGCAGAGTGTAAAGTAATTGAAGCTCGTGCTGTATATTTTCAAAACTAAGCAGATGTGATGTGATTTTGGAGGAAGCTTAAGCTATGGATAACAGAGAACCTATTTGTAAGTTATAAGGGCAGTTATGTCAGGATATCAGGTTTCTAAACAGGAGACTTATAACCTGTAGTGCAAGCAGTTAGAACTTTCCTTGTATAATAGGCTGATTTTTAAATAGCCGGGTTAATCACCTGACTCTCCAGAAAAGCACAAACTTTCTATTTTTCAAAAACATGCCAGCAAGAACTGGGGATGTCTAGCATATGTTCGCTACCTCACAGGCTTAATTTGTTTAAAAACCAAAAGCAGTAGAAAAATGTAGCAGTCGTTTTGAGTTACGGTTCCTTTGTGCTAAAGGCTACTCCTAAACCGACAAGCGCCGCAGAGTTACATAGATTTATGGGAAGAAAGAAATCTTGCACATACAGAATAGGGATACTAGACAGAGGTGGGAATGTCGGGCAGGGAGCTGAACTGTCCCTGAGCTCTTGGCCTCAGTGGCTGCAGAGCCTCCATCCTTGGGGGTTGCAGGGTTTGGCTGGGTGAAGCCGTGGCCGATGGGATCTCGTGTTAGTGACTGCAGGGCTCAGAGACCTCCAGAGATTCCTTCCAGGCAACGCTTCCCATTGTGGGTTGGTTACTTTGCTGAGGCCGCAAAAGCTTTGGGGAGAGATGACTTCCCATCCCATGTTGGCTGTAGCATCGCTTTTGTTGCTCAGAATTATTCAGTAATATGGCTATTACGGTCCCGAAATATTTATCAGTGTGTGCACTGTCTTTCTCTGGTGTACTCTGCGTTTTTTTACATTTCTCCCTGTTCCAAGCCTTGGGCATCAAACATGGATAGGTCTTAAAAGCCAGGCTCCTTTCTGGGCTTGCAGTAAAATTCCTACAGTCCTAAAAGTAAAATAGCATCTTACTCTCATGGTTATTGGTGAAAGTACTATGGGTTGTCAAAGAAAACAGCCACTCTTGTTGAATGTTTGGGTAACTCAGTAATGCTGGGGTGCAGTTACCAAGGGCATAACGGCCTGTGCGTCTTGCAGCAACCAGTTGAATTTGGGTAACTTTAGCATATAGCAATTCCTGTGTCCAAACCACTAATAAAAGAAAGCAGTACAAGTCAGCAAACATCTGGACATGGGGAAAGCCTTTGATTAATGAGGAGGATGGCATTATGCCTCTGTCTGAGCCACAGCCAGCTGTATTACTGGGGTTTGGTTTTTGTTTTTTTTTTTTTCAAGAACAAAACCATGATATGCCAAATGAGATTGGAGGCCTTTAACTCATGATACACATCCTTCAATTAAGCTGTTCAGCCCTGGATTTGGGCAGCTATATGCAGCTGTTGATAATTGATCTGTCTTCCGATGATGCCTGGCGTTGCTGAGCAGAGCGTGGGGGAAGAGATGTTGCTCCGTGGCTTTGTTTCGTTTGGGGTTTTGGTTTAACATCACCCTGTTGTTATCTGTTTGCATGAACAGCTGCTCAAGTTCTGGAGGGCTGATTTAATAACAGCTTTAATTCCTGATTGCTACTGAGAACCTCGGTAATGTAAACAGCCCCCATCTGTCTATGTGCCGTGATGTCTGCTGGCGCCCATGATGGGGCAGCACCCTTCCTGCTGTCGGGAGGATCCCAGACTTCTCCTGGTGAGCTCCAGACCATCCCTGCTGCACAGTCCACCTGCACTCGGGGTGAATTCGAGTGCTCTTCGAGGGCTTACAGCATGCAGGCTTTTGAAGGAGAGCAGGAACGTGCTGTCCTGCTGTGCTGCATTGCAGTGGGACATCGTGGTCGTTTCTGCTGTTGGCCACATTCTGTGTCTAGTAGGTTCTCTCACACGGGTCCACGTAAGAGTGGGAGAAAGGAGGGTCGGGGTGCTCGAGGAGAAAAAGGAAAGGCTTCAAGTGGGTTTGCACTGGGAGAGAAGCGGGTTTATCTTTTGCTGTTGTTTATTTGTCTTTGCTTTTGTTTTTACTTGTTACTTACTTGGCCGGGTTGTCTTCCTCATTCTTTCTAATCTTGACTTTTCTAATTACACTCACTTGGTGCCTCGGTGCAGCGCCGTGGTGGTGTAGGATCTGTGCTTTGCCTCTTGTTTTGTGTTTGCTTTCCGCTGTATTTATGCATCTGCTTGAGTGTTGCCCAGATTCTTCTTGGGAAGTCAAACACGCTTCCACTGGAGCTGAAGTACTTCAGCTCTGACTTTAAATAAATGCAAAACATGTTGATTGTGTTTCTGTGATGCTTCAGTCAAGTATCTGAAAACAGTTTGAGGATCTCGCTTTGCTCTCGCTTTGTTTGGGACAGAGTGATTTTTCTTTATTTTAAAAGTTGGATTTGTATACCCTGCTCTATGTATTTTCTTCCACGTTCACATGAAACATGTCTTTTGTTGAATTGTGTTGCAGAGGCACTCAGTCTTTCTCTGTATGCGAAGAAGACGTCTGTGCTGTCTTGCCCTAAGGAGGGGGAAAGGGGCAAGTTGGTAGTTTTAGATTTTGTTGTTTTAGTGGCTTCACCACTATGGTAGGTGATCCAAGATGGACGCGGACAGAACACCCTTTCTGTGCTGGGACTGTGTCTTCATCAGCACTGCAAATAAAACGGTGCTCTTAGGATTGATGGGTAAAATGTGACCATCCTGTTGCTTGTTTGCCGATATCCCTGTGAAGTCTTTTACAACAAACACATGCTCCTTTTTTTTCTTTTTAAAAAAAACCTATGTTCTCTGGTTCCTCCCCCCACAGCCCCCCCTCCTTTCCCAGTAAAACGTCATTTTCTTTCCTGCTGCTTAAAAAGATTGTCTGCTGTGGGAGCCTGTCCTAATAAGACACCCGTACTAGTTTTGTAGGTAGAGTTTCTGCAAGAAATGGTGGGGAGGAGGTAGAAATGTCATTAGATTAAACTGTACACATTTGGGGGGGGACCTCAAACCCATGATTACGGTTTAAGATATACCCTGATTTTCAGGGACTCGGAACTTTCCGTTTTGAAATGGCCATCTGCTGAGATCTGGGAGGCGAGTGGTCAGCCGAGATGTGGGATTTGTCTAACAGAAAATTTTGTAAATCACTTGAAGCAGCTTTTGAGTTTCATCATATAAAAATATCTAGGTAATCACTTTCAGCTGTATTCCTGACTTTGTATTTCTGGGGTGGGAATGTATGTGAAATCTTTGGCTCACAGAGATGTAGATTTGAAAAATACGTTTTTTTCATGACATAAGGCTATTGAGTAAGAAGCAAGGCATTATTAGCAGCGCCAACTGATTCTTTGTTTGCTTTGAAACTCGCTGGTTCTGAAACATAAGAATGGGAGATGTATGAAACTTGCAGAGAGAAGCCTGTGTGCTGTTTTTCATTGTGGCATCTTAATCCAGATGTTGAAATGAAAACGTTCATTTAAAAATGCATGGTTGACAATTTCATTTGTTACTCTCAGGTTGCAGAACTAAGCAAAGCAACTTTACTTTTTAAAGTAATCAGTGCACAGTTCTTCTCCAGAAATGCATTCTTTTAGGAGCCGGACATGTAACAGCTTTCCAAAAGAAGGTACAAAAAAGTGGAGCGTTTTTCTGTGCGATTTTGGAGAAGTACAACAGTGAACTTCAGTTACGACTGAGGAATAAGCTATTCAGTATTTCCACATAGTGTAGACAGCATCAAAGCCAAAACATTCTCTAATTCTTGCTGTTGTTGATGCCGCTTTTCAAAATTATTTCTGAGTATATTACATACAGCTTTGCAGTGCCCCTCCATACAATTAGCAGTCGTCTCTCATGCCAAGACCCTAATCCTTCAGTGAAATCCCGATAGGCGTTCACTGCTATCAGTGGACTGCAAGTCTGTCGGCTGTGGTTAAAATCCAGGTCCTGCAATAGTTGCAAAAACATCACTGACGTCCTTCAAGGTTGGATTTCCCTGTCTGTCCAAACTGTGGCCTGCCCAAGTGCTTTCCCTGGGGGAGAAATGGTATTTTAAATGTCTTGCTGATATGTCATCTGCCGTGGTGTTTATTGCATCCTTCAGTGGGTAATTGTCCATGTTTGAGGGCGGGCTCTAAAAGTCTTTGGATGTCTTTCCATCATCAAATCCTCCTGGCTCCATGGCGGGGAGAAGCAGCGGGAGCTTTTGCTGCTCACATACGGTTGGGTCTTGTGCTCTGCGGGTCCTGTCCCAAAAACTGGCATCAGATTTGCGTTGCCTTTGGATGTTGGCTTCTTCAAGCGGTTTGGTAACGTTTTGGTTTGAAGTGCAGTAAGCTGCCTCCTTGTTTAATAGTCGAAATAATCCTTTTGTACCATTGCCTATGGGTACTCTCTATAGATATTTCTTAGTACTGGGCAATTTTGTGTGAAATTCATTGTGGATTTTGAGAGAGTCCGGGGGGATTTTGAAGTTGTGAGTCTTTTGCTCCTTTCTCGTGGACATACTTTTACTGGTTCAAAGTGGCATGTGGTAGGGTTAGCTCACGCGGCTGGGGTAGGGTTTCACTTCTCCTGAATTGCATCTGGGTAGAGCTCTCTGTTTTGCGTTCCTGTTTTTTTCAGCAACGCTCCCAGCATGGAAGTTGGGGTATGGTTTTAATCTTAAGTCAGGAGACGCTGCACTGGTGATCGGGGCGATTCCTGCCCCAGCCCCATGCACCCTCCTCCTTGAGAAGGCAGATTCAACGTAGGGATCCTCTGCTCCTTATTGCTGGAGTTTTGACTTGAAATGTAGGTATGAAAGCAAACTGAAGGGAGTACTGGGGGCTGTAATACTGCAGGCTGAACTCTGAATTCAAAAAAAGAAGTTTGAGCAGCGTTTGCCTGAGCATTTGCTTGGTGAGAAGCTCCTTGGTGTGTGCGGATTGCCTCTTCCTCCTTCCCCCTCCCTATTTTTTATCAGGGAAACAAGTTCCAAGCAAAATATTCCAAAGTGATATTTAATTGCTCTTTAAAATGCAACTATTTGTCTTATCAGCCATGTGGATTTCTGTTTGCTGCTTTGATTTGACAGTTAGTAGTTTGTCATTTTTAAAAAGCTTACACACTCCAGGAATCTGTGATTTTTGTGCTTTTGAAAGTAGAGATGTTGAATTAACTGCAGCTTTGAACTATTCATGGATAATTTCAGGCCCCCCGCTTTCAGCAAATAACAAGCTGACTCTTGAGCTTTCAGGCTGGGTTGAATACTGAATAATCATGGCTTTATAGCTGTGTGTATTCTCTAAACCGGTTCCATAGCACATCACAGCATAATGCACGATAGATGTGAAACATTTTTCTAGACAGATCACTTTGTGCTCATGCCATCTCCAGATAATAACGATTAGGAAAGAGGGGAGTAACACCAGCGAGGGGAGGGTGCTTGGATTCATTACAGCTTGGGCTTTGTGCATATTAATCCCCCTCTGTTTCTGGAGTAGGAGCCCCAGCTAGGGGCTGGGGGAGAGGGCTTTCCCCCGGTGCTGCTTTGATGTACCTTCGTGGGGCAGCTTCCTCTGTGCCGGCTGGGACTGCTGTTTTTTGCTGCTAATACTCTGTAGATGAAAAACACAATTAAGGGTTAAATCTGTAGGTCGCAAGGTAAAGATGTGGCTGGTGGAGAGACTGGGAGCCGGACCAGTTGGGGAGTAAGCAAATAGGCATACTCAGTTTTCATCTGGGAAAGCAAATGATACAAGTGTTTCAGATTACAACGTGAGCGTCTTGTATGATAGCTGACTGCATTTTCATCATCTAAGTTTTCCAAAGAAAATGTAGTGTCTTATTGATTCGGCTCAGAGTACACACAATTAACGGAAGGGTGGAGCCAAAAAGATGCAGGAATGGTTTTTGCATGCTCTCACGTCCGTCTTTCAACACCACGAACAATTGCAACCAACAATTAATATGTAAAGAATTTGCGGTCTTTATTTAGTGTGAGTGACTGACTGCTTCAGTTGCGTCAGGGCGTTAGCTGAGCTTTTGCAATCTGATCAACCTCCTGCTTGGAGCCCAGCAAGCCCCTCTGGCCTCAAAGCAAAGCGATGGGAGCCCTCGATGAGGCACAGGGGAGCATGGCGGTGCTGGCCCCCTGCTGGAGCAGGGACATGAGTGCTGGGCACAGAGCCTAAATGCTGGGGAGAATCTGCTCTGTAATGGATGCACTTGAAATTATAGGTGCCATCGCAACTGCGGAGACCAGGGATGGTGCACAGCGGGGAGAGCGTCTTCAGCGGGTTCGCAGGGAAGCAGAGTCGAGGCAGAGCAAACCTAGAAGCCAGAAGCTTGGAACGAGGAAGGCAGCAGGGCTGCCTGGTGCTGCCAGGGACAAGGCTCCACAGCCTCTTCAGAAGAGGCAAAGTGCTGTAGCAGCAGGGTGGTGTGAGAGGTTGCCACGTGTAGTTTGCACCCGTGAAGATCCGCAGCAGTTGAAGCTGTCCTGCCCAGCCAAGGAGAGAAACTCCAGGGTCCTCCAGCAGCATTTTGTCTGACTTTGCAGCTGTGGCTAAGTCCAGCCTGACTTCACAGTATTTTAATGACGAAAGAGTGCAGAGCTCCCTGTTTAGAATGAATTTGCCAAGAGTTACCAGATTTTCATTTCATCTCTGAGGCATATAAATTAGCTGGTGGCATCCTCAGATGTGAGTGGGGGCTCGGTGTGGCTGGGCTGCAGGGAGGGGGTGACAGCTGGCGCAGGGGGTCAGATCCTGCTGGGAGGGTCTCTGCGAGGCTGGGCTTTGACAGCTGAGAAGGGAGCTTTGTTTTATGCTTCAGTGCAAGGAATTAAGAATTTGGTTGAGAATTAGGTAATGTTTGCGGAAGAGAGTAGAAGGCAACTGAAATGAATTGCAACTGCATGAGCGAGTCAGAGAGAGAAATTCTAATTCTCCCTCATTCCCAAGAGATTCCCACTGGAGAGATGGAGTCATAGCCATTACTTCATTAGCGTTAACTCAGGATGCTGACAAATGAGCCCTCTTGATTCGTGCCGGGCTGGTTGAAGAGAATGCTGTGCCGGCTCTCGCACTGTGCCTCGGCAGTCGCTGCCCTTGCCGTGGCGTTGGCAGAAGCACACGCCAGCTCCCCAGCCACGCTGATTCAGCTCAGCGTATTCTTTTGAACTGCCACTGCTTCATCCAGCGTGCCAGCTCCGAGTTGGCTTTTATAAATCCTGCTGTGCAGAAGGCAGCTGCCAGGAGATGGGCGGGCAGGCGAGTGTGAGCAGCAGCCTTGTACTCGCCAGAACCTCTCCATCAACACCCCAGCCTGTGTCCAGCGTGGGGAGTGTTAATGGTGCCCAGCGGTCTGAGCCCTGCTTCCAGAGCAAACACACGGGTATAGCATCTCACCATACAACTCGCAGCATTGCTATGGGAGTCCCCTTTGGAAAAAGCGTGAAATTTATTGTAGTACGTGCTGAGGATCTCATGGCGGATCTGAGCTGCTAAATCCTCTAAACCTGAGCCCGCAACTTCATTGACAGGGCCTCTCACTTTGCTGTGCTCCAAGCTTATGGTTTCATTGCTCCAATATTTTTCCATACATGGAAGCATTCCTGCCCCAGCCTGGGCTAATCCTGACATGCCGCTGCATCTGGATGTTAGCTCACTTCTCGCAGCTGACGCTGTGCAAAGGCAGATGTCGGAACTTACTTTTGTTTAAATAGGTTTAATTCAACCAGCAAAAGTCTCACCCCATAGGTAAGCAGGGGGAAAAAAACCAAAAAGTGGCTTTCCATTTTATTGACCTCCCAGGGCTGTTAGGTGGATGAATTGGTTCCCAGTAATGCCACGCTTTGGAAATGTATAGTATTTAAATTGCAGAGGGTAACAAACCCCGAGTTTGTGTCTCTGGCACAGGCTGAGTCTGCCTCTTCGCTGTGGCTCGGTCAGCAAAGAGGAGCCCCTGCCCACCCATCCTGTCCCCTTGCAGTGTGCTCCGGGTCTCTCCCCTCTCCTCTGATGGCTCTTCAAAGGCTCCGTGCCGTTCGGGGCGTATTTAGTAGCTTGGTGAGCCTGGGACTGCCTCTCTCCTGCAACTGAGCTGAACGCCTCGGTCATACGCGAGAAAGGGACGCTTGTGCTGGTGAGCTGCTGTTTGAGCCGGGGGCCTGTTTATAATCCCTCCTTCACTGGGGCGGGCTGTAAGTTTTAATTAAATGTCTATAAGGCGCTCTGCGATCCTCCGTTGAAAGACCCTGTATAAGGGCAATGCCTTTGAAGAAAAGCTAGAGACCTTTCCCACCCGTCGGGAAAGGGTTGGAGCTACAACAGTGAGACCCAAGCAGTTAAATCTGAACAGATGTCGGTTCTCCCCGACTTTGATAGTTCAAAAGGATTCTTCTGCCTCTCCCAAAAAAAAGGAGAAAGTGATTTTACTGGTGTTGCCGGGGATCCCAGCTCCATCTCCTCCTGCTTGCTGCTAGTTAAAAGCCTCCACGGTGGGCTGGAGGTGTGCATGGAAAGTTTTGATTGTAGGCTGTGCTGGTTCGTTTGCAGTTCAGCATCCACTTGCCTCGCCCTCGCTGGGGGTCCTGGGTGCCCCATGGGTCCCGATTTGTCCTCACTTTCCCTGTCTGCTGCTGTTGTGTGCAGGAATAAGATGACTTGAACAAGGCAGCAAGGATGAAATGGATTTCAAATGAACCAAGCTGTGTGATGCTGTGGGAAGAAGACAATTTCCAGGTTTGCTGTCAGAGCTGTGAAGCAGATCAAACCTCCTTTGTGTGACCGCTTCTGCCCCTGAGATGCAAGGGAGTCCAAGAGCTGTTGGGGCCTGTGGTGCCCCCATCCCCGCTGAGGGACCCGCAGCCCCTCTGTTCGCCCCTCCAAATGCAGCCCGGGGTCTGGGCGACAACAGCGCTGTGGTCCTTGCATGCGTACTTGGGTTTGATGGGATTTCAGCATCAGACAGGTCACCAGGGTGTTAGAAATGTTCTTTTTTTTTTTTTTCCTTCTCTCACACATTTTTCTGACTACTGTTCTGACACTCTCAGAGCAAATGGAAGGGCAGCAGGCTACAAATCCTGCCTTGCAAGTACTGCCTGGGTGTTTAGCTTGTAGGAATGCTCTTCTTTTATCAGCTGATAGCTGGTGTTTTAAGAGGGCAGGGAGCTATGCTTATTAACTTCTGAGAGGCTGATGACTCTACAAGCTTATTTTTTAGGGTATTCCCTTTTGAATTCTGATTTGTGGCTGTAGGACAGAGGTCGCATCGCTGTTACATTACAGGCTGCTTCTAATGAGCTCTTCCCTGTGATCTCTGTGCTTGGGAGCTTTGCAAATGGCTGCATGCCTTAGGGAAGTCCTGCTGTCTTCGTCTGACAGGCAGGGGAACTGAGGCAAGAGGGTCTGGGAGCTGGATGAGTGACCAGAGCAGGGCTCTGCAGCCACCGCCGCTGCCATTTCCCAGTCCCAGCAGCCCCATCTCACCAGGCCCATGCAGCGTGTGAACTTGAGCCTTGGGTTGTGCTCTGCTTCCTTGCCTGAGGTCACGTCAGCCACAGCCACTGCCCCCTGCTGCTGCCACTGTCGTGCCGCGCGCTTCCAAAATCGGATTCGTTCCAGGGTTAGAAAAGACCCATTTTTGTGTCCTGAGTGCTGGATTTCACAGATACAGAAGAGGAAAGGTCTTAACGCCTGCAGCTTGATCTGCTAATCTGAAAGCATGGGAAGTTTTTCATAGGAAGATTTACTGCTCGGCTTTCTTGATGCAAGTTTGCACAAATAGGTTTTATTCCTACAATGGGTTATAGCAGCTGGATACCTCCCACCAAGATTACTGATACTTAGGTCTGATTTTGGCAGAGACAGACAGCAATAAATTAAATGAGTAGGGGAGTTTCAGAGAGTAGTACAGATGGTGGGAAACTGCGGGCAGGGACTACTTAAGTGCTAACGTATGGCACAGCTTTGACTCTTTTCTTTTTTAAAGGAGTAGAAAAAACTGTGGGCTGCTTTACCAGCAATTTTGCCTCCCCCTTGTCTTCGAAGACCCGCCGACCACCTCTATTGCAATGCTTTCTTGATGGTTGGGAAAGGAGCGCCCTGTGCGTGCCACTGCCTGCTGGTGCAGCGATGCCCTCTGTGCCTTTCTGTCCTCTTGCTGGCCTGATCCTGGCTCACTGCGTGCTTGGGCGCTCTCTGTCTTTGGTTTTCTGCTTTATTGACAAACACTGGGAAAGCTGACTGTTAAGTGAGACTTCTTGAATCTTTGTAAGTCTTTTGCTTTTTTCCCTGCTTAGATGTGACCTGCTTTAGGTTTCACTTAGCTGCAGAGATTCAAGTAGAACGATTTCGTTCCCTTATCCACCTCCATCTGTGTTAACGCGCTGTGTCTTTGACTGATGGTTTAATTATTGTGTGTGACAGGAGCATCCAGGGCCCCATTTGGCAAAAGATGTTTATCACTTAGGTGGTGCACGAAGTAGATGTCTGCCGCCCCGGTCACTCCCAAGATGAGTTTTTGCCTAGAGAGGCAGTTTTCAAGCCAGTTAATTGTCATGTTGTGAAGCAGAAGGGTAGGTGGCTGTCCCTGCCTTTCCCTGTGGACACGTCCCTGCCAGTGGCTCTTAAGGTGGGAAGATGGTGATGTGGTAGGTCGGGGAGAGCCTTCTATATTGTGAAGAGCTGCCTCGGCAGAGGAGTGGTGAGCGTGGGAGGAGCAGGTGGAGGGATGGGGATGGCTGGGTGGGTGGATGGATGGAGTCAGGCGTGAGGACCAGGCTGGAGGGAGGAGCAGTGCCTCGCCTGGAAAGTCACTTTGCTTCAGACAGCACGGCTTTGAATTGCAGGAAAGCTTCAGTTTTTACTCCATTTTAAAAATGAAACGCCCTGTGAGCCCTGCATGTTTTATGTTGCTTTTTGGCTCGGGCTGGCTGAGCAGCGGCCCTGTGTTGGGCCACATCCAGCGTCCTCTTTTTGATGTCTGTCTCCACAAGGATTTGCTGCAGTCTTCACTGCTGAAAAAGTGGAGTTGTCTGCATAAAACCTAGTAACTCTCCAGGTTAAGAGGCCACCGAATACCACCTCTGTCTGTGGCCATCTCTCTGTTAAAATAATAGCCCCAGGCAGAGCTTACGACCCTGCTGGCCACTTGGGGTCTGTTGTGCTGGGCCCTGTTCAAACAACCCCACGAGAAAGAGACGTCCTTGCCCTGCAGTTGGTTATCTACAGAAACGTCCCCCTCACCCCATGGGGAGAGGGTGGGTGCCTCGCATGCAGTGACAAGCCGGGCTGGCAGAGATGCCTCTCGCCTTGCGGGAACAGAGATTTGGGATCTGGAGTCCTCCTCCATGGCTTTGCCCTATGTGAGATGATGCACTTTGCGTGGCCATGAGCTTGCAGAGCTCTTCCCTGCTAGCGTCTGGTCCGTGGCTTTGTCCTTGTGGCTGCTCCTGTCCGGTGGCTTGGCAGGAGCCTTGGCCGTGCTTGACTTCCCTGCAGCTGCACATCTGGGCAGCAGCTGGAGGCCCGGCCCCTCCATGTGATAAGAAGGTGTGCTGCTGGCCTTCACACCGAGATTTGGGAACCTCACCTCCTTTACGCAAAAGCATTTATCCTGGCCAGCCTTATGCAGCTGGTATTTGGTAGGCTGCTCAGAGGAGAGAGGACCAAAGCAAACGGGCAGAAGTCTGTCACTTAGATTCGGTCGCTGCCCCAAACCAACCGACCGAGTAGGATCAACGGGTTAAACCAGCGTTAAAACATGCCGAAAGCTTGGGGTTGGGCATCTGCCTGCCTGGTTACAGGGGTGTCCGTCACCCTGATGTCAGTGCACAAACGCCTCCTTTCTGTCTTCATGATGCTGCCTTTTCTTCTCGGGGCTTGAAACTGGAGACGTACGTGATTTACACCTAGCACGTGGATGGGGGAAAATTAAGTCATAACAGTCGGTTACCTGTGGTGGCTGCAGTCTCTGACTGAGTGCATCTCCGGCTGCTTCCTCCCCTTGGCTCCCGAGAGCCGGAGCGAGGATTATCCAGAACAAATCCTGTTACCCAGCTGCTTCCGTGGCAGAGACCTGCTGGGCACAGGGACGAACCCCTTCTCGCCTCAGCACCCCCAGCAGCAAAGGAATTGCAGGGCAGGAGTTCCCCATGGGACATAAATCACGTCGCTGTTTGCAGATGACATCACGGGTGAAGTTCAGGGATTTTTAGGGTTTCTTTGCCAGAAAGTGGCAGTGTTGATTGCCAGACTTAGTAATGAAGAATTTGAAGTTGTGATTCATCCCTCAATCCATGTCTTAAGTATGCAGTGGTAAAGCCAGGAAAATCTGTGTATGTATAAAGCGTTTCCTCTTGGGGAGCTGAGAAACCCTTAGGTGCAGCAATTATTATTTACTTAATTGGGATTGAAATACCGAACCCTCAGAACGTGCCAGTTCGTGTCTGTTGTGGGGAAAACTCAATTACTCAGTAGAAATGTCTTTTCATCCTGTCACACTGAAGAGAAAGTAAGATCAAATCTATTGAAAAGAAAAATTCCTGACTTTTTTCTGTCCTCTGCTCAAACAACTATCCAGGCCCATGGAGGTGGCTCGGCATGGGTGGCTCTTGGTGGGGAAAACATTTGTGAGAGGTGGCTCCCGGGAGGGAAAGTGGTTCTTTGCTGGTGCTCAGACTTCTGGTATTTAGTTTGGTCTTTTACTTTTTAATTACTCCAGCAATTAGCGCCGTTACAGATTGTGTCTCATCTTTGCTGTTCTGTGTGTGCTTCTGGCACGGTGTTTGCCAGCCCTGAGGACAAACCAGCCTTGTGCAAAAGCGCATGCCAGCACTGAAGAGGTATTGGTGTGTGTATGTGAATCACCATCCGTGTGGATGTTTGCCCTGAACCTCTGCAGCTGGTCAGACGGTGCCCAGCTCCAAGCAGCTCGTGCACAAGATGGTGTTTTGCCTGTGCTGCCTGTGCTCACCTACAGCCACTTAGTGACATACGAACGAGGGGCAGAGGCAAGCTGTGCTTGCTGTTTTCCTCCACTTGTTAAGTAATTGTAATCGGCCTCGCAGTAGCTGAGGACCGGACGGAGCCCACTGGTGACGCAGGCGGTGTTGATGCGGTGGGCTGATCGCCAGAGGAGTGCTGAGAACGTGAACCCTGTAAAAAGAAACGAAACTCGTTCTGTAGCTGAGCAAATGAGACACTGTGCCACAGAGGCAGAAGAGGAAAACCCCTGCCTCACGTGAGCTTGGGCGATCACTTTTCTTGCAATTTTGCTTTGTTTTTCTTCACCATTACTAACAGCATTGGCTTCGTTCAGAGCTTCAGGCCATACGAACCAGTGTGTAATTCCTGCAGATGGTACGTCATGCTGACACAGAGCTGCCAGACACCTTCTGATTTCAAAGTTGGGAACTGCCGTTTACTCACGCGTTTTCAGTGTGCCTTGTTTCTGCTGGTGAAGGCACCTACGGACAGAAAAACGGATATTGATGGGAGCAGCGCCTGCTGCAGCACAGATCCCGTTGTTCGGCTAGTCGGGTGAATGAACAGTCTCAGTCCAGCGTCCCTGTAAAGAGCTGCTGAAAAACACCGCAGGGTTTTTCCTCCCTTGCTTGACTAAATGTTACTATAGAAAAAAAGTTTAATCAAGTCCAGACCTTTTTGCAGGATTTGCTGTGCTCTTCTCCCCCAGCTCTCGCGGAGAGCAGAGGGCACCACGCCGGCTTTGCCAGCGCTCGCATGTTGTGTTGGAAGAGCCTTGTTTTCTTGGTGGGGTTTAAAGATCCCGCAGCGGCCGTCCAAAGAAAAGAACAAAATCCCAGTGGTCTGGCTGCTGTCCCTCCACTCTCCTGCCTGTCGCAGCCCGTCTGAGCCCGATTTCTGCTCAGGTATGAGCTCTTTTCAATTTTGTTTACACTCCACTTACCAGAAGAGGTTGCAGCCAGATGATTTTTCTGCAGAGGATATAATTTCGTTGGAGAGAAGCGGGAGTTTGTAAAACAATCTGTCAGATTAGTGGCACCTTGGCTCCTGCAGGATCTCCCCACCCCCTTGAGGCTTACTTCTGTTCTTTGAAAGCCGAAATTTCCATTGCTGTTGATGCCCTGCCAGGCACTCTAGCAGGGTTACTTTCCCTTGGATGCAGTTCAAGAAACCATCATTCCTTTTCTCTATCCTTTGTCATCAAAGGGAGGGGAGCGCCTTCCCTGTGCTGCTCTGCTGCCTTCAGCACTGGCGAGAGGAGACGACCATGGCCGCTCTTCAGACCCACCACGCCAGAAATGTGAATTAGAAAAGATTTTGGTGGAGGGAAGCTGAAGCATTTGTGTCCTCAAGAAAATATGCTTCAACATTTAAAAAAAAAAACCCAAACCAAAATCTTTTCAGGGTTCCAGCAGAGATCTCGGTTAAAGCCTGGCTCATCTTTGTGATGTGCTTTAGGTTTGTACATTTAGGCAGGAGTGGCCTAAGGACTTCCGAGAGACTCAGAGCATGACATTTTTATTTTAGTAAAGACTACTGAAGTCAGAGGTTTTAGGTAAAAAAAAACTTGGGGCAAGGGCCGCTTCAAAATCGGAGTGGCTTGGGGTTTGCCCAGGCTGGAGCCCGTGGCAGGTCCTGCGTTCACCGGCTGCTGTGGTCTGCAGGGTACCGTAACATGGGATGCAGTTACCAAGGGGCGCGAGATGGGAGAGGAAGCCTACCCTCTGCCTCCCGCGGTCTGCTTCCTCTGCTGCTGGGGATGCATTTCAGTTTTATCATATCTGCCTTGCTTTAGGATTCAGGCTAACCCTTTAACATGATTGTAGTGTGTAGATTAAAAACCCAGTTTGGTAGAACTAAAATAAATAAATAAATAAATGTGTTTAAGAAGGAAGAGAAAGCCCAAGCATAGCGCTCTCCTGCTTGTAGGAGGAGCTGGCTGCAGGACAGGCTGTTTTCTGATTGCTCCTCCATGCATGTCAGCGTGGTATCTTTAATCTTGGTGATGTGCATCATTTAAGTAGACTCTGTTGGGTGAAGTGCTGTGTGTCTGCTTCCTATATGTCCACCTGATTTACCTGACCTCTGCTTATCCCCTGCCTTGCCTCGTCATAATGGAACTACAACAGGCTTTAGGATTGTTGGGGGAAAACCTGTTTTCCTAGAGAGAATATGTTGGTTCGCTGGGTTTTCAGAGGAAACATATGAGCTTTACTGACAGGCGAACCGGCTGAGCAGGTTAGTGGTGGATTTGAGATGTTAGCATTGTGGCTTTTGTCTACCAGAGCCTGAGCAGTATTTGATGTGCAGACATGTTTTCAGACATTTCTCATAGAGAAGGTGTTGGCAGGTCTGTTGTGAACACCCTTGCCTTTAGGCCAGACTATTGAAAATTCAGGTTCAGCTTGAATCTCATTTCCATGGCTTGGAAGGCTGCAATCTGATGGGCTGAAAAATCTCATCCAACTCCAGCCCTTATTAGGAGCTTAATCTGAAGCACAGCCAAAGCCAAATAAGGGGGAGGGCAAAAAAAAAAAAGGCAGTAAAATGGAACAAGAAATGTGCATCCAATTTACAGTATTCCTCTGCAACCTTAATTCAGCCCCCTGTATGCGCTACGATGCAGTTTCTAATTACGGGATCATGTATGGTTTTTTCCATGGCACCGTTGCTGTTGCCGCTCTGGGAGGGTGGGTGAGGCAGGTCAGTGAAGGATGGGCTTGTGTGTGTAGGACCTTGGCCCTGCATGGTGCAGGATTTGGAGGGAAGAGGGTGAGGCAAGTCATGGAAAAATAGAGGAAGTAAAGTGATAGTTAAGGAGATGGGATTCCTGCTGGGCTTGTGCCGCAGGGCTCATGTATGGTGCCGGGTAAATTGTTTTTCATGCACAACGAGGGACTTGATTTCCTGGGTCCTCAGGCTGAGGGTTGAGTTGCAGAAGTGCCGAGTGCTCCTGGTGGAGGTGATCTCATGGGAAGTGGTACGTCAAACATTTAAAATGCTGCTAGGTGCTATTTATTTTTTAAAAAGGGAGCTGTAGGCTGGTTTTGGAACTGGAAGTCCAGAGCTTCTCTGTGCCTCTTTTCTTCAGCTATAAACCAAGGTGTTGTGAACATAGTTCTCTAGGATTTTATGAAAATAAATTCACGATCGTTTGAGAACTATCCCAGTCTGCAGTGGCAAGACGCCTTCATTTTTGCCTCGGAGCAGCACATGAAAAGTGTGAAGTGAAGAGGGCTGAGTGTCGCGCATGAACAACCGGTCAAACCCCAAAACTCAATAATCCCCTGCTTGTTGAGCATCTTCTGTTCTCGGTGCTAACTCCGTCAGGACAGCATGCACATGTGGTATGTGGCCATGCTGCAAAGACCCTATCCAAGTAGACCAGATTAAAGCTACAGAGAAAACTTATTTCCAGCACATCCTAGCTTTTCAGGGCTTGGCAAATGTAATATTTTCTTAATGCAGCCCTTCAGATGTAATATGCTATGAATTACAGGACCGGGTGAGTACAGATGTGTGTGCAGAGGGTACAGGCATCGCTCTGTAGCAAATGTTACAGGGTGGACATCGGACAGCTTGATCCTGAAGGCGGTCGTTCATTTGCTTTTCTGACCTGTAGCAGAAAGCGGGAGGTTTTGGGGTCATCCAGGACGGACCTTGTGTGTCGTTTAGGCTGCTAACGCCAGATATCTGCTTTTGGCTTATCGGAGCGTGGGTTTCGTTTGATCTTTAGGTTGGACCGCTGTTTTGTGTTGGAGCCTCACTTGCAAAATAGCTCCTGTGTCCATCGAAGAAAGAGGTTGAGGAAGTTATTTTTTCTGTGGTTTTATGGAACTCTATACCATCGTCTGTCTCTAAGGAAGATGTGACGCACGATGGCTTTGCAACTATGCAGCTTGATGGAGAGGTGCATAGCTGTGGATGCTGTCACAGGGATGCTCCAGCAAGAGGTTTGCTAAGTAGAGAGGCAGCTAGCGTCCCTCTCTCTTCACCAGTAGCCCTTGGAATTTGCTCCAGCTTATCTCCTTCCCCTCCAAATGTGGATTAGGAGCTTCAAAGCTCTTTGCAGGAGGAGCAGTATCTTTCGTACCAGCCTGGCAAGGAGAGCCCCATCAGCTGTGTTGTTGGGAGGAAGGGCTGCGCCCGGCCATGCTCTTCCAGGGCTCTGCAAGGTTTTGAACACAGCTCGCTTAAATCAGCAGATGTTGTGAGACATGCACAGGCAAAACCTTGCTTTAATTCACTAATTATAAAAATTCTTGGCAGAAGCTCCATGTGAGTCAGCTACAAAAAAATTACTTAGGAAAAAAATAAGTTTATGGTATAAGGCTGACTTTAGCACAGAAGAAGAAGGGAAGCTGGGGCTTTCTGTAAATCCAGTTGGTCATCCAGCTTTAGCCCACCGCGTCCTTCTCTGGAGAGAGCAGCAACAGGAGTGTGGAGTAGTGCAAGCCAAGGGGCTTGTCCTGCCCTGCCCGCAGCTCTCTGAACCTGGTGGTGTAGCAGGGGATGGATGGAGAGTTTCCTTTCCACCACCACAGGAGAGCCGGTGCCCAGCCCGGGAGCTGGCGTGACTCTGGCTTGTGAATCAGGGCAAGGCAGCCCCTTCCCTGCCAGCCCCGAGGACGGGGGGAGGCTGCTGCTGCCTGCTTGGGGTTTGTGTTTGTGCCGCACACACTGACCGGCCACGGGGAACCGAGGAAACCTCGGATCCGGACAGGTCTTGAATTACCTGCAAAGGGTGTTCACAGCACTGTCTCCTAGGGAAACTGCCTTCCCCCCCTTTATAAATTTTGGATTTCATTTTATTTTTGTTATAAACCCCACATAACTGATTTCCCTTGGAATCTTTTGCAGGCGTCTTCTCTGAGTGTGTTTTGGCCTCGCTGCTCAGTGCTGGTTTTGAATCGCAGTCCCAGTGGTGGGAAGTTTTTAGAATTAATTCCAGTTGTATTTTTTCAATAGAATCACAGCGTCTGCCTGTGAGTTTTAAACAAATATTCCTGGCTTTATGTTTTGCCTGCAAGTAGCCAGTATCCAAAGGGTGTGTAGTCAACAGCAGCGATTCAGCGAGGATGCAGCATTCCCTTTGTCAAAAATGACTGTATTTCTTTTTGTAACCTAGTGTGCACCTCACCGACCCTGCTGCTGTGCGTAGCTGTCCTGATCCACTGCGGCAGGCAGGATATGTGCCTTTGCGTGGGCTCCCAAGGGAGGTGTGTGGCAGCCCCATCTGCGTAATTTATGATGGCACCTGGGGAATATGGAGCAGGAAACAATCCTGCCTGGTGCCTATGGGAATGGATGCGTCTTTACAGGGTTGACTTTTCAGTTGGGCAAAATATATTTGCTTGTGCTGAATTTTCTGCCTCCACTGGTTCCCTTTTCACCTTTGTACCTGGTTTTAAGATGTGGCTCCTGAAGCAGAAGATAATTTTTCAGGATGTAGCACCGTCCTTTTGATCCGACCTTCCCTTTATTTCCTTTCCAAAATGTCTTTTGTAATACAGCGTCGCTCTGCTGCTGCTCTCCCTCGCCGACCTGCCGGTGCCGGTTTCTGGCAAGAAGGTGAGCATCTCTGTGCACCGCTCTGCCAGTGAGACATGCCCCATGGACGCTGGCATCCTTCAACAAAACACTGAGCGCAGCTTCTCTCAACTGCACGGTCTTGCCCAGGAGCGGCTGGGATCCAGGAGTGCTGTTTTCCCAGGAAAAACAGCTTTGCTGGGGCAGGCGGCAGGCTGTGGTCAGCCCCTCGCAGCCAAACGTGTGGGTTACAGTCACTGTTGTTCAGGTGCTTCTCAGCATTTCCAATACGAAAACTAGTTTTGGCAGCACTAAGTTGTCTGCAAAGTTGCTGTTTGGGTGTTTTTTAATACTCTGTTCTACGAGGAGCTTTTAAGGACACGCAACTCCCCGGTGTCTCCAGTGTGGCAGTGGCGACTGTAACAGCCGTCAGCTGTACTTTTTATAGTCCTTTTCCCTTTGGTCAGCAGTTTTTGTAGTTCTTTTCCCTTTGATGTTGGTTACTGTCAGCAAAGAAATTTAAAGCTGGTCTGATAGGTAATAGCTGATAGATACAAAGTATTAGTAAAGAAATGAAAAGCGAGCAGACCGTGCGGTGGTGGTATCAGCAGGAACATCCAGTGGAAGCAGTAGATTTTAGTGTCGAGGATGGTCAGTATAAACATGCCTTTCACCTGGGATGGGAGGGGGAGGCAGAAATCCTGAAAACGGGTTTGTATCTGCATGAGGTTTCTGTAACTGAAGAGCCGACGATATCCTAGAAGAGGCTTTTATTTATTCCGTGAAATCCAGAGTTTGTAGAGCACATGTTGGCCATGCAGACTCTCGGCTTTGCCGTAAATCTGTGTTTTGGCAGTGCTTGTCCAAATGCCATATTATCCAGATAGAAATAGATAGGGGATTAAAGCAGAATCCTTTGCTATTTATGGACTCCCTTGGGGAATAAGTTGAATATTCTTTGAATTGACTGAAAGGGAACCACAACAACCCAGTGCTGCACATGCTGAATCTTCCCTCTGGCCCTCCTGTAGACCTGCAGAGGGGGAAGGGGGGATGCGGCGAGATATTTCAACTTGCAGGTCTGAAATAGCGTTGTTCAGGCTTTAACAATCTGCCACCTGCTGATTCCCTGGGATTCAGAACAAAATCTGGGACACGTGCTTATTTTTTTCACAGATGGGCTGGGTTTGGAACCTTAAATCTCTCCTTTGGTAAGTAAGTGCAGGCTTGGAAAGTATTAATTATTTTGTACTATCTGTAGCAGCATCTTTGTGTAGAATTTGCTAAGTCTTTCCCTTCTGCTTCGTAACTGTCTTTACAAACTCGGGTCCTGCGTATCTGGGAGTCCCTGCTGGCGCGGGAGCGGAGGAGCGGGCTGGGTGCCAGCCTGCCAGATGGAGTCTGGAAGCTTTCCGTGGAGCTGCTGGCTCAGACCTTCCTGACGCCCTTCAGCAAACTGAGCAGCAAGAACTTACCCAGAAGGGCTTTTCTCCTCTTTTTAGAATTGTCAGTAATCCAGAGTGCCGCATATGTGTGCCCGGAGTTTAACCTTTTGGTCTCCAGCTCTGCCCAGTGGAGAGAGGAGGTCCTGAGCCCTCCTGGAGAAAACACAGAAGATGCAGACCAGCTGAGTTTTACGCTGCTGTGTATCAGGGCACCGCAGAAGGGTCTGTGCTGGTGGACCTCTTCCCTTGGCTGCATCCTGGTGAGCAGTACCACCAAGGACCGGGCACCTGGACCCTCAGACACCCCTTCGTTTGCCCACCACCTTGCAAAACTGCATGTGTAGTTTGCCGAAAACACGCAGAACGAATGCCATGAACTTCATAAATTGAAGACAAGTGAAGTTTTTGTGTAGGGATGCAACTTTACAGACCAGGTGGCTCTGGTTTGGTTTCTCCGGACTTGGGAATTTCCTGGGTTTGGGGGTTTATTGCAGCTGCCCAGCCCCAAGAAGCCCTTGGAGTGTGTGTCTGCAAGGGGGGGCTCATTGCCTGCTCCGTGGTGCGGGAGAGCAATGCAAAGACTGTGAAAGTGCCTGTTTCTCTTGCAAAACCCTCTGTTTTTTTATTCAGGAGCAGCAGATTTGCCCTTGTGGCGGGGAGTGGGGAGGAAGCACACCTCGCTTCTCGCACCCCCTTTATGCAGGGCTTAATGCAGCCCGTTTTTGTACGTGCTCGCTGAGAAACAGCAAAAACCACGAGCAAGTGGATGGCCGGCACTCTCTTTCTCCTTTATGTGCTTGTTTGGTTGGATAATATTCATGGCCTTGCCTTTCTGTTTACCTTAGGGTTTGTTATGACAAAGAAGATGACTATTTCCTGGCTCTTGCACGCACAGTGTGTGAGCCAGCACAACACAGCACACGGTCGGTGCACAAAGCCTGCCGCGACCCGGGAACGCGGGCTGTTGTGTGCCCCATTGACATCGGCTCGTTGCTCAGTGTCTGCCTTGCACCTCTGCAACCGGGAAGCACATCTCTTGTGTTTGTAGCCACTTGCACTGCTCACCAGCACACGGGCTCGTTTCAGATTGCTTTTACTGGAAATAGGGGCGCTTGGGACAAGAGATACCTTTGAGGTATCTCTGTCTTCACCTCTGGACCTGGTGAACTCTTGGAAACCATGGGGAGGGAGTCTGTCTGCATCTTCAGCTGTTTTTGCTCTGCCCTTTTAGTACGAGCAAATTGCCCCCTAATCTTGGGATGAGTTTTGTACAGACTTTTCCTCAAGTCATGAGGTTCTGAGCCATTATTTCTCACATAGGGAATTGGGTTTTTTTCCCCTGTGCCTTGTAATTCCTTGGTGATTTCTGTGATTTATCAATGTTAGCTTGGCAGCAGAGACTTGGAATAAAAGGCTTTGTAGTGTGCTGCTTAGCTGGCTATATAAACATGAAAGTACCAGGTTTTTAACTAGCTTGCTCACATGGCTTTCCTCTGCAAAGCTTTAGCCAAAACACTCTGCTAGATAAAAGGGATGCTGAGAAAGTCCAGGTCAGCCGGAGATTGTATGAGAAGGGGTATAACATTGATCTTTGTTTTAGTTTTACTTTTATTTCTTGTAACTTCTCAGTAAGAGCAGGGAATGAGGATAAATTGTTTTCATCTCTTGGTGGTCAAAGATTAAGATGGATGAGGCAGGCAGTGGGCTGCCTGGAAGAAGCTGTTAAGTAAGAGCCCGGCTGTGTCCTCCTGCTCTTGCATCTTGGGTGAAGCTGACTTCATGCTTCCTGCTTCCCAGGCTCCCTTCCCCACGCTCCTCCTTAAATATCTGAGCTGGTGAGTGATTGCCTTGAGTTTTCTGAGCTCTTTGAACTCGACATAAATGAGAAGAGCTCTGGGGATGAGGCCTCTCATCAGTCACTCGCCTTTCACCTCTGAGGGCAGGGGTTTGCATCAGGTGTTGCATTAAATGCAGAGGGTTTGGTGCCCCTTAGGTCACGTTCTGCTAAGCCTACCCGAGCTGCCGGGTGTTTGCCATAGGTCGCTCACATCTGAGAAACCAGCGTTCAAGATCTGAGCGTCGTCCCGTAGTGTTTAAGAGTGAAGAAAGGGCGAAGGAGTCTTTGGGTAAGAGTCAGTGTGGTGTTTGGGTTCAGGCTCTGGGATTACAGGGTCTTTGTTTGCCATTCTTTGTGTAAGCTTTCACGGAACGAGAGTATAACTCATCTGCTTTGCAGATTGAAATCTGCAGGGAGAAGTTTCCAGTAAACTTTGGGCAATATTCATCCTGTTTTGGGAGGGCGCAGGAGGGGTGTACTGCTGGGAAGTGGGATTTTTGGGCTGGCTCCTGGCACCTGTGTCCTTGTGCAATGCTCTCTTAATGTCATTTTGTTAATGAGCGTCTGAAGATGATGTTGGCTGGCTGTGTGTGCAGGCGGGGATTGTCAGTCCCCCACGTTCTGCTTCACACGCTCAGGCACTGGTGGGAAAGGATTGTCGCAGAAATGCTCAGCTTTGCACCCGACGAACGGGGCTCCCTGGGGTGCTGCGGTAGCTGGAGTTGAATTCTGAAGCACCAAGAGAATTCCCTACAGAAACACATTAGTGCGGGAATAGCTCCTGGCTAGCATCCTTCATAGTGTCACTAAGAGGGGACTGAAGCTTGAAGAGGCCTTTTTACTCTCTCGGCTCTTTACCCTAAGCCAGAAGCTTTGGTGGGTGCAGGCAGGTTGGGCAGGACACTGGGCACCAGCCCTCGGGTGCATGGCGGGGCGGCTGCCTTCCTGCCTTTCCTGCCCTTTGATGTGCTGCGGGGAATGTAATGAGCATCTGCCCTCTAAGAGAAAACAGATTTGGGTTATAAAGTTGAAAAAAGAGGGAGTAATTTTGCTTAATCATTTTCACACAGATCCACAGGCGTTTCTGTAAGAGCGAGCGGCATCTGGTTCAAGGGCAGCCTTGGCTGCTTTGAGCTCTCCTGCAGCTTCTGCAGTCTCAAGCAGAGATTGATGTTCCAGATGCTGTTCCCAGCAATCGAATCAATGACATGCTTATTCAGACTTTACATTTTTTAAAGGAAAAAAATAAAAGTAGATTATACTTTTTAAGATCATCTGAAGGATGATCTGAAAGATCATCAAAAAGATCATCAAGGATCTGTGAGCCTTTTTTTTTTTTCTCCCAAAAAATAGGGGGAAAAGGGAAAGTATTTCTTACTGCAAAGTATTTCCCTATTTATGCACACAGCTCAGAAAGCAGAACGAGGTGAGCTGCCTGTCTTGGTACCTTGGTATTGACCCATTCCCTCCCTCCAGCTTCTTGTCACTGCAAGAAAGACAGGAGTTTTTATTCCAAACACAGAGCATTCATTTCAGCGAGAAAGGGCTTAAGTGCAGTAATGCCCCTGTGCCCTGCAAGCTGCGCAGGCTGTCCTGGTGTGCGCTTTCTGGGCATCTCCAAAATTGTTTGTGTATGTGGGAAAATAACTGCGCGACAGGGAAAGTGCTGGAAAGCTTTGGGGATTTGATTGAAATCTGATGAAAATGCAAGGCCGCTGTCTGGTCGACTTGTCAGCTGCCAGCACCCACCGAGGTGGCTCTGAAAATGGCTGCTGTGGTTTGCCAAAACCGGGCTTGTTATTTACTCGTTTCCATCTTTGGGTGTCAATGCTGCCCACCTTGGAGAGCGTCGTGGAGGTCGGTGAGTTATTTTGGAGGTGGAGGGGCCCTTGGAGAGACCATTGCCACTTGCCAAAGTCCCTGGACTTGGCAGGAGCTCTCCCCGTGTCGCTGCAGTGAGTCCCACGGGAAAGAAAGTCCTTAACCACTGCGCTAGCTCTCTTCTCTGCTGCCTTGGCTGATGAGCTTTAATTACCAAGATCACAACTGCTGCGTTTTTCTTCGGATGTTACGGCTGTGTTTGGCTCCTGGTGTACCCTTCGGTTGTCCTGAAATGAGAGAGTTTCTGGTGGTGATCCGTGAAAGCCGCTCGCCAACAGCGTCTTGTCCATCTCAGGAGGTTTGGCTGGCTGCTGGGATGGACCCCGAAGCCCACGCTTGGCTTTCCGTGGCGTGAGCATGTGGCGTCCAAGCAGACCTGCGTTCTTGGCCAGGGTAGGTGTCGCAGGTTAATTTTTGTCCACTTGGGGTATGCACACGCTGCATGAGATGCAGAAAAAAAAAATCTACAGAGCAAACAGGAATTAAGCTGCAGGTTTTGTTCTCATTAGTGTAAAATAATAGAATCTGGTGTTTCTGATGTCTCTGAGGAGAGAAAGAGAATTAACTCCTGGAGAATATAACCGGAGGGTACTTAAAAGGCGAATTGTTTGCATACTTTCTTTAAAATTTGCATGAGTGTAGTAAAAGGTCATTGGAACTGCAGAGCTGCCTCCTCAGATCCCCTCCTGCCGGTGGCTCATTGCAAGAGCCTGTTGCTAAGTGTTCCTGGAAACGGAATAAAGATGAAGCAAGATAATTGAACAAAAAGGAGGCAGGGGTGGGGGGGGAATCTTGGAGCTCGCAGCCAAACCGCAGCGCTGCCAAACGAGATGAGTATGCTGGAGTTTTGACTCGGTGGCTGCGTTTAATCAGTTCTGACCCAGGGGTGGGGAAGGGGTGACTGAGCCTGAAACTTTGTGGCATATCCTTGGAAAAAGCTGCTTGGACGTAAGAGGATGATTTGCTTGCGTTTCCTGTGGTTCGTCCAACTCCAAACACGATGCTTCCTAGCGTTGAGGCTGGAGCGGGGACGGGAGGGCAGACCACGCTCCCACGGCGCTTCGTGCTCTTTTCCTGGATAAAATCTCCGTTCTGCAGTGCACATTTTGTTAGCCTGGGATCGTCTGGCTGGTCAGTAATCACCAAAAGCAACAGGATAAAACAAGAACGTAAACAAACAAATCCAGAGCTTGACTAATGCAGAAAGCCTTCAACTCGAGGTGACTCCTGAAGGTTATTTTCTTCCTGTCTCAGGTCAGGCTCCCCTCTGAGGAAGCAACTGATGATTGTTTCGTGTATTGCAGAATCAAATAAACCCCTGATGCGGCTCCTTTTTATTAGTGAAAAGCCAAGGAAGCAAAACTTTCTCTTTAAGTTTGGTCTTTCTCTGGTTGAAGCTCTTGTAAAAACACCAGTCTCCGTGGATCAATTTCCTGGAAACAGTTTTCATAATTGTTTCTGGAGGGATTTTTGTCATCCCAGAGCATTTTACAAACTCTGAATATAGTAACAGCTGAAATACAGACACATCAGAGGAAGGTTGCTGCCAGCGCACAGCAGTCTTCGGCATTTTATAAAAGAACACATGATCGGCTCTTCCTTTTTCTCAGAACCTCCCTTATTCCCACCAAAAAGACGAGGTCACACTCCTGCCATCCAGCCCTCTGCGTCACCTCCTGGAAGCCTCGGCAGCAGAGCAGGCACCGGGCGTCCTTGCCTTGCTGAATCCTGCGATCTGTGAGCCTCCCCCTCCAGCTGGGGCTGGCTGTCAGCGGAGGGAATTAATACGCCGCATCTTATCTGACATTTTGAACGCCCCCGTGGGACTCACGTTGTCAGCGATTCCTGGCAGCAACCTCTCGTTTTGCTGTGGCTGCCTTCGTGCTGTGCTCGGGTGATGCTGTGCCCGAGGCTCGCTCACACCAGGGGTCTGTCCTGCCTTCCCAGTGCTGTATTTCATCCGTGTGCTGACTCAGAGGCTCTCGCCCCTTTGAGAAACTATATATTTTGTGACTTCCATCAGTCAAGCCAGGATGTAGCTGGAGCTTTTGACCTTGCTACTGATTTATCACCATCCCTGTTCGTCTTTTTAATTGGTTCCGCAGTGGGAAGACACGCCACTAAAGCCTTAAAATAAAGAAGAGAGTGCCCCAGCCTGCTGTCTCTTTTCTGCCCGGTCGATGGCTCTGGAGTCAGGGGCCCCTTGTGTCTCGGTGCTGGGTTTCGCAGGACAGATCGGGTTCCCTGGTGTGCCCTGCACCTGGCCCACCATGTGCATGTGTCGTAAGCTCCCCATCCCCTCAGCCCTGTCTGCCTGGGCCGCTCCAGGCTTGGCTGGCCCTGGTTATCCCTTCCCTCCCTCTGCCTCTGTGCCCAGCCCATACCATGCCTCTGCTCCTTCCCCGGACCCTCCCAATTTCCCTGTCCCTCTGCCTTCTCATCACAGGTAATGCTACCAGCTTTGCTGGGGCACCGCTCGATGGGAAAACCCCTCTGCAAAGGTGCAGTGGGGTGGGGAAACAGCTTCTCCAACCTCCCACCTGCTGGGTTGTGCTGCAGTTGAGATGTTGTATCTGAGCTGTGCTCACCTTTGTTCTGCTCCAGTTTTTAAGGTGTGCAGGTGATGAATTGCAAACGTGGGACTTGCAGTGGCATTTTTCCGTTTAGAGGTGAGGGGCTCGGCATCGCGTGGTTTACGTTTCCAACCCTTGCAGCCTTTCTGCAGAGGGGCTGAGTGTCGGTCTGCGGAGCAGGAGCAAGAGAAGTGCTCAGCAGGAGTGTGTTTTTCCAGGCAGCCTGACCCGTCAAATCTGTTCTGTCTGTGTCACAGGTTGGTCTGATGGGCACCCAGTGCTAGTGCAGGCCACCATGGCTCTGGGCTCAGCATCTGAAGAGGACACGGGGGCCCTGAGAGCGTATCACAGAATCACAGAATGGTCGGGGTTGGAAGGGCCCTCTGGAGATCATCTAGTCCAACCCCCCTGCTAAAGCAGGTGCCGCCAGAGCAGGGTGTACAGGAACGCATCCAGGTGGGTTTTGAACCTCTCCAGAGAAGGAGACTCCACAACCATTCTTGGCAGCCTGTGCCAGGGCTCTGTTATCCTTACAGTAAAGACGTTCTTCCTCATGTTCAGGTGGAACTTCCTGTGTTCCAGTTTGTACCCATTGCCCCTTGTCCTGTCGCTGGGCACCACTGAAAAGAGTCTGGCCCCATCCTCTTGACATCCACCCTTTAGATATTTATAAGCATTGATGAGATCCCCTCTCAGCCTTCTCTTCTCCAGGCTGAACAGACCCAGGTCTC
>VZSC01002471.1:43466-73388 GCA_013398225.1 Steatornis caripensis
ACTGGGGAGCCCAGAACTGGACACAGTACTCCAGATGCGGCCTCACCAGGGCAGAGTAGAGGGGGAGGATCACCTCCCTCGACCTGCTGGCCACACTCTTCTTAACGCACCCCAGGATGCCACTGGCCGCCTTGGCCACAAAGGCACATTGCTGGCTCACGGTGACCCTGTTGTCCGTCAGTGCTCCCAGGTCCTTCTCCGCAGAGCTGCTCTCCAGCAAGTCAACCCCCAGCCTGTACCGGCACATGGGGTTGTTCCTCCCCAGGTGCAGGACCCTGCACTTGCCCTTGTTGAACTTCATCAGGTTTCTCTCTGCCCAGCTCTCCAGCATCATCGTCAGTGGCTTAGCCCAGAGCAGTTTCAGCGGTGGGATGTTTGTGCAGGATGGGCTTCAGTGACTCCAGAGAAGTGCCCTGTGAGCACCCGGCTGCACTGGGTCAGCATGGGCTGCGTGATCCCCCTTCGCCCCAAGAGCCGAGGAGGAGCAGGATAACTCCGAGCTGTCACTGGCAGGCTTGCTCTTTCCAGCTGGAGCTTGAACGCATTTGGGTCTGGTTAGCTCCTGGCGTATTTTGACCTGAGTGCAGTTATGGAGTGAAGACCTTGAGCTGTGCCGCCGTTCCGAGCTACGAGCAGAGCCTGTTGCCTGTCTTGCATACAAAGCCCAGAGGTGCCCCAGCAGCGTGGACTGTGAGCAGACACTGCAGCCGTGGTGGTTGCCTTTCTAGCTCTGCAGCTGCATAACCTTTGCATGAAAATCCTCCTTGGGTTGCAAACCAGGAGCACTGCCAGACTGAGATTCAACACTGTCGTCTCCGAGACGCTGAGATGGATGCGGCTGCAGGGAGGGCCAGACCCGATGTGCAGTAACCGCTGCACGCTCTCCCGAGATCGCTGGAGCAACTGGAGGAAAGTAGTTGCTTTTAAATCATCTGAGTGTTTGCAGTGATGCAAGCGCTGTGTTGAGTTGAGGTTTTTGTAATGAAGTGTCAGCAGTGATGCTATGCACGAGCATTTCAAAAGATGCTGCGTAATGAGCGGGTTTCCCATCCAGTGGGGGTATCGGCAGCAGTAGGCACGAGAAGGTGTTTGCAGATGTTGTGGTAGTTTTGCAAGGGTTTCCCATGTTGCTGGTCTGGGGGATGTCCTGGTGCTGGCGTGCCCCGGGGAGGTTGCTGCTCACCAGGCTCCTGGTGCTGTGGCATCCTGAAGCCCTCGCTCTGTGAGTGCATTGCAGTGCTAACAAATACTCTATTGTTTTCCATCAATTTTTTAGTCTGATTGTGTAAGGTTCCCTTTCAGATTAACCACCGAAAACAAAGCAGAAACCACTCTTAATACCTCATTGTGAGCATTAAATGGAGAAAAGAAAAAATCCCAATTGCCCTGCAGATTTAAAAGACTTTTGTGTTTGGTTGGGAACTCTGTCTAAACTCAGGGCTTTTTAGAAGTGTTTGTTTCTTAATGATCCGGGATTGCAAGGCGTTTGACTTTGAGAGTACTACCAGTGCTCAGTGCTGGCTGCCTTGGAGTGAACGGTAGCAGCAAAAGCAAAGGCGGTGGGTAGGAAACGCGGGCTGTAAAGCGCAGCAGTTCTGGCAGCCGTCCTGCTTCCAATGACAGATGAGACTGGGGACCAGGAGAGACCCTGAACTTCAATTCAACGTCCCAGACTGCCACCCCACCCCTCGCCTTTCCTATAAACAGATGGAAAAATATCCCTTCCCCATAGAGAGTGAGAAATTATTATTTTTTCTTATTACCTTTGTGTTTACATAGCTGTTTCTTACTCAGTGCTAGTCATTTGAGGGTGTAATTTATAGAGGCCGTGTATGATACACTTCTACATGTGTCTTAAATTTTTCCCACAAACACTTTAACTCCCTTCGTCCTCGTTGCTTTTTATATGTTTGTCTTTCTTGCTTACCTACCAGGAGATTGTGGAAAAATGCCAGTGAAAACAGGTAACAGAAGGTGAGTTCAGGGTGCTGGCAGACCTCCTGGGTTCAGCACCCGTGTTTGTACGAGCCCGGTGCCCCCAGTCTCCTGGGGATAAAGGGAGGGTGCTTGGCGCAAAGCAGAACTGCAGGGAGAAAAACTGTTTATGAAATATCTTGAGCTTCTCACGTGCAAGCTTCCTTTTAAGAGGTGAAGCAAGGCATGCACATGGAGGAAAAAAATCCTACTTACTGGAAACGCTCAGAGGTGTATTTCCTAGTCCTGGTACAATGCTGCATCCTTAAACTCTGCATCGTCTCTGGGCTGTTGAATACAGTTTGAGGAAGACCTGGAGAAAAAGTGGTTTATAAAAGACATCCTTGCAGTGCTGATAGACCAGCCTGTCTGTAGCATCCTCCCTGCTTGATTTGCTGCCTGTGTTGTTATCTGTATGTTTAGAGAAATGCTACTTCACCCTGATCCTGGGATCAAATCAAGCTGCCAGCCCAGCACCGCTTTGAAACTTGCACACATAAAACAACCAGGCCACCTCCCGTATCTGCTCTGGGCCCTGGGGCTTTGCTTTCCATAGATCATGTTAACCACTCTTCAGTTCTGCTCAAATTAAATGTTTTCCTATCAGATGTGGGCTGCGGAGGATCCAGCCTGTCAGCCGGCGTGTGCGTCAGGAGGAGCCAGGCAGCTTGTGCTCCGAGCGGGGTGCGCGTGCCAGCCATATGCTGCTTTGCCCTCAAATAAAATGCTCAGCTTGCAGTTGGTTGGATGGCTTAGCTTGGGAAATTGCAAAGAGCAACAGTGCCAGTGCTGGGCGACGAGGGCGATGAGAGGGAGGAAACGGGAGGAAGCGAGGGGGCACGTGCGATTGAGCTGGCCCAGGTTCCTCACCCCAGGGCTTTGGCTGCAGAGCTCCTTGAGGGGAAAAAAGAGCAGCCCACCGCTGGCAGCCGCGCTACCAGAAAACCCTGCGGAGAGCATTTCTTTCCGCTTCGGTTCCAAAGCTTTCACCATTGGCGTTTCACGGCTGGGAAAAATAAAAGCTCCGGGGTTGCAGGCTGGCTCCTGCCAGGGTCTCCCCTGCATCCTCGTCGGCTGTGGGGTGATGCGGGTGGCCACAAACCGGGCCGTGCTGTGTGGATCTTCCACCATGGAGCTGCAAATAAGGAGAGGATGGAGGTGACAAGCAGGACTTTTGATTTGATTTGTTTATTTTTTGCTCACACCGAGTCGTATTGCTGGAATGTGACTGGTAGGGGAGCTTCCGCAGCAGGGACTGCTGGGCCGAGTCCTGGGGGAAAAAGTCCTAAGGTTGGGTTTATCTGGGCTTTCTCTCGTTGTAGGTAGAGTAGGGGCAGAGAGGAATGATAACACAGTGGCCTGGCTGACCACCTGCCTGTATGTGCCAGCAGCCCCGGTGCCCTGCGCTGTCAGTCTTTGCTGTTCACATCAATCTGGTTTATTGCAATTCCAGATCCTCCCTCCTCAGCCCATTAATGTTCTCGGAGCAGACGTCTCTCTCGCCATTGTATTTTGTAATTGGATTTTTATTTGCTCTCGGAGAGAAACAGCAGCACAATAGACATTAATTTATCCCAAGCCTAGCTCTGTCTCCTCTGTGTCGCAGGGTCAGACCTTGGCGTGCGCCATCTGCCCTCGATGCCTCCCCCGGTATTCAGCTGCGTGTTGTTCCCGCACTGCATCCCCTTCCATTTGATGGGGTTGCCTTATGCGTGAAGGGGAAGAAGCGGCGAGGGAGGGCTAGAAGAGGAGCCTTTGCTCGAGCTGAGCTTGAATCGCAGGGACAGGCATGACCTGGATTTAAATCGACAGGGCAAGGGAGCAGCCTGTCCTGCAGCCCCGTGCCTGCTGTCTGCGGAGCCTGGGTGGCCCCTGGTGCTTGTAAACCCTTTAAGGCACGATGTGAAAGCTGCGATTTAACATTGTGAGGGAGCGAGGACAGAGAAGCCCCCTGCAGCGCCGGACTGTGGGAGCGGAGTGGTGGGGACGGCCGTGGCTGACTCGCCAGCCCGGAGTCGGTCTGTGCGGCGGAGCTGGAGGCAGGGCTGGGAAATGGGCTCTGCTGGTCCCCGCGGCTCTGGACCAAGAGTGCTTTTCCACCTGAGCGCTGTTTGTGAGTTCTTCAGACAGCCTACATGTTTCGGCATGTGGCTCTGGAACAAGAGACTGGCAAGAGCCGAGCGCACGTCTGTAGTGGAAATCTCTCTGTGCTCTTGCACGGACACTCATGGGGCTGCTGGAAAGTGGGGTCTTTCCGACGCCTCACTGGAGGAATTGCCGAGCCCCTGGGAGTGAATTTTTAGAAGAAAAGTGGCTTTGCGTTTCATTTAGCAGAAAGCAGTAGCTGTCCATGTTGGAAACATGTTCATTATTGCTGAGGGATCTGCTTTTGAGTTCTTCAGTTAGCTTTATCTGGCTGTCACTGGTCAGGGAGGAAGCATGAGTTCCAAGATGTGTGGAGGTACTGTCTGCCCTGCTGCTGGCATGGGCAGGTGCCTTGGAAACCTCCACATCTCCTGGGCAGAGGCAGCTCCGTATCCTATGGAAGATGAAGGCGTGGGACCTTTTACAGTCCAGCTTTGCACAACAGCAGAAAAATGCAGCCCCCAGAGAGGGCAGGAGGATCACCTTCCCCCCGGCCAGGGTGCACTGCAAGCGGTTGTGCTTTATCTTTGCCAGTGTTAACCACTGCAGCTCAGGATTTATGTTAGTTAGTGAGTGTGACCAAGGGCTGATAAATCAATCAGCACAACCAAAAATAGCACCTGGCAGCTGTTGGGAGCAGGGGATCCCTTCCCCACCAGCACCCACAGAGCCGGAGGAGATTTCATCCACCCCGGCTGGGTGCCAGCCCTGCGCAGAAACAGCCATGGGCGGCTGGGGAGACCTCTCGTCTGACACCTTTATCTGGAAAAATTACTGCAGCTGCCTGCAAACTTCTCTCCAACATGCCTCTCGGCCAGGCGTTTCTCAGTGACCAGGGTGGGGGAAATAACCGAGCCAGCCACCGGTACAAAGAGCATCTTGGTGACAGATGCTACGCGCTGCTGCATGGCCCAACGTCTTGGGATCGCCTCAAACCTCAAATAATAAGTGATCATTTTAAAGCTTCTCATGGTCGGTCATGGATGGAGTCGGGGATGGAGCCCAGGGCTGTGGTTTCCAGGACCTCCAGGACAGCATGGTGATGCTTTGCACAGGATAAGGTTACCGGAGGAATCTGGTGACTCTGGTTTTTCCACTGGACTGCTGTGCTTAACCACCTGCACAGGAGCCAGAGAGGTTTCTGTGAAGCTGATCAGCCTGTATGGCATCTCGCGAGGGGGTGTATTTCCTCGCTCCTTCTCCAGTGGGTGTCCTGGGGTGAATGTTGAGTTTAGCAGGCATGCAGCCTGAACCAGGAGCGAAGGGCGCTCTGAGAGGATCAGCTGCTTTCGGACTGAATAGTCTGTAGATTATTTCCACATCTGTGTTAGCTTTGGCTTGATCCCACAGATTTGCAACAGCTGTTGGGAAGCGGAGCAGAGATCCCCTCTTTAAATGGACGATCAAATCCTCGGAGTGTGGAGTATGTTATTTCTATATCATCCTCTTCACAGCAGGAAAAACAGCTTTTAAAAAGTTGCTGAGGCAGCACTCTACCCTGCAGCCTGAGCTATCGTCCCATCATCCTGCGTTTCAGAGCAAGTCATAATTTGCTTTCCATGTCCCACACCCAGCTCAACACAGGATCCTTTGCGAGGTGTGCGGTTGTGCAGGTACTCGGACAGGAGATGCCTTTTTTTCTCCCAGGTTCCCCTTCCTGCTTGGACCACAACCAGTGGGGCATACGCTGAGCGGGACTGAGGAGGAGCTCATCTCCTTTCCAGAGCCTGTATTTCTGCAAACCCTCAGCATTTGACCCCTAGAGTAACTATACGGTGCAGTAGTTTGCATCAAGACATGTTAGGTCATTCTGATTTTCAGAGGCTTTAGGTGGAGATCAGATGTCTTTGCGGGAAGCTGCAGTTCAGCTGTGAAATCATGGTGTGGTGTGGGAATCCCGTAGTGAGGTATCTTATCCAAAAAGCCCAGCTGAAATGAGCCAGACCTATTTCCTTCAAGGTTTTGCTCTTTAAAGTCAGACCTGCAGTAAATGGAGCCATCAGGCTTTCTTCTGAAGTGTCTGACAGGCTTTGGAAAGCCGAGCCTGGCTGAAGGGGACCAGGGCGGTGGGAATGGTGGTAGACCCTGGCACTCGTCCTGCAGAGCATGCGTTTCTCATTCCCCATCAGCTTTCCTAGGGCACAGGAGAATCGTCAAACCAAACTGCTCCCGCTTTAAACAGCACATTCATGAACTTTCTGATACAGACAGTGAAATTAATATGGTTAGTGCATCGAGACCGCTAATTCGCAATTCAAGCCTTTTATAACCGGGCTTAAAATGGCAACCCAGTTCCAGTCTCCTTAGGTGCAACTGTCATGTTTGTTCATCTGTGTGGTATGATGGGTTTCAGTGCTAACCCCGGCAGCAAATACGCTGCACATAGGAAGCGCTGCTCAGCGTGTATGAAGCTCTGAACATTTGGCGTGATGTGGGATGGCTGCGTGGTGGTGTCTGGGAGCTGCGTGATGCTTGCAGCTTTTGCAAAGATGCAGGATAAAACCTGTGGGTTTGGGTTGCTTTTTCTCATTGGCCCGAGGTGCGACTGAGTGCGACGGGGTGTTTGTTGCATTGGAGGCTCAGAGCCCGGTGATGGACGTGCTCCCCCAGCAGCAGCAGATGTCACATTGACCTTTTCTGATGCTTTTTGACCCTTTCAGCACACACCTAGCTTCAAGCGTGCTCGAGGCATTCTCCTGTGGACCTCAATGATGAGCTAGAAGTGACAACCCTCCATGTCGTGGGGACAGAGTATCTGGGTTGCAGCTTACCTGTACCACAAGTGTCTGGGCAGCCAAGACTGGTCTCTCCAAAGGCAGCCTGCGCCCCACGGGGCTTGGTGGCATACACGTCCTGGGAAGACCCAGGGCTAGTTGTTGGCGAGAGCTGCCAGGTCTGCTGGACCCCATGGACTGCCTGGAGCACCGCTCGCTCCAGTGCTTCCAGTGAGAGCGGGTTTGGTTTGGTCTTAATCCCCTTATGTGGGGTGTCCTGGCCCAGTCTCTCTGAGCACGGGGGACTCCACTCAGCCTCTTGGCTCTGAAGCGCAGACCCTGCCGCTTCCCCAGCCAAGCAAAACAGCCAGGACCCGCGCAGTGCCCCAAGGGGAGTGCTGCCCACATACAAAGGGCTTGGCAAAACGAAGTGTAATGTAAGCAACTATTTAAAGAGAACGATCCAATTGCTAGTTGTAATTTCCTCATTGTTTGCAACACCCTGTTAAATGCCTGTGATCCTTATAAAAAGCTTTTCCCCACCCTTTAAACTTCACAGAAGTGGATTTTACCTTCTGTGGTTTGAACGCGCTCATTGTGAGGGGGTTGGTTTGCATTTAGTATGATTTCCTTTTTATTTTTCATGCCCAAGGCCATTGGGTTTGTGAATCGGTGTTATGAATGAGTCTGCTTGTCCCAAGAAATACTGTCTATTGGAAATGGAAGGCTGGCGGGCAGGACACAGAGCATTGACTTTCTTTTGGTTCTAGTAGGTGGAGGTTGATAAAGTCTTCCTAGATCAGTGTTAACGCTTACCTTCAGTCCCAGGAGGGGTTTGCTGACACTCCATCGCAGGCAGCCTGGCTCGTGTCTCTCATTCAGGTATATCTTTTGTAAAACGATGTTGGAAGAAGTATTTTAAAAGTTCCATTAACACCTGAATGTGGATGTGACTTTCTCTCTCAGCTGGATCTCTGGTGAGCAAACTGAGGGAGGGATCCAGTTTGCTCTGCCTGAAGGTTGCATCCCTTTCCCACCGTCGTTTGCCTGGTCCCCAGATCCTTCTCATCTCCGGCAGTGGGATAGCCTCTTCGGCAGTCAGGGACAGTGATCCATGGAGTTGTGGCCTCTTTCTCTGGGAAACCATCTGGGTCCAATTTCCACGTGAGATGCCGACGGAAGCAGCAGCATGTTGTGTGAGGTTTCTCTGGCTCTCGTGCTGGAACCTGCACTGGGGCTGGAGGGGATTCTCGGTCCCCTGCTGCCTGTCTCCGTTGCTGGGTTTTATTCTCCAAACTCCAAACAACAGCGAGTTTTAAACACCCAGAGCCTGAGGGGCTTTGCAGAGCAGAGTTTAGGGGAAGGTTGTGATTCATTTCCTTCCCCTCTGGCTCTCGGCTATGATTTGGCTTTTGTTTAAGAGTTTGATAATTCACTGCTGGGCTGTTTGGTTGAAATGTTTGGAGAAATGTAAGTAAACGTGGTGATGGCAGCAGCTCCTCCATGAATGGCGGGGAGACCGGCGCCTCCGTCCGCAGCCAGCCTACAACTGCAGGCTGGGCCGTGCCAGCAGCCGTCGTCTTGTTCCTCGCCGTCCCGGCGAGCTTCTGTACATGAGTCAAGCTCCAAATTATTCTGTGGCAGAAGCATGTGCTGAGAAGTGTCAACCCAGGACCGTGTGACACCCAGAGCACTCAGTCACTGGTGTTGTGCGGAGCCAAGCTGGCTGCAAAATGTAATGACCAGCAGACAGCGACGTCTAGACCGGGATGCCCAAAACGTGGCTGTCGCAGCCCCCATGGCTTCTGTGTGTAGCCGGCAGGAACTGCTGAGAGGCTGGCAGTGTGCAATAGATGAGCTGGGCTACGCGGCCCCCAGGCCGATGTCAAACCCGTTAATGAGCTCCTGGGAACAAACCCGGGAAGCCCCAGAAGCAGAAGAACTGTGTTTCTGTGTGTTGGCCTTGTTTTCAGCGTGGCTGTGTCTTGGCAGAGGTTGCTGGTTTGTTTAATGAACATTGAAATGGGAGAGGAGGAAGCAGCCAGGGAAGTACTACAAATTGCTTCAGAGCAGTGGCATTAAAAGTATTTGCACTTACTATGTCTTCTAAACAAAAACCTTAAAGTATGGTAAATATTAACCCTGTTTTACTTGCAAAGAGGCAAATGCAGCAGGAGGAGAAGCTTTACCTGTGATCACGGGCAAGCCCACAACAGGCATGAGACAAACGCTGGTCTGGCCCGCGGTACCAAGGGGATGGTGGTGATGGTGCGGGTCTCTGCGGGCGCTGGATGTCTGCAGAGATGCCCTGACTTGCCTTCACGTGTGTTGCTGAAGCACCAGCTCTGTTTCTGTGCTTAGCTCTGTCTGACCTCTGGTCTGAAAGATGCTAACACCCCAAAATCTTCCTCTTCACGCTGTCAAGTTTACCTTTCTCCTGTCCCTTCCTGATCTTTTTTTGCAGCTGAAGCTGTGGAACAAGTACAGAGTCTCCAACATTCCTTCCCTGATATTTATCGATGCCTCCACTGGGAAGGTGGTTTGCAGGAATGGCCTCCTGGTGATCCGAGATGACCCGGAAGGTAAGGCCAGGAGACCCCTGTGCCCTAGAAACACGGGCACACGGCTCCCTCATCATTTCAGTTTGTTTTGAATTGCCTCAGAGGGGAAGGAAACAAACAACTATTGTCATACTTGACTAATTGAGGCGCTGTGTTCTTTTCAGCATAAATTTTTCTGCATCATTCCCGCCAGATCTTGTGTTTTGGTTTTGCTTGTTGAAAAGAACAAAGATTTCCCCTCCAGGATTTTTGTCTGAAGTGCTAATGAGGAAAAAGTTAGACTAAGTGAATCATTAAGTTTGGATTTTTCCGTGATGGAGGCACATGGACAGACAGACTGAGGGCGCAGACTTTGCATACCTCTGGAGCAGAATCCTTCCAGAATACTGAATGGGACTTTATCACTGACATCACACTCTGTTAGGATAATGAATTCCCCGTTATTTATAAATGCAGCAGAAAAATGCTACCGTTGTCCATTTGAGGTTTACTGTGCTGGGGGTTGATGTTAAATCCATCTTGTTCCAATTTGCAAAAACCAAAATGAGCAAAACGTGCGCCCTTACTCATAGACTCTGCAGACCCATCATCCAACTGCTAGGCTGCCCATGCACACGTATTACCAGCTCAACGTTTCTTCACACTCTTCTACTGAATGTGGCGACTGAGTCTTTAATTCAGGTGGCAGGAACTGTGCAGCAAGTACATGTTGTGGCCTGAGCCATCTGTGATGTTTCCTCCTCTCTGGCTGAATGCATAAATTGATTGCTCTGGGAGCTGGCAGCAGATGATTCAGAGCATGTGTTTGTGTGTATGCACACATGCTTGCTTTGGGGTGCAGAGGGTTAGTCTAACTTTAGTTTATATGTAGGTTTGTATATATAAAAACATATATGTAAATAACATTTTTTATATAGATATATATAAAATTTATAAACAAGTAAGTATATATATATTTTAAAAAAATAAGGTTAGTATCAGTATAAGGCAAATAGCCCGACTGCATTCCTGAGCGCGTACCACCTTGCTCTCTTGTTAAAACAAGCACTGTTGATAAGGAAAAGACGCCTCATCAGGCACAAAACCAGACCCAGCTCCGTCAAACCGAAGGTGCTGCGACGCGGGTGAGGGTGCAGGCTACCTGTGAGACAGACATGACCCTGGCTCTGGTGCAGAGCTTGGCTTCCTCGGTTCCCCCATATCTTTGCAGATGGTGGGAGGGTTTTTTTGGTGGAACTTTTTGAAACTGTAAATGCTGCATGTGCATCTTGCTGTTTTGTGTCTTCTTTCCACCCGGTCCCGGCCACTCCCCAGGTCTGGAGTTCCCCTGGGGGCCAAAACCCTTCAGTGAAGTTGTTGCTGGGCCTCTACTAAGGAACAATGGCCAGACGCTAGACAGCAACGCCCTGGAGGGCTCTCACGTTGGGGTCTATTTCTCTGCACACTGGGTGAGTAGTAGGTGCTTTGAAGAGCAATTGGAGTGAGCTTGGGGCTGCTCTGGGGATCCCCCTGCGGCTCTTGCTGCAGAGCTCTGTGGGAGGGTAGAGACCTCTGGCTGATTGGTGTTGGACCAGTTGAGATGCTCTGGCTGTTCCGGAAGAAGCCGGAACATTGCAGTGGCCCGTCATCCTCAGCTGGCCCTTCAGAAGGGGAAGAGTGTTCAGATTTTAAAAATGGAAGAGACTTTGTTGGCGACTTAGGGACCAGAAGCCTGAGCCACGTTCAGGGCTGCTGCCTGGCACTCCAGCACAGATGAGGTCACACCTCTGTCATTTCATGGTCACTAGCTCATCCGGACTTGCTGGGTGTGGGTCTTGCCCTGTGGAGGAGACGATTCCTTACACATGTGTTGTGCTTTGCAGTGCCCACCATGCCGAAGTCTCACAAGGGTCCTGGTGGAATCCTACCGGAAAATCAAGGAGGCAGGCCAGAAGTTTGAGATCCTTTTTGTTAGTGCAGACAGGTAAGGAAACGCTAACACCCTGCACAGGCAGAGCTGACTGCCCTGAAGCTGGGAAGTTACGGGCATTGCTGGTTTGATCTGAGGAGAGATTTGGTTTGGGGTAGAGGTGGCTCTGGTATCAGAAAGGCTGCCTGAGTGCTTTGCCCTCTGCGCAGTGGTAAAGTGCAAAGGGCAGTTAGCAAGGGCAGCGGTGGGCTGAGAGCAGTCTCTGTCCATGGAGCAGCTCTGTATTTAGTTTTGTAGTTCATGGGTCTGAGGTCTGAAGGATGCTCGAGCTGCTACTGTCACCATGGGTTGATACTCAGATGCCCCGGAGACTTTGAAATATTTTATTGGGAAAAAATGCACCACAGACCCCTTCTCGGGGAACTGGCGGCTTTAGATTTGGTCTAGCTCTCCCTGGGTTGTGTCTACCGGCAGCCCTTACCCGTAGGCTTTGGTGGAAGGGATAAAGAGCTTTGCAGGTCAGGTTTTGAATGAGGAGAGGAAAGAGCCTGGCAGGCGGAATCCCATGCCCTGTTCCCCTTGCACAGGTCAGAGGACTCCTTCAAGCAGTATTTCAGCGAGATGCCCTGGGTAGCTGTGCCATATGCTGACGAGGCCAGACGGTCACGCCTGAATCGACTCTATGGCATACAAGGTAGGAAAGGCCACGCTGACGCACAGCTCTCCTTTCTGCTCCTTTTGCTGAATATTTGTAATGGCTCCTCTTGTTTAACTAAAACAAGAAAACAGCAAAGCAAAGCACAGTGCCCCAGGCAGAGCCAGTTCTTGTTTCTGCTCTCCGCAAACTCACATTCCTACCACCTGCCAGGCAGGCTGTTAGTTGAAACAGGACTTCCATAAACAACCTAATTCTTCCTGGAAACTTGGAAGCTGTTTTTGGCTTGGATGTTTTTTGCCTAATTACTGATTTATTTATTTTGCTTTTTCTTGATGGTTTAAATTTCATTTTCTTGCTGTTCTATGTAATGCAAAGGCAGGCCGTCATTCTTTACAGAGGCTGAGATAGATGGCATCTGGTTTATGTTAGTGACATGAATTACAGAAGAGCGTGTGTTTGATGTAAGCCATGGCTTTGCCTTTACTGTACGTGCCAGTGCCAGAATTCCAGCAGCCTCGGCTGCTCGGAGGGACTAGGGAGAGGCTCTGTCTGTCTGGGTGGCTTCAAAGTGTCCCGAAGATGATAAAAGCTCACAGCAGCTCTCCTACGGACTGTCACCTTGTTTCTGGAGGGGACAAACTGCAGCTTAGAGTATTCGCAGGGCGAATAGCTCACAAGAAGGTTTCTGTACGTCTGTGTAGTTTTTTCTCCCTGTGGTTAGAAGGTCTTGCTGCAGCGTACCTGTTTCTTAGCCGCTTCCATGTGGCATTGGTGAGGTGGGCACAGGCTGGCAGAGGGTTAATGAGGTCTGCAGGCTGGGAAGGGACAGGGGAGGAGGAGAGTTGCCAAATGTGGCCCAGGGCTTGGGGAGAGTGGCAGGAGAAACAATCCCTCCTTGGGTCCTCTCCGAACACCCCTTCTGGGGTGAGCTCAGGTGCCGTCGCTCAGCTCTGTTCCCTGACCTTAAACCAAGAATAACCATTTGCGTGCTTTAAATAGCCATCAGTTTGCTGCTTAATTACCTTCCCATGAGGCAAGAGCTTTCCAAATTCATCAGTCTTTTCCCCGGCCTGCTCACAAACCTCTCCAGTGCCAGTTTCGGCTGAGCGCTGCAGGACTGCTGCCAGTTTCACTGGGACTTTCTGTAAATAAGGTGTCCAGAGGTGGATGCTTGAGCACCAGGCATGCTGTAGCCAGGGAAACAGTGACAACAGCTTTCCCTCTGGTTCCAGCCACTGGCTCCTTAAATGTCTCTCTTCATTGTGTGCTGACCTGAAAATGTAAATATTTGCTGGTCCCCTGCGCTCTGACCCCTTCCTCGGCCAGGGAAGCTCCCATATTTCCCCTGCGTTTCAGCTGCTCTGCCAGGGACGCTGACCCTGGGATTTGGGCATGTTTGAGTGCAAACCCTTCTGCTTACTGGGAATCTCTCCACAAGGATGAACTGCAATCTCACGAAGTCACATCGAAATGTGGAGGTACGCTAATTTGCACCGTGCGTGGGAGACGTTGCTGTCCCACCTCCCTTCCCGCCCGGGAGCTGCACAGGCTTTGCAAGGCTGGGTCGGGCTCGTGTTTCCCCACCTCAGCCTGGGGTAGAGCAGGGTGCTGCGGGGAGGGTGCCAGAGCACTGGGAGACGAGGGACAAGGCTGGAGGCGAACGGTAACGCTGCTCCCAGGGGCTCCAGGTTGTCGTTGACCCCTGCGCAGGCAGAGACTCGGGATCCTCCGCGCCGACTTTGAGGTTGCCCGCCTGTTTGCAGTGAGGCTTTCACAGCAGGCTGCTGCGCTGGCCATAGTGGCAAACAGCTAGGTGTCGTGGGCTCAGTTCATCGCCACTGCTGGTTATTCCGCCTGAACGAAAAATGGGATCCATGCAATCTGACTTGCTTTTCCCCAGATGCATAGCTACATGCTGCCAAGCATCTTCAAAGCCACCTTCGGGGCTGCACCTATGTGCTAGCGAGAGCATTGTAGCCCATTCAGTGTCCAGGTTACCATCTTGGTGGTGCGTTGGGTTGTGAGCACAGCATGCATGTGGAGTGGTTTTTCCGCTGGTTTTTGTAAGGCTGGGAGCTGAAACAACAGAAAAGCTTGTCTTCCCTGACTGCTTTTAAGTTCCTGAGTGGTGGAAAGCAGCAAGAGAGTCAAATCTCTTGTTTTAGTCCTGTGTTGGCCCCTACAGCGTTCAAAAACTCCGTATAAAATGTAAGTTGAGTTATTGGCCTTTATTTGGGTTTATTTGAATGCCTCTATTCATAACCTAGGCACAGTCAGGGGGCTGTACCCTGCCCACCTATATTAAATTGCTTCTGGGTGCAGCACTATCTTGAGAGAGAGTCATGTCTTGTGTCGTGGCTGCTTAGAAGTAATTCTCCATTGTGCGTGCTGCTCCCTGTCTGCGTCGGTCGTGCCTTAGGTGAAATCCCCTGACATTAGCTGTCTTTCCGATGGTGTGAGGAGCAGAGATAAATATTCTGCTCGAGTGGGAACTGCCCCTTCTTGTTGCGTAACCTTTGAGAGCTTTTGGGTTCCCGAATGTTCCCGCTGGACTCCGTGGCGTCTCTTTGGGATTTGCAGTACCTTGGGGGATCTTGCAATATCTGTTGTTTTTTCCCCTGTCTCATGCTTTAGCCCACACACCTGCAAGTCACCCTCGCAGTCCGGCTGCTGGCAGCAGCCTGGAAGTTACTGTTATGGCAGGTTTCTCATACCAGGTTTCTGGAGCTTTCATCTGAAAAGGTGAAAAACCCACCACACGTCCTGTGGTTGGTGTATTCTGAGTGTTCGCTTCATGTCAGTTTTGATTACTCATCCAACAGACTTCATGCAGATGAGATTTCCACCTCTGATATTGAGTTTTAATATATAAATAAGTAAATGTATTGCCAGGTTCGGTAACAAATCATTTGGTCCCTGTGTTTTCATAAAATGCTAGCCCCATGGGAACCAAATCCATTTTCTGATGCATAAAAATCTTAACTGAGCCTGCCTATGCTAATTCTCATTCAAGCTTATACAATATTCATTGCAGAGTGTCTGATCTGTGATTCTTCTTGATACGTAAATTCTGGTGTTGTGACTCACGGCAATTACCAAAGCCCCCAAAAGGCACTAAAATAACAAATAGCGGCTGGGATGAGCAGGGAGTGGGGAGCTGGAGGGGGAGGATCGGGGTTAGCGGCTGTGAATACGGTTACGGATGGTTCCTGTGGTCCTGCTGGTCTGTGTCCTGTGCCAAGTAGACGTGTTTGCCAGGGGAGCAGTAACAAGGTTTCCCTGGAAAGGCAAGGCTGATCCTATGGGATGCCACTGTGAGCCTGGCAAGGCTGTGTCCTAACCACAGGGACCTGAGGAGCCGAGGAGACAAGGCAACGATGCTCGGGACCGGGAGTAGATGGGTCACGGCTGCCTCAGCTGTTGCCTGGCAGGTCCAGAAAGGAAACCAGAGCTTCATGGCTTCTGAGGAACCTCTGATGCAGGGTAAAAGGTGCAGGGGTTGACCCAGCGCATGTCGTGCACCTCCTAACAGTCGGAAAACGCAGCCCCAAGTTTTCTGATGCGTAACTTGTATTTCCCGAGCGTGCTAAACCAGAGATGAATTATCTTAAAGACTCTTTGTTTTCCGAGTCAGTTTTGTATTTGCAGTTGGAGGTTTTAGTGGTTGGGTGCTTTGGGGTGTGTGTGTGTGCGTACGCAAATCAGGTGAAGTCGAAATGCTTTGGGTAGTGGGTGAAGCCCCTGACAGCTGTGCGGTCGGTCACATTCACAACGATCTGTGTGTAAATTGGGCCCTTAATTTTCCCAGATCAGCAAAGCTCATTTAAAACCTCTGCCTTGCGATGCTGCACTGTTCATGCTGACTCGCGACAGGGTACCGAGCTGAACCTGTGTTTCTAGGTCTGGAAAGGACAGAAAAGCAGGCATTTGGGATGGGGTTAGGAATCATAAATGGATAAAGATCTGAATCATGTGGAATGCTGATCACTGTGTGCTTTTCCTGGCTTCAGTAGTAGTTTGTGCCTTTCAGGGTAGGGCCAGAGTGAGATTTCCCAATTCCATCTAGTCTGTTTAACCCATCCCTGCCCTAGAGCTATTTTGAACACCAGCAGGTAATGAATAAGCCTTTTTGTGATACAAAATGGTTTTCTTGGCATACCCTTAGGATTTGCAAAGCCCAGCCATCGGGCTCACTCCTGCTCTTGCAGCAGCCAGGAGCGTGCAGCCCCTGCGCACCGACAGGAATGTGAGCTGCGCTGCTGGGTGGAATGAGGGGAATGTGGCTGCTGGCCTGGACCTGCACGCAGGCGTGGGACAGGCAGACGGCCGTGTATTTCCTAGAGAAATGCCTAGAATTCAGAGAGCTTGTGTGTAACCCACTGTTGTACAAACATGAGAGCGCAGTGCCAGGAGTCTGGCAGTGGTGAGCATGTTGGGTCCCCCCTGCTCAGAGAATGGCTCTGAGGGGTATTTCTAACAAATAAGCTTTAAAAAGAACCTTTGGCTTTTGGTCGGAGGATTTGAGTCGCCTCGGTTTGCCAGTTGTGATCCAGGGGGTGATGTTGCTGAGCGAAGGAGGAGAAGCTGGATAGCGAGCAGCTTGAAGCCTGGGTGGTGAGAAGCAGACAGCAGCGCCTGGCACTAACGCTGGTCACTTGACACGTCTCTTGGGGCCTGATCCCAGACTCTGCCCTCTTCCTTCCTTGCGGGATGTTTCTTTGTCTCCTTGATGAGAGAGAAATGGTGTGCTTTCCAGATGAAATCACCAGTATGAGCCGCTCCTGTTGACTCTCCTGTGACCGTTTTGTGGCTGGAAAGCCTCATCGGTGCCTTATCAGATGGGACGGGCACCAGCTGGTGTCCACCCTGCCTCGGTGCCGGCCCTGCCGTGTTTGAATAGGTGACTTGAGTGAAATCTCTGCTGCAAGCACATTCACCTCCCTTCTGTGAGGGTAGCGGCCAAACAAGATGCCAGGTTTGTTTGCAAGCATTGCATGCGGTTTAGCCATGTGACAAAGTCTGCTGGCGTTAGTGTGTATGATCCCGCTCCGTCTCCACTCGCAGAGGTGTGTGCGCTCTTTTGGGTATTCCTGCGTTCATGCACAGCCCTGAGCACTAAATCACCATTGGTAGTGCTGGTCCCGGGGACCTTTTCTCATCGGCAGTGTCGGGTGCCTACTTTGCCAGGCTCAGGTGGTGCGGAACAGCATCTGAACCTGTTAATAACGTTCATGACTTGTCAGACGCGTCGCTGTGCTCTGGAAATGGGCTGGGCGGTTAATGCTGAGGCGGGGTGTGGGGGTTCATGGAGGAGTTAGTGGCTGCAAAATATATGGCATTCTTTCTGGGAAGGAACACACCCTGCTTCCTGGCCGCTGTTATCTGCGGTCCACCCTGCAAAAAGGTTTGCCTGTGTTCCTGTGAACAGGGGACTGGGCTCTTCCAGCAGCAGCCGTGTCTCAGCACTGGGACGATGGTGCCTGTGGGGCAGCGCTGCTCCGCCTCGCTCGCAGGAGGCACCTCTGCCTGGCACTTTGCAAGAGGGGGCTTGCGGGGAGGATCCCTGCACGGTTATGATGGGGTTTGCATCCAGGAGCTTCAGTGTCAGGCAGTGGTGACCCCTGCCTGCAGTTTGGCAGGGCAAGGCAGGCGATGCTAGAGGCTGTCTCTCAGCTTCCTGCTCTGGCTGCTGAATTACAGCACGGAAACAGGATCAGGGTTCCCACACCATGCACAAGCTGCAGAGAGGCAACGTGCTCATGGGGCTCCTGCCAGAGCTGAAGGTGACAGGAAAAGGCCGTTTCCCCCATGTCCTGTCACTGGCCAGTTCGCGCTTTGGCTGATCTCCCCTGTTTTTCTTCCATTGCAGGCATCCCGACTCTCATCGTGCTGGACTCCAAGGGAGACGTGATCACGCGGCAGGGGCGGGTGGAGGTGCTGAATGACATCGAATGCCGCGAGTTCCCCTGGCACCCCAAGCCCGTGCTGGAGCTGACGGACTCCAACGCTGTGCAGCTGAATGAGGGCCCCTGCCTCGTTCTCTTTGTAGGTACGGAGCATCACTACTTTCAAAGCAGAGCCTGTGCTCGGGAAGGGGGCTGGGCTACCTGCCAGCTCGCCTGGAGCTGGCCAAGAGGCTGAGAACCTGCCTCCAGTGGTGACAGCGTCCACGGAAAGGACATCAGCCCTTTCCATCGCCGGGAGCACTGCTGTGTGCTCATGTGTCTGGAGAGGCCATGGGGAGAGAGAGATCCCCATGGAGTCCTCCCGAGGGATTCAAGGGGGCTGACAGACCTGGAGCCTTGCCCATACCAGAGGAATGGGCTGCTGCTGCTGCCCGCAGGGGTTTGCCAGAGCCTGCCTTTGCCTGCGGGTGTCCTGCAGCTCCAGCTCAGCCACCTGAGGTACGCGATGGAGTAGCAGTTTGCAGCGGAGAGGAGCTGTCGTATCAAAGATGGTTCGGCAGTGATTGTGGAGAGAAATGCAAGGTGTTGAGGAGTACAAGAAATACAGCGTCACGGCCGGTGGCAGTGGGAAAGGCCTTTCCTGGAGCAGGGACTTGAGGCACACGTGACTTTCCAGAGGAGGCAGAGGAAGTGTCTCTGGGAGGGATTACAGCTCTGTGCTGGAAACCACTGCTTGGGGCTTGAATCCCTGAGCTGAGCAGGGCTGTGGCAGTCAGAGGAGCCTCTTGCATGGTCTGCTGATCCTTGGGTACTCCCCTCGTGGGGCGCTGGCTGCAGGACAGGGCAGGCATTTCCCCAAAGTTCCTGTCCCTCTTCCTCTGCTAACTCACACATGAAGCTCCCCTGCAGTTGGAAGCAGCCCTAGAGCTCATCCGGAGCACAGCTGGCTCGTTCCTCATTCCTTCCCTGCCAGGGACAGACGGCTAAATCAGGCAAGGGCCGTGGCTGGGATGAGCTGCGCTGCAGGCTGAGCCCCGGCAGGGCAGCAGAGCGGTGTGCACAGCATCCTGGGGAGCGAGCTGAGGGGTCCTGGGCTCTCGGGGCAGGCAGTGCGTCCGTCCCTTGAGTGCTCTGTGGAGCTGCGGCGGGGGTTTGCTGAGGAAGCCCGCTTTGCCCCAAGCCTGCCGGTGTTGTGCGAGGGGGCCTGGCCCAGGGCAGGGCTCACGTCTGGCTTCCTCGCACGCCTTTTGTGAGCAGCACACCCTCTCTGCAGCGCTGATAACATGGCTCTCGCTCTTTCCCTTCTTCCCTTTCAGATTTCCTTTTGACCCTAATTATTTATTCAGCATAGTCCAGCAGGGGACGTGAGCACAGAGCCAAAAATACTCTCCTCACACAGGGAGGACTGGCTGGCCACACCAAGCATGATTGATTGGGGCCGGCGCTGCAGGCCTCTGGAAAGACTTATTTTTATCTTGCTCTGAGGAAAGTTTTGCTATCACCTGGTTGCAAACAGCTCATCGGGGGAGCGCTCCCCGGCTGGCAGCTGGGTCTCTCGCTTGAGGGAATGCCTGGCCTCGGTGAAATCTGCCGGCAGCGTGTTGGGGTAAAGATGAAGCTGGTGCTGCACTGAGGCAGGCATTGTGGATGGGGGCTCCTGGCCAGCCTGTGTCCTGCTGAGAGACCCCCCCCAGCAGACCAGTGCGTGTGCTGTGCAGGCAGCAGCACCCCCAGGAGAAGGCAGGCTTAGCAAGAGTTGGTTGCGAATAAATCCTGACCGATCTACATCCGTCCCCAGAGAGGTTAGGGCTAGGTTAGCCAGAGTGTGCAGGGCTGCCTGGCGTGCCGCCAGCAGCCGTTGTTTGTAGAAGAATCAATCCCTGCAGACACCCCACAACTCTTACGTATTTATCACTGTCGTGCACGCAGGACAGACCCCAGAATGCAGCATGTGTCTGGCATCCCCTGCTTTGCTTGGAGAAGCCAGAGAGGAGGGCAAGGAGATGCAGAGCAAGGGCAGAGAGCACTTCAGGTGTGAGCAGTGCCTGTCCCAGCTCGGGGCTGGACCAGTCATGTCGGATGGTTACATGGGGGATCACAAGAGCTGCATGTAACGAAGAGACGTGAGGTCTTCCTTCTATTGTCTTTTTTTTTTTTTTTTAATGCTAGAAGTTGTCCTCGCATTGAAATCATTTCATCTTGATGCTGCTCAAGGACGCAGTCTCTCCTCTTTCCAGCTCAGTATTTGAACTTCAGTGGTGGCTGGTGTTTGATTGATGTTGCCATCTCTTTCTACTCTACCTCTGTCAAATCAAAGCCACCTTCATGGTGCTGCTGCCACTGAGACTCGAGCACAAAAGCTGCCGAGCAGCTGTCCCGAGGCGGAGGATGGTGGGTGGCGGGCAGGGGTGGCAGGCAGCCTCAGATCAGTGTCTTCATTTGGTCTTCAAAACCTCCTGATGCTCCTCAAACTGCAAAGCAGCTTTTTTGTGTCTGTTTGTCCCTGAGCTTCAGCAGTGGCACCAGGGAGTGATCGGTGAAGTATTTGGGGAGCAGGAGTTGCTCTTGTGTTACGTGTTTCCCTGTCTCACATGAAAAGTGCATTTCAGCTGCTCCCTAATTGCTACAGAGCTGCACGGCTTTGAAGTCCGTGCTGCGCATCCGGGCTCCGATTCCCTCTGTGGTGGTGCTGTGGGACAGAGCTGCCTGCACCCGGCCGGTTGACATCTGTTTGATCCTAACCTCCTTTTCCCCTTGCCTCTTTTGTTCTGTCTCCCCACCTCTGTGCCCTGCAGATTCAGAGGATGACGGAGAGTCGGAGGCAGCGAAACAACTGATTCAGCCCATAGCTGAAAAAATCATCGCCAAGTACAAAGCCAAAGAGGAGGAGGCACCGTTGCTCTTCTTTGTGGCGGGCGAGGTAAGCGGGAGGAGAGCGCAGGGCTGCATCCTGCTGTGTCTTCATACGAGGACTGTGCTTGGCTGGGTACTGCTGTCACCGCCTTTCAGGTGGGTAAACTGAGGCACAGAGCTACTGTGGCTAGTCAGGGACCACAGAGCAAAGCCAGACCTGAATCCTGGCTCAGTCCCCTGCACTCATTGCTGGACATTACTTCTGGCAAAGGAGTGTCAGCTTGCTCAGAGGTGGGAAAGCCTGATGGCGGGCAAGGGAGCTGCTGGGGATGGGCTGGGAGAGGCTGGGGGAGGCAGGAGGGGAGTGGGAGCTGCCACGCTGTGTCTGCCAGCCCCATGCTGTGCCGCCCACTGCCCCCTGAAACCTTGAGGCTGTGCAGGCAGGAAACGTGGCTGAGACGGGGAGAGGAGCTGTGGTTTGGGTTTGAGCTGGCCCAGCCGGCACTCAGCCTCACTCAGGTGCTGCTGCCTTTCTTCCCACCCTGGGAGGAGAGCAAAGCTCCAGCCTCTCCCCTAAGGCGGGGTGCCTGCGGGACGCAGCCCCAATCCCACGGGCTGGGCCTGTTTATGTGCTGTGCGGGTGATGCTGGACAAAAGCGCCCCTGGGAGCAGACAGGGGCTGCTCGTGGAGCAGCAGGGCAGCACGGGGCTATGCTCCCATGGCCAGCGGCAGCACGAGCGTCCCAGCTCTGCTCGCTCTTGCCCTGGGGCTCAGCCGGGCACTTCGTTGCAGTGCTCGCCTGTCCCCCTGTGAATTGAGGGCTGTTTCCAGAGCTGGCCGTGCTGTTGGTGGCTGGGATGGTGTTTGTGGCACGCGCAGGCTGCAGTACTGGGAGCTGGGGATCTGCTGAAGAAAATGGGAAAATAGGAAAACAGGGCTTTTGGCCTCCCTTTCCCCTGCGGAGGCACTTTGCCCTGCTGCAGGCTTGAAAACGAGGAAGGGGCAAATTGTAAGGGTCAAAAAAGCTCCCCCCCACCCCCCCACCGCCAGGCCTGCAGTTCACCTCCCAAGGCGCCGCTCAGGGCCTGGGCAGGTGGCAGCTGCTGCATGTCCATGCGCCTGCTCTGTCCCTGCACGCCCGCGTCACAGCCGCAGTGTGCCGTGAGCGGGGCCCTCCGGAGCTGCCCTGCACACAAAAGGGTCCTCACTGCCGCACCCTGCCCCCACCTCCTGCCAAGCGAGCCCCCGCTGCCGCCTCCTGCAGCCCCGTCGGCCCCCTCCGGGCAGGCGCTCCCGCTCCCGCCACCATAACAGGTCTCTGAGCATCCCAGCTCAGCGCCGCGCCCCTGAATAAGCCCCTTGTTGGAAAGGCTGGTTTGGGAGGGTCCGGGGCCTGCCCCCCTCCCCCAGAGCCTGCAAAGCATTTTCCTCCCGCCCGCCGGCTGTAGCTGAAACATTACTGCTATTCATCTGGCTCCCAACATCCCTGCAGTGGCTGGGCCGAAGAATGGGGAGCGTCCAGCACGTCCCATTCATCAGTCACCTCAATAGCCCGGAGTGCTGGCCCCGGGTCTCCGCCGGCCCCCTGTGCACAAAGCAGCTCGGCCACGGCTGGAGCAGGCGCCTCCCATTCCTCTGCCGGCGCCGTCTGGGCTGGTTTTGCGTTGATTAAAAAGGTTTTTTGGTCCCTTTGTCGCGATGGGATAAAGGACGAGGCATCCCATCACCTGGGCTGGGAGGTGGGAAGGATGGGGCGCGGCTGAGCGCCCCAGCACCGAGGCGGCGGGCCCAGCCCCGCTCGCCCTTCCCTGCCACGTGGTCTGGCTGCGCCAGAAACCCCTGCAATGGAAGGGGAGGCGCGAGAGGAGTTACTCTGCCGGCCGTCGCCACACGCTGCAGAGCCACCAGCCGCTAAGCGGATCCATTGATTTCTATTACTGCCCTTGGAAAGGGGCTCGGAGGAACGCCCCGTTTCAGGTGCCGCATGTTGTGGGCTTGGCCGGGAGTGGGAGATGAAGCGCCCTGGCGCCGGCTTTTGAGTCGCACAGCCCCGGCAGAGGCAGATTGTTTTTTTTCCCCCTTGCCAGAGCTGTGCTGTGCCTGGCCGAAGGGAGGGCAGCCCGCTCCCCTGGCGAGCAGCTCGCTGCTAGGGAGCCCCGCGGCTTTTGCACTTGGACCTGCCAGTGGGCGTTCAGCATTGGCTTGAAGCACAGACCTTCGTTCCATTCCCATTTTCTGTTTTGCTCTGGGTCCCTTTGGGATCTGCTCCAGTGAGCGGCAAGGCTGCGGCTGTGCTGGCAGAGGGCTCGCAAGTCCCCACATTTGGCACTTGTCCCCAGCTGTCCCCAGAGCTTTGGATGCTGAAACGTACTCCTCCTGCAAAGGCTCTGGGGTGGCCCGGGGCAGCGGGTCAGTCTGGGGGTGCTGGGAGCTGTGCCCTGTGCGGAAAGGGTGGGAGGAGTGCACGGTCCCATCCCAGCCTGGGCTAAATCAGCCCAGTTTGTTTTCGACACAAACCACAGGCAGAGCAGGCAGCAAGGTGGGTGCTGCCTGCTGTGCTCGTGGTCCTGCAGTGCTCGGGAGGTGTTTGTGGGCTGGATCACGGTGTGGAAGCGGCAAACTGCTCCTGGTTGTCCTGGCTCTGTTGATGGCTTCTGTCTCCCTCTCGTTTTGGCCTCCAGGACGACATGACCGACTCCCTGCGGGATTACACCAACCTGCCCGAGGCTGCGCCCCTGCTCACCATCCTGGACATGTCAGCCCGGGCCAAGTACGTGATGGATGTGGAGGAGATCACGCCTGAGATCGTGGAAGCCTTTGTCAGCGACTTTCTAGCAGACAAGCTAAAACCTGAGCCCATCTAAGGGGGCTTCTGCACCAACAGACGTTATTTAAAACTAGGTCTCTCTTCCGCCACTCGTGGATTCTCCAGCGTGTCCTCACGCCCGACCCAGTATCCAACCTTCTTGTGGTGCCTTGTTTTACGCAGTGAATCCTTCTCCTAAGCAAACTCCTTGAGATGCACTTTCAGCAGGGAGTCGTTGGCGTTCGGAGACTTCGCTTGTGCTTCATGGTGATATATTCTCTAATAACCAGGCCAGAACTGTTACCGTATCGTTACTTTATACACGGCACTAGCTAGCAGGCAAATCTTTTTGCATGGTGTTCTTCCCAACGTATGCATCAGGCAGTGGATGGGGTTCTCGGGGCTCTTTTCTTCTCCTCCTCCCACTTCTTTCCTTTCTTACCACCCCTGCTGACTAAATGACTTTAAGGAAGCAATAAGGAAACCGTCCCCTTCACCCCTGGTCTGTCGTCCTTTTCCCCCTGCCCTGAGTACCAGTGCCCTGATGAGGCCAAGACAAAGTCTTAACTGCTGACACCTCTGAAAGACCACGGCGTAGCCGAGCTCTTCCTCCTGGGGGTGAGATCTTTCCGGGTGGGTTTCCCACCTCCCACCCTGAGCACTGACAGCCTTAGGTGGCACTGGCTGTGCGTGTTGGGAGGGGGTCGCCCACCCGCAGCCGGCAGATATTGCCACCCTCCCTTTCTGAGCCGGACCACCACTGGGCTGCCCTCGCCTCTCCGTCTCTCCTTGTGCTCTCCCTGTCCCCACTCTTCTCTGGTATGAATTGTCCTGTCCCGTCTATGTTAGTGGATTGAGCTGTTTTTTGTAGGTGTGCCCCAAACCCAACGTTAATGGTGCTGTTCTTTAAAAGATAACCAAAAAAAACCCCAACAAAAAAACCCCTAACTCCCTTCCTAACCCCAAGCAGCACAGCCGAGCCCCCAAAAAGTGACATTGTAAAAACTGTACATGGTGATTGGAACTTTGTAATAAAACTGTTATAATAACCTCGTCCCCGGAGGTGCCGATTGTCGCGTCCTGCCGTCGGGGAGAGTGAGCCCACTTGGGACCCACATGGGAAGAGGAGCCCCCCAGCCAGACCCCACGGGTAGGTGTTGGTGTCAGCAGCTCCCGGCGCTGCGGTGGCTAAGCCAGGATCGCGTGTTCCCTCCCCAGCCTACTGTAACCCCTGCCTGTGCCTGGCTCATCCTGGGGCTGGAGCAGGTTGGTGTCTGGCGTAGCTCCTCTGCCCCAGGCAGGAGGAGCAGTTTGGCAGCCGATGGGGCACTTCCCGACTGTGCCTCGCTGAGCCTGGACTGTCCTGGGCTGGTCCTGTGCCCCAGAGCCCACCTTGCCCTGGTCACCCGTGCTGCATGCAGCAGGTCAGCATTCGCTGCATGAAGGCCTTGGTGCTTGCTCGGGGATGGAGACATCCTGGAGGGGGGAGCAGGGCCTCGCTGCCCCACGCTGCGCCCATCCGACCCCCAGCCAAGGGTACCCCCCAGCTCTTGCCGGACACACAGCAATGGCTGTGATGGTTTCTGCCAGCATCCCCGGGAGGGTGGCGGTCCAGAAGTGTGCGTGGTGTACGCTGAATAGCGGGTGTTGTGCAGGCCACCGCTTTTCCCTTTCAGCTCGTTAGTGGCAGGATTACAGCCTCTCCCCTTTTATTGCTGCTGCAGCAACCCACCCTGGCAGGAGCTGGGAAAAGCCGCCAGCTCGGCAAGGCGGGAACCGTACAAATCCACCCTGTGTTTTGCGCGTTTTGGAGGCCCTCGTGTTCAGCAGTGATTAACTGACTGGTGAGCAGTTGGAGGAGCTGCAGCATTGCCCAGCTCGCTGCTCCCTGAGCCAGGGAGGGCAGGAGCAGCTGGAGGGGGCTGCGTGTGGCTGGGGCAGGAGCTGGCCCGAGCATGATGGCAAAGGCACAGCAGGGTTGGGAGCCAGGGCTTGCTGCACCTCCCCAGGCGTTGGGCTCCACGCAACCCACCTTAAATTAACTCGTATCCCCTTTACTGGAGATTTTTGAGGAAATACCCTTTTCGGTGACTTGTCCTCCACTGCAGGGCTCGTGCAGTGAGCTGTGCGGGGCCGGACTCAAGCTGGTGGACACGGCTGAGCAGCAGCGTCGCCTTCAGCCCCGACTGCCACCCAGTGCGCTCGCTGCCTGTGCTCAGTGGGCACCTGCTGGTTTGGGGGCAAATGGCGATGGGTTTGTGGTCTGAAAGACCGCAGGGTCTGTAGCATTTGGTCATGCAGCAGCAGCAGATTTTTTTTTTTTAGAGAAGGAGAACCTGTATTCCCCTCCAGACATTGTGGTTGGGGCTCCCAGCGAGGCCGCGAGCTCAGCAGTGCTGTAGCTGCTCAGTAGGAACTGGAGTGAAGCAGCAATTTTCTGCCTGTGAATTGGGTTGTTTGGGGTCAATTTGGTGAGACCAGAGCTGGAACTGGGCTCTGGAGATAGAATTGCTCGGCTGGAGCAGTTTCAGGCTTGAGGTAACACCGCTGTCTGCGAGCACATTGCACGCCCAGCCCAGGCAGCACTGCATGCCGTTGGCTGCGAGGGCTTGGGCACGAAAGAGGCTGAATCTCTGTCTGGGTATTTCTCGAGCAGACGATACAAATGATTTCAGTGTGGTAATGGGAAACCGGAGCCAGCAGAGAGGGAGCTGGCAGTAAGCAGCTGGTTATGCAACTGCAGCCAGTGCAGAGGAGGCATTTTTAAATGTGCAACAACACGGGTGGCAGCCGGCACAGCTGCAGGAGCCGTCCATCACCATGCAGCTGCCAGCCCTGCAGAGTTGTGCAGCCTGGGCAGGAGCCCCCAGCGTGACCAGGGCTGCGTGGCACGTCCTGGATCCACAGAGGTGGGTTGCTGCAAGCAGAGTTGTTGTCCTCAGGGAGGCACAGGCAGGCTCCGGGGTCTCCTTCCTTGAGGCCCAGCACCCATTCCCCTCTGATGGACGGCCACAGTGAGCAGCACCACCCCCAGCTCCTTTTCCACCCTTCCCCTCCCTCATTTGCGCAGAGGCCCACGTGCCGGAGCAAGCGGTGTGCAGGGACAGACCCTGCCATCTCCCAGCAGTGGTGGGGACACTAGCACCGGAGCTCAGAGACCCCACGCTGCAGCCGGGCCCCTGGCCAGCCTGGCGTGCAGCAGGCACCCACGGCAGGGTTGGTGCGCTGCTCGTCGCTTGTTGGAGCACAGGGTTTGAGCAAGCACAGGCAGGACCTATTCAGGTAGCCACTATGAGGCCTTTCTGACCCCAGAATCACTAGCAGCAGCCAGGATGCACAGCCTAGTGCTGCGAGAGGAAGGATACAGGCTGTCAGCGGCACCCTGGCTGGGCTGGCACAAACGCTGCTGCAGCAGCTGTGCCCTGACCTGGAGCAAGGGATCCGAAGCCTCCCCAGATCTGCTGGGTGACAGAGCGAGAAAAGCCAGGCAGCGGGGAGCTGGCTGCCGGCAAGGGGAGGGCTCCCCGCCGCCGGCCTTTCCCTTCTCACGAGCATCACCATGCGGTGGGACCGCCGCAGGCTCTCCCGGGAGTCACAGCCCCATCCAGACACAGCTCCAACACTGCCAGAGCGGTTCCATACTCATTTACTGCAAACCAAACAGCCCGAGCTGCTCTTTTATTAACTCTACAACATGCTAAAGTGGGGAGATGCTTCTTCAGCACCCAAACCTCAGCATTTTACCCCACTACAGGGAACTTCTGCCTTTCGTCTTCCTGCTTGTTCCTCCGCAGCAACTGTCTCTTCCCCTCAAACAGCACAATGCCAGCAGCGATAGACGAGTTCAAGCTGTCCACGCCTGGCACCACGGGAATGACCAGTCTCTTCCCCCCCGTGCTGGCTGCGAGGTGAAGCGCGTCTGGACTCAGACCATGGGTCTCTCCGCCGATCACCACCGCCACTGGAGTCTGCGTCCAGTTCTCGTAGTAATACTGCACAGCCAGCTCCGGGACATGGACGCCCGCCGCTCCCTGCTCATCCTCGCGCCCATGGGGAGCAGCCTTGGGTCGGGATTTCACAGGACCCTTCAGGTTGCCAGGAGCAGAGCCAGCCCCGCCGGCTCCCCTCGGCACAGACACAGTCTCAGCCTGAGTGCCTGGGTCTTTGTTGTCGGCCACGCAGACCCGGACACCCGCAGGGAGGCTGCTGGGAACAGATTCCCAGTCCAGGTTGGCAACGATGGGCAGGCGGAAGTGAGCCCCCATGCCTGCACGGAGCACCTTTGGCTCCCATGGATCCACACAGCCTGAGACAGAAGGGAGGAAAACAGTAACACTGCAGCGGCTCCCACAAAGACGTCTCCCACAGCAAACTCTCTCTGTGCCGGGCACCGCTTATAAACTCTTTGAGGCACTATCTTCAAGCACCTCTTATTCCCTGCCTTACCCCCAGATTACTCAAACTAAACTTTTTTTCCCCAGGCAAAGGCTCTTACCTTTGGTGAGGAGCACTTTCTCACAGCCTGCTCCTGCTGCAGATCTCAGAATCGTCCCCAGGTTTCCTGGATCTCGGATATTGTCGCAGATGAGGAGCAGTGGCAAGGAGCTGGCTAGCTGAGCGGCAGGGTAAGATATCTTGGCATGGTTGGGCTTGGAAAAGATCCCTGAGGAGACAAAGTGCTGACAGGCTTCTGACTACCACACCCCGAGGAGAGGGCTGTCTCCAATTTAGTTGGCCCAAATTTCACTAAAGATGTGCTGGAGAAAGCGTTAGGAAAAGTACGGCTCAGAAGAATTGTGAGAAGAGTTTGTCAGTTCACAAGACGTATTTCCCAGCAGAGCTGGAGCAACGTGCTGTTAAAAATGAGCATTAGCACCTTCAGTGCACTCTAGGAGCCACTTTTAGTTACCACAGCAGGCCAAAGAAAAGGGAATTCTTTCAAATTATACCACTCTTGACACACTGCCAGAATGTCTAGAGCAGGGTCACGAAGAGACAGTCATCATCCACTTATTAAGTGTGAAATACGTTTCCCTTTGAGCAGGTTGTGACTGTTTCTAAGGCAACTTACCTATAAGCCCCTGAGGAGTTATGAGGTCAGACCAGCTCTTAATGTCTTCAAATTTCACCTTAACTAAGTTGGCTCGTTTGAGCTCTGCCTCAGGCAGCTCCTTCAGGTGCCCCACGGTGCTGAAGAAGAGCGTCTGCAGCACAGCTCCGGCCTCCAGGGCGTCCCTGATCAGCCTGTGACCCTCCAGCAGAACCTTCCCGTGATGATCCCGAAACTTCTTTGACTTGGCGATTGTCACCACTTTTCTGCGGAGAAGTTAATCGGAGAAAAACGGCTGTGATGCTACCAATGCCTCCAGCCCCACGACTGCCAGCCACTGAGAGCTTCACTCGGAAGCCCCCCAGGTACCTTTAGACTGCCTGCAACTGGAATCGCGGTATCTGGCTCTACACAGAACCCCCAAGTCTCGGAATTTGCCTCGAATTCTGCAGACGGGACAGCGGGAGCGGGGCTGGGGTGGCCACGCACAGCCGCACCCAGACCACAGGGGCTCAGAGCCGGGCAGCCCCGCAGCCCCCCTGTCACCAAACGGGACGGAAGAAACTTATCCAACACCAATCTGATGTGAATAAGCAGACACTTCTTTATTCAGTGCGCTGGGAACACGGGGATCGCTCCTCCAAAAATTATTTCTATACCTCTCAAGTCCACTGTTAGATTTTTACCTTTACACGGACTGGTTATGAGATCGGTTATTTGCATTTGAAGGTACAGTATTCCTAAAATTTACTGCGCGTGCTCCATGAGTAAGGGTCTTCATAATGAGTAAGGGCACTTCTTCTAGCGGGTGTGCCTTTTCCTACTAAAATGAGATTGTAATGAGCTAAACCTTTGTTAGGAGCACGGTGACCTGAGCTTGTTTGGCAGCTTGGCTGTCAAGGCCGGCCGTGAGCCGAGCTGTCCGGTAACCCACCCTCTGAACCTCTTTGGGCTCGCTCCTCAGTAAAAGGTTAAGCTAACTTAACTAAAAGTTAGGCTAACAATCTATTCAACTTCTGAAGTCCCAAATCACAACGCACTGTTACAATTAACGCTCCTGCCATTTCTAAACTTTACCTGCCACAGTTTTTCACGATTTACTACTTTTTCTACCTTTTAATCGCAACTATTTTTCCTACGTGATTACATCCTGCTTATTTTTGCAACGCCCCCCCCCCGGGATGCCCGCGGGCCGCGCCTCACCCCAGCCTCCTGTCACCGGGCGCCGCTTTCTCGTACCACAGCCCCGGCCCGGCCGAGCTCCGCTCCACGGCCGGCGGCGGGAGTTGCTCCGTGGGGCTCTGCTGCGCCTCGGCGGCCGCGCCCCGCTCCTTCTGCGGCGGCA
>VZSC01002473.1:3473-41365 GCA_013398225.1 Steatornis caripensis
GGGGGGGGGGGGGATGTTTGAGCATTTATTTCTCTACATTTATTATAATCGCTTGGGAAAACATTTATTTCACAGGGTCTCTCCTGTCCTTCACACTTCCTCAGCCAAGCCCCTTTAAAGCTGACAAGCTCCTTGCCACGGCAGCAAGGCGAAAACAGCAGGGAGAGGGGGAGGTTGAGCACGTCAATATTATTCCTCCATCTCTGCCACGAAGGTCAGGATTGGGGCAGCGGGGATGCCATCGGAGGGTTTGTCAGTACACGGGAAGCGGCTGCTCTCGGGCTCTTGCTTACGAGTGTCCTAACCTCACCGGCGGGGACCAGCACCCTGCAGGAAGGGACAGCCAAAACATCAGTCTCAGCCTGCTGGGAGCAGGGCAGGATTGTGCCCTCTCCTGTCTCTGCTGCTGGGGGTAGAGCCAGCGGAGAGCTTTAGTGAGCATCCTTACAGCAGGGGAGGGAAGGGCGCGTTAATGGTGGGAGAGCAGCAGGCTGCTGAGAGGCTGCACAGCCACCGTCAGCTGGGCTGCGATTTCAAGGCGTTTGCACCGAGTAAAGTGCTCTGAAGAAACGTTTCTCCTTTAACTCATGTGTGCACCCACGTGCACGTGTTTCTTTCTACTTTTGCTACACTGGCGATCCCTGCGTGCTGTAGGTGAGGTTCATCTAGCCTGCTTTTTGGTCCCTATAATGCTGATTTGGGGGCTGAGCTCATGCTGAGCTAAGTTGGCCAAGCAAGACTTTAGGATCCTGGTGGCCTCTTGGAGACATGTCCGTGGCCACGAGGACAGACTGAGTGCAGGAGTTGTGCGGAGACCGGGAACAGGGCATAGCCCATCCTCTCTTTTCCTTGTTCTGCCTTTCTAAATCCCATCGCACTGAGCTACCAAGGCATCTTTGGCTCCCACCCATGTCCTCGTTGCTTGGAAAGTCTTGGCTCCTGGCTGCTCTCACATTACCGCCGACATTAGGAACTTTCCAATGATTTTTTCCCTTGTTCCTGGCCACAAAATCGCTGCACTCCTAGAGCTGAGGCATCACTTAAATTGCACTGGGCGTAGTCCTTCATATTCCCCTTGGCTACGTGAATCTTGCAACTGATTCTTATTAAATATAATGGAAGTATTTTAGGCACCTTTTTCTTGAGGTTTTGCACTTAAAAATAGCTCCAGGTGACTGGGTGGATGTTTTCAGAGGTTTGAGGGAGGTAGGCTGAGCAAAGGCAATGCCTTTGGGGGCAAAGTGCAGCGGGAGAAGGACACAGCTTACTCTCCCTGGACTGTAACAACCCCAATCGTCACCTTATTCCGGATATTGCTTTAATAGAGCATGATATATCTGCATGGCTCCTCCAGTTCTTGGGGACAGACAGCAATCCCTGCGTTGCCACGTTAGTGCCAGTGTCTCTCCGTATCAACCACGGGATAAATCTGTGAATTGTTTTCACCTTGCATCTCTGTTCTCCCTTTGCTCATCTCTCCAGGCTCTCGGGTGCCTTGAAGGGGAGTCTTACACTCTTCACCAGGTTTTTCTCCCATCTGTGGCCTGAAATATCCTTGTGCATCCCGGTTCTTGGTGGACCTGACTCGTGTCATTGATGATGAAACCAAAATCTTGGCCTGTCTAGTCCCTTGGACCTTCTAGAGCCTTGAAGGGAGAGCTGGTCTCCCTTTCTGTGTTCCTTGGGGGGCAAAGTCACGTTCCCCCAGAAGGTACCCATCTCTCCTGTGAATTCAGAGAGGGTTTAAGCTTCTTGCGCACACCAAGGTGCACAGCTCCTCTGCCTGCGGTCCGGGGACAACACAGCTGTGGCTGTGTGATTGACAAAGCTCCAAGAGGAAACCTGCCTTGGGTGTGTGGCTAAAACTGATTTTTCACTTCTTTAGGCGGCCACAAGCTCTTGTGTTCCCACTTCCCTTGCTCCTTGGTATCCGTGCCCACCCTCCCACCACTTCTCTGCACGCTTTTCATCGCTCCCTGGCACTTTGTGTCCATACGTGAGGCTCGATGGTACCCGACAGGCACCGTCTAAGCCATCAGGGCGCGTTTTGGTTACACAATCTCTGCCGCTTCCGTAAAGCCCTTCCCGAATGGAGAAACAGCTCTTCTACGCCATTCAAAGAAACCTTTCCTGCTCTTAATATAGGCACTGTCGGCTTTCCCTCGCAATGCTTGGTGTTACGAGAGCTTCTGAATATTCGCCTGAAAGCCGGGCGCCTGCTGACTCGGTGCTGTCCGCTGCCACCCTGCAACACCCTCCTTTCTGTCACTCCTCCTGCCTCGCTCCTTTGGCTCCGCCATTCCCCCGGCTGCCTCGGCAGGGCTGGAAGCCGTAAACAATTACATTGTTCTACAAGAACAATTGCTTTCCTAACTAAAATCTCTGGGAAAAATCTCTCGTCGAATCCCAATGAGGATGCATTTGTTTATTTCCCCCCCTTGCTGAAAGGAATTCATTACTTTGGGCAGAAGAGAAACTTTTCCGTTTCCATTTGGGAGTCAGGAAGTGCAGGGTCCTGCAGGAGCTCTGAGTTCAGCCGCCGTCGTGGCACAGCCAGAGCGAAGGGTTTGCGTGAAACTTTCCCGCTGCCTTCGGGCTACGTGGCCTCGAAGGGGGAGATGCTCTCAGGCTGTGTGAGGACCAGCACCGATCAATCCCATGTGTTTCCAATGAGCCCAGTCCTTTTTGGCCACTCCTCAAGGGGGATATAAGCCTTAGGCTGGGTGCTCTCTGCTTGGGGAGGTTGATCTCCAGGCTTTTGTTGGGTGGAGTGGTTTTTTTTTTTTTTTGAAGTGGATGCCCTTGGCTCAACGTGGGCGAGAGGGGTGAGAACTGGGGCGTGTGTTGGTGGCACGGGCGTGAGACAGCTGCTTGGGGAGTCGTGGCAAGGATTGTTCTCTGCCCAAGTGGATGGGTAAATGATTTTTGCAAAGTGGAGGAGCAGCGGAGGAAAGGGAGCCTGTGTGCTGCCACCCCTGAAATACCCTGTCCAGAGCCCCATGGGCTCAACCCCTACTCGGTGGCGAGCGACGTCCCGTGCCAGTGCTGGAGGCAGGTGCCTGGAGGAGGAAGCAGTCTGTGGTGTGGGGGTGTCTGGGGACACTCCAAATTTTGCTCTGAGTTTCCTCTTCAGGTTACAAGCAGCTGCAACTGCCCGGTGTCTGAAATCGTAACTGGGCACGGATCAACCAAAACTCTGCTTTGCAGCTCATAAACTATCCCTGGGTCCTTCTCTGCAGTTTTTATTTGTCTTTCTGGAATTTTCAGCCCTTGGCATGTACACGTTACTTCTCCTGGCACCATAATAATTTCCCCAAGAAACTGCTCGAAAGTTGTGTGGATTTTTTTTTTTTTACTGCTGCATCTCAAGGCATTCTGGTCTTTAACAGAGAGTCTTGTAAAATCTGTATTCATAGCTCTGCTTCTCTTTTAAATCTTTTATAAACTTCTGTTCTGTTTCTCCCTCACTCTGCTCTCCTCCATCACAAGTAAAACTCAGGGAACCATCCTCAAATACTTTCTCTGGATCTCCCTTCCCCCTCCCCAGAAGCTTTGGATGCACTTATTGCCCCTGCAAAGAGCAGAGCGATCATTGCACTGTCCTGTCCCCGTGCCCCCGGGGTTCATCCATCGTGGTCTGCCATGCAAACGCTTCCTCTGGGCTCGTGGGGGATTTATCTGCAGCTGCAATGGTTTCCTCCCATAGGAGTTCAACGTTTCAGCTCCTCATAACTTCCCCCGTGGTCTGCACCTCTGCCTTCAGCAACTCCGTTAAGCAAGCTCGATTGCAAGAGCAGCCTGCTACTAAGAGCTGAGTCGGTGGGTGAGAGTGAGGTGAAACGTTTCCCGAGATTCGGCTGTGTTCCGTGAATGCGGACTGCCCTTTGGTCCTTTCTTTTATTCTTCTGCACCAAAACCACGCAGCGGCCTCAAGCAGAGGATGCACTGAGGAGTAAATAGGGAGCTGCTGCATTTCCCCGCAATAATTTGCTTGGCAGCACGTGTTGGAGGCATCTTTGGGTCCTGAAGCGCTTTGGCAGTCTGGGCACGGGGTTAGCAGTGGAGGTGCAAATGCTGCCTGCCCGGTGTTGTAGGATCTTTGAATGAAGCAGATGCGTTCTTCTTCTTTGCCATAAAAAAAATGACAAAATGGAGCAGATTGTTAAAGACAGCCCCGTTGTGTTTGAATTTCTCTGTTTGGGGACTCTGTGTGCATCGCTCCCATCTCTGCACTTCTCGCTCAAGCTATGATATTCAAAAAAAATATACCTGCTTTTGTCATGTTAATCTTCCTTTGGTCTTGCACGAATTTGTCCTGGCTGAACCCAAGACAGGCTGCTGGTAGGTTTTCCAGCTCTTGGGGATAGCTTGATTGACAAAGTAGTGCCATAAGCTCATCAGCTGAATGTCTTGTTTGGTGGCAACAAAGAATATGACTCAGCTGTGTATTTTTTCCTGCTGTCGAAACAAAAAGAAGGAAAATAAAGGGATAGAAATACTATGAAAGGAGCCTTTTCTGAGTCCTCAGAGGTAAGTATGACTTCACCAGGTGTTTACAGTGCTTGCAGCTAATGGTTGAAACAACCTTTGTGGAGGAGGCAGCAACGGAATGTGTGCTGGTATGGCATGGCAGATCCAAGTCCCACCGAATCTTTTCGAAGAAATTGCCTGGGCACGAGGTTTCAGCTGAAACTCGTCTTAACCGATTGCCAGCTAAAGCAGGCAGATCCGCCACTGAACATTTCTTAGTGAAAAGCCCCAGCTTGCCATTAAACATTGCCCCCCACCCCAAAGTACCTTTTTGATGTTTTGCTGGGAAACTGGAAAGTCCCAGACCACTAAAAGATCAGAAGCTGGTTTTTTAGATGACTTGTCATAACCGGAACTGTAAATCCAGGTGCTTCTCTTTATATAGAGATTGAGGAGCTGTAAATCCACCCGACAGTGGGGATTCAGCTGTAGCACCTCAGTAACTTTTTTCCCAAGGCTTTCTGAATAATGCAGATGTTTCCAGCAAGGCCAGCTCACTGACGCGTTTTGTTTCTAGGCCTTTGAGGATAAACCTTGGACTTTAGGGCGTTCATTTGTTGCAGGATGCTGACGGTAAGAAAATCCAATATTTATTTGTGCAGTAGACGATGAAAGACCAGAAAATTCAGGTTTTTTCTAGCACAAGGAGATGGTAAGACCTTTCTGAGAAAGGTAGGTGTTTTATGCAGCTGTTGGTGACTGCTCGTGGCAGCAACAGATCAGGCGAGATGGTATCTCACCTGGCTCAGGAAAGACTGCGTGTGTTTGGCACTTGGGGTACAGAAAACCAACAGCAGCTTGGGGTCAGGGCCGTGCGGAGCTCCTGGTTATCTCTCTTCCTGGAAAAATTGGCTTTCCACAGAAGATCTTGACTTTTTGAGTAACACCAGTGTGTGTAAAGCCTTCTACTTGAATTTTCCTGGTTATCCTTAAAATTAACGAAAAGGTGCAAAACCATGATGATAACCCAGGAACGGGCACCACCCAGGGCTGGTGGGTTGTCATAGGTGGAAGTTTTTCCCAAGAGGTTTAGGTGCTACTCCAAACTCTTCGCAAGGAAATATTTAATGCTGATTTGTAGGTCAGACATGGTGCCTGTCTGGGCAGGGGACAGCAGTCATGATGCTCTCTCCAAGCAATTCCTCAAGGGCTGGAGGAGGGTTCCTGGGCACTACTGCGAAGGACACGGACCTGGGCGTCCTTGCACAGCATCCTGCTCTTCCTTGCACAGCATCCTGCTCTTCCTTGCTTGCATGGAGGCACAGCTGCTTGCACCTGCAAGCACAGAGCTCTAAGCACTTAACCTGTGAGTTCCCATCAAACAACAGGTGGGATAGTGAAACAGAGCAAACGAAATATGTGTCTTTGTCAATAAACAGACGAAGATAAATCCAAGGCAGGCTACGTGTGCCCCAGGCAGGGCTGGCTCTGCATCAGGTTGCCAGCGTCGTTGCAAATGAGATAAGCGGCTTTATTTGTGTTGCCATAAAGCGAAGAAACACTGCAGATAACAATGATGCGGCACAGCACCACTGCCTTAGGGTCTTGCATGGGTGGGCTTCAAGTTTGGGCTGAAGTTTGCAAGCGGGGGGTGAAAAACGCAATAAATCCAGGCGTGGTGCAGGTGAGGCTTGGAGAAAAGAGGGATGTGAAGGGAAGACGGTTCTGTAGGGAGGGGGTGATGAGGTGGGTGACCATCAGTGCTTGGGGGAAGGGTGGAAGTGGCCTGAGCGAAAGGGCCAGGGTCCCCAAGGGGAAGTGAAAGCGAACTGGGGCAGTGTCTCGGGGAAAGGGTGGGATTTCTGATGGGGAAAGGATTTTTGGTGATGGGCGCAGGGTAGGAGCAGCTGCTCCTACCATTCATGCAAGCAAAGTGAGGTGGTCCCGGACCTGAGCCTTCGAACCCCTGGGGAGCTTTTTCTCTGCAGCAGCAACAGTTCTTTTTTTCCTTTTCCTTTCCCTGGCAAAGAGCGTTTTTCCCCAGAGTGCTGCATGCTGCTGGACCAATTTTGGGCAATAAACACAATCCGGGTTGTAGCCGCCTGCTTGCAAAAGCTTCCCTGCCTTTGGACCGTGTCCCGCCTGCCTTGCCTTGGCTGCAGCTGGGATTTTTTTCATAGCTAGCCCCAGGTGGTGTGTGGCATCTGTGCAGTAATTAGGGCTGTTTGCTCGTGGCTCTCGGCAGACAGCAGTACACCTGCAGTGAGAGCATTAGCAGAGACGAGGTGTGAGCAAGATGGCCCCACCAGGTGGATGAGCCAACCTGGAGTGGTGTCAGTGGCCGCAAAGGTAAAGAGAGGGAGCCCAAGTGAAGGGCTTTGGGGTCTTGGTGGGTCAGAAGCGGATTTGCGTAGCGCGTGTTGCAACTTGGGAACCAGGTCACGGCCACGGGTTGCAAAACCCCATTTTACCTGGATGTTTCCAGCAAGCAAACGCTGGGGTTGTGGCTCCTGGGACACGGGGCTTGCTTCCTGGCCGTCCTCTGCTTGGTGCAACGCAGCCCTGTTCGTGACTGCCCACGGCCCGAGTGTTTGAGGCCTCATCCGTCAAACTGGAGCGGGTTTTGAGTGAGTTTCTGATTAAGCTTCCCGTTGATTGGACTCCAGCCGAGGTGGGGTGCAGGTGAGCTCCTGCAGAAATGCCTGCAGCTGCTCCTTCATTCGTATCAACCTGTTTCAGTGAAGAAAAGTTTTCCCTGAAGGTGCTTCTCTGGCGTTTTTACTGGCATCACATAAGTGAAGGTGAGAGAAATGTTTAAGGTAGTAAAAAATAAGTGGAAGAAGGGTTGTTTGGCAGATCGGAGCTGAAGATGGGGCCTCACTTAAGGCAGAACACAGGTGAAATTAAACTTAAGCTGCATTTTTATGGGCAAAGCAGTAGCAAATAAACTCCGCAGATCATCTTATTTCATTTATTGCTTCCCCTGTGAATGGTGCTGCCTGTCGGTGTGGCGGGCGGAAGGGGGAAACCTGCAGGGTTTTATAACTTCAGGAGAGCCAGTGGATTTTGAGTAGGTTTTTGCCCTGGGAAGAGCATCTCGTCTCCCTTTGGGGCACAGGGAAACCTCTTGGTGCTCGCTGGCTCTTTGCAGCATCGCCTCTTCGGCTGGGAGTCCACAGCAAAGGCTTCCCAGACCAGTGCAGAGAACTTCATTAACATACTGAGCTAATTAATTATATTTATAACCAAGCACCACCGATGTCCTTCCCTGGGGGAAAACCAGTTTTTTGAACTCGGCCCAATGTGTGGAGTCAGTGTGACACGAGGGGACCCTGTGGAGCGAGGGGACGTGGTCGGGGGGCAAACGCCACTCGCCCGTGCTTCCTGCTGAATTGCCGGTGATGGAGGCAGATTGCTCTTCGAGTGTGATGTACAATAACGCCGCTGGCAAAATTGCACTGATCCGTTAGCCCCCGAGCTGCTCTGAGCGTCCTCCAGGGCGTGTGGGTCGTGGCGAGCAAGTGCTGCCGCACGCTAACGCAAACTGCCGTCGTCGCTGGCTGATAAAGCTCGTCCGTCATTGGCTTGTTCCGCGTTAGCCTCTTCAAACACGGAGTCATTTTGCAACTCGTGTTGTTCGACTGTTTGGGGACAGGAGGTTCGTATCTGTTTGTGTTGGGAAACAAAGCGCCCTGTCCTTCATCAGATGAAAACAGAAGCAAGTAGGGGCTGCTTTATCTTCCGAGAAGCGCGTGCGTGGGTTCCCCCCTTATTTGTCTCTCTGGCTGCGTTGCAGCGCTGGGCAGAGGGTTGTGCATGGGATGGAGCGCAGATTTGTAAAGCGCTGGTGGACCCACTTGGGTGTGACACGGCACGTAAATGCGCGATCATTGTAAGAACCGATTGCGCAGAGGCAGAGGGGAATAAACAAAACATCCAACAGGCTTCTCGGAGAAATGAGTTCACGGAAGATTCTAGGTAATAAGTTATGCTGTGGGGGGAAAAAAATCCAAACCTATACAACATTTAGAACATCGTACTCCACTCGCTCGGAGAGGAGTGATGGCTCTTTCTTTTTTTTAATTGCCCTCAGGCATTAGTTTTGGGGGAGGAGGAGGAGGAGGTCTGTAGCTTTGCTGTAGCAGCAGGAAAAGTCAGCGCATCTGTGCTGCCTGGAATAAGTGGATTTCTTAGCGGCTTCTTGGGAGCACGTCTTGTCTCTTGAGGCTCCCTGAAACACTGGTTTGCCAAAAATCTCGTCTGCTGTGCGCACGCGGTGCGTTTCACCCCAGGCTTGGCAGCCCCTTGCAAGCTTTTAATGAAATGGTCCATTGGGAGAGCGGGCACGTGGACCAGAGCAGCCACCTACGCTCAACCTGGTGTGAGTGTCCCCAGGCTCTCGGGGACCGGAGCTTGTGGGCCCATATGACACAGCCGGTGTGGGCAGGCTCAGCACCCTGCCATGGCCATGCTTGGGCCATATTCAGGTCTCAATGGGCCAAGTTTCCAGGGGTTTTAGGTGTTTTTGCATCATGCTGCGTGCAAGCCCTCATCTGGGTTCTGGGGGCCAAGCAGCACAGTGGGCTCCCTCACATCACCTACTGCAAAAAAATCAGACTGGAGTGTTTTATTCCTTCTGCTTTTATTTTCTTCTCCTCCCCAGACCCAGCTGCCCACGCTGACTCCCTGGGATCACAACCGCATCCGAGATGCCCTTTAGCAGAGCAGCCTCCTCCGAGCTGCTTGTTGTGACAGCCTCAATCCCCTCAGCGTCAGATCTTCTGTTCAAATAGCACTTCCAAATGTTGATATTCTTTTACTTTTAGCAAATTACCATATGATTACTAATATGATATGAAGCAGCATAAACATTTTTATGGCCGGCAGTAGTCACGGATAACAACTTCTTCATATTTAAACTTCCAAGGCCATTACACCTTCTTAAATAATTCATGTTCTAACATCATTTATGCCTGTGTGGCATTGCTTTGAGGTGATTATGGTCTGTAACAAATCTCCACTGGGAGTGGTAATGTTAACACAAGTTACTGGTTTAATATAGGTGATTCGAAATGCTCCGATGCTGCCTTGAAGTTGGGAGGGTGAAGTTTCTTCGCGGCTGCGTTATTTAGTAGGGGGCTGGTCAAGCCAAGATGCTGTGCTGGGATGGATGAGGAGGTGATGTGGGGCCGGAGTGGGGAGCTGACGCCACTGGTGCCTGGCTTGGCAGAGCTGGGCCCGTGCTGCCGGGGCCACTGACGGCGTCTGGATGCAGGGACTGTGGGCGAGATGCGTTTTTCTATCAGATGTTTGCAGAGGGACTTTTTCTTGCTCCGTTGCAGATCTGTGATGCGTGCAGCCAGCCCCTGGCCACAGGAGCAGGGCTGGGATCCCAAAGCGGCACCACCCGGCAGAGAGGATGATGGCAGCGTGCCCTAGCTGTGCACCTGCTCTGGGGCCCGCGGGGCTGCCGAGCAAAGCTCAGGAGGGGTTCTTGGTCCCAGACAGTCCAACAAACCAACCCCAAGTGACGGAGGCTGGTTGTCTACGCAGTGCCTCTCGCTCCTCCCTGATGCTCTCAGTTGGCACCGGTGGCAGTTTGCCTTTGCAGCCCTTTCCCAGTCTGCCCTCATGTTTCATGGATGAAAGCCTGTCCTTCCTCCTCTGCTGCAGATGGCAAATGGAGAGCTCCTCTCCGACAAATCCCTCCCAAGGCAGATGGAAATCTGGTTGGAGTCATAAAGTTGTCTTGCTGGTGTCAAGTTGGCCATAGAAAACTAAAATATTGATCCGTCCTTTCCCATGAAACTTGACTAATTAGCTACAGCGAGGGTGATGATAGAGGGTGGCTGACGTTCCTACAAGGTCTGATCTAGCTGCTGGGAAGGCATTTGCTTCGCTGGTGAGAATTCCTTTGGGTTGTCCAGGTGCAAGGTGGTTTTTAGGAGCTGGGAGCTAGCAAAGCTGCTCGAGGCTGGATGTCCCCATCTTGGGTCCTCAGCTCCTTCAACTTGCAGCTGAACCCTTGATAACCTGAGGTTTGTGCTCCTTGGAAACCTTGTACTTCAAGTGCCCTGTTCCAGTATGATTTTGCCCCAATTTTCTAAATCACTCGCCTCTGCAGAGAGCTCCAGGACGGCTTTGTCCGTGGTTAATGAGGCAGACGAAGCTGGGACTTGAGCCATGTGGAAATCCCCTTATTTGTCCCTAACCTATGCAATAATTAAAGTAGTGCCCCATGCTGAGGTGGGACCTTGGCTATTTCTGTCCTGATGATCACCCACAGGAGGAGTCCCCAGCTGCTTTTCCCCTCCCGAGAGGGGCACAGCAGGATTCAAAGCCCCATCCTGAGCCCGATCCTGCTCCACCAGCTGCAGCGTTCCAGGCAAATAACCGAGACGGCTGACCCGTCTGCGCAGGCGGTGGGAGGTTTGCCTCCCTGAAGCAGCACGCGTTGGAGCGAGGTGTGCGCAGTTAACTCTCGTGCACCTCCAGCAGCAGTTCAAGCATGAGTTACGGCTCCAGTTCATTTATCTGAGGTACAAGCACACGCAGGAAGCTCCTGTGACAGTCCCCGGTTGCACTTAGGTTTCCTTGGGAGCTGTCAATTTTGCTTTCCCTTCTGTAGCTTCCTGAATTAGTTTGGTCAGTGAACAGTAATGGGAAAACCAGCTGATTTTTAAATGAAAATTGATTTGTTTGTTATTTTTTTTAAGTTTTTGGTAGAACAAGCAAATTGGGGAGCTCTGCCGTGCCCGCAGTCAGGGAGCAGATTCCCCAGACGGCTGCTGCTGTGGCTGAGCCGTTCCTCTGCCCACGCGGCACCTCCCATGGAATCACCAGCACCCACCGCCCTCTGACACACACGGCCTCGTCTGACCTGAAGAAGGACTTCAGCTTCCACAAGACCTGCTGCTGACATTTCCTACGCGAAGCTTTGCGCTGAGGGCTCGCCACGCGGTTATATGTTACAATGAAAATCAATGCATCCCATGGGGAGCAGAAACCTCTGTGTGTGAAACATCTCTGGATCAAAACACGGTGGTTGTCGTGGGTTTCTTTCTGAGGGAAGATTTCAGCGTGTGACTTCAGAGTTTTCGTGAAATTTGGACTGTGAAACATTTCACTGGGGATTTCCCAAAAAGGCTGGAGCTGATCACCGCAAGCAGCTTTGCTGCATGGGGAAGACCGAGCTCTTGGGTGCTGTAAGCTGGGTGACAGGCTCCAGAGACCTCAGACGTGTCCCAGGAATCTGGGCAAATTGCCCCAGTTCCCTTCCAGGAGCAGCGTATGCAAGTGGCATTGCTGCTGTCCATGGGAAGGCGGTTGAGCAAAGTTCTCAGACCGCAGAGTCTGCCCCACAGACTGAGCTCCTGAGTCGCCCCGGGAGCTTTGCAATTCAATTTTGCTCTGTTTCAGGGCTTGGCGCCCCTTACCCACAGAGAGGAGGGGAAGAGCTAAGCTAATTAAAAGAATTAGCAAGATGCTGTCTACAGGACCAAATCCCTCTGTTACAGCAAAGAAAGATGTGTGGTCCATCCTCGCCCTTCCTGTGCTCTAACCTTTTCTCCTCTCCCCGACTCATCAGTGACCTGGCATATTAGTCCAAAGCTTGAGATGAGAAATTAGATTTAATTCTAGGGTTTCCCCTCTGTCCATGCATAACCCCCCCCCGCACGGCTGCTCTGCTTTATACCACCCCTGGTGTTTGAGCTCTGCCGAGGGTGGCTTTTGAGGGGCTCCACCAAACACTCACTTTATGATAAGTTGTGTGTGAACGCTCAGTTCAGCGTTTGCTTTGCGCCCCGTGGCGGTGGCCGAGCGGCTCTGTGCTGGGACTCTGAGACGGGTCCCTGTAGAGATGGGGTGTGATGTGTTAAATCTGTTTATTTTTATTGCACAGGAGGGCTGTCCGAGGAAGCCTGGGTCTGCAGCTGCGCTTGTGGCTGATGAATAACAGAGGCAGAGTTTTGCCAAGACCGGGCTGGCAATTCCCAAAGGTCAACGTCTGACGGCCACAAGTCTTGTGCTGCTGACAACGGTTGCATCGGCACTTCCCTTCCTGATCCGTCCCCTGGAGGCTCGTAGCTCGGATGAAGCAGCCTGGCTGTGGATGCTGGGGGCTGTTAGCAGTGGGAAGTGGTGGGACTCAGTTTTCCACCCAATCCCCAGGCCTGCTCGGGCTGGAGGTGTGGGGGGATGAACACTAAGCGAAGGCCGCAGCTTCTTGTCCTGAATGTCTTTGCTGCACACCGGAAGCTGTTCAAATGGAGCATCTATGGTCAGGGTACGTACTTTGGTCTCCACGTGAGAACGGGGCTGGGGACCAGGCGGTGATGCTCTGGGTCTGCAGGTCCAACCTGGGGAGCAGGAGCCCCCAAGCCCTCTGCTCCAAGTACCCATCCACCGTGTCCCCGCCAGCCGGGGCACGCTCCTGTCCCATCACAGTCCTGGCTATCGGTCGCTCTGCAAATATCTAGGGCAGCTCTGCGGCAGGGCTATGTCCTCCTCTTAAAATAAAAGCAATAATCATCTGGGGGTGGAAGTAAGCTGGTACACGAGCAACATCCGCACAGAGGAGCCCTCGTGGAAGGTTTCCTCAGCATCCCCAGGCGCGGGCCTGCCACAACTCCTCCGCGTTCGGCCCCTGTGCCGTGACTCCTATCACGGTGGGGATGTCCTATCTTTAATTTCAGCTTTGGGAGGAGAATGTCTCTAAGCCAGAGGAGGGGATTGTACAGCCAGGGTTTAGTCACTAGAGGGAGGGATGCCTGCGCGCGCTGGTGGATTTCCAGGCAGGATTTGGGAGGTACACGCTTCTTACCCACCAACGGTATGTTTCATGTGCTTTTGTAACCAAGCTTAAAACTTTTTTTTTCCCCCCCTGACAGGTCTTACGTGTGACAGTTGGTCTCTGGGAGAATAACAGCAGAGATGAAACTCCACAAATAGCTGTTTAATTTGAGGTTCAGCAAGGTATTGCTGAGTGAGAAGCAGCGGCTGCTGGCATTCCTTGCCTCACCAAAAAAAAGGGGGCAGTGGCATTCCTCATGCCAAAACTCTCAGAAACCTGCTCCATCCCTGAACCAGACACTAAAACAGGCTCGTGAGGGAGCAGACTTTGGTAATATTTAGGGGTTAAGCAGTTGGATCGGTTGTGCTAGGTACCTGAATAATAATGGTGCTATCTAAGGTCTCATAAGGATTTGAGTCCCGGCCAGTTACAGGTTTTATCCTCCCTCTCTGCCCAGTTTAACCGCTAAGATGGGGCAGAAAGCTGCGCTTGGTGCCTTGCACAAGCACCAGTGACCTGCAAGAACAGGATTGCAGTTTCCATTTGCAAGGAGTTTTATTGAATTGGAAAACTTCGCAGCGTGTTGTTGATCCTCCTCTGCTGCCGTTGCATGAGCAAACGACCTCTTCATGTCCTGGCATCTAGGAGCACCGCTGACATGGTCCAGCGAGGAAAGGGAGAGGATCAAAAGCCCAAAGTGAGAACTAACAAGCTCTGAGGCACCAGAAAGGTCTGAAAAATCATGAAAACTTCTGATCTTGCGCATTTAGGGAGAGCACGTAAGTTCCTCCAAATCATTCTGCTTTTATTCCCGGGCAACTGGAGAACAGCGTGATGAAGGGGAAAGTAGCTTTGTTGCTATTGGACTTCATTTCTCCCAGGCTTAGCTGTATCAGCAAGAAAGGATGTAGAGTCGAGGCAGAAAAAGAATAAGTGAGGGTGAGAAGCAGGAGAGCACCTCAAGTTTCCTCTGAAATAAGTCCTGGGAGCTGTGAAATAGCCGGTATAGTGCATGGTCCTTGTTATTACAGACTAATGGGGAGAATTTTCCCCCAATTTTCCTCTAGAAATGGAGCACAATTTTTGCNAGCAGGACAGCACCTCAAGTTTCCTCTGAAATAAGTCCTGGGAGCTGTGAAATAGCCGGTATAGTGCATGGTCCTTGTTATTACAGACTAATGGGGAGAATTTTCCCCCAATTTTCCTCTAGAAATGGAGCACAATTTTTGCAATTTGGCCAACTTCTCCTGAATTTTCCATTGACCCGGCGTGCTGCCTTGCGGTCGTCTATCAGCCTGATAGCAGCGTGTGCATCTGCAGTTAATGATCTCAAATTGCACAGTGCGAGGCAGTCGCCACCCATTTGCTCAGCTTAAAAATGCCTTCGGAAAGCAAAGAGCCCCCACGCTGGTGGCCAAGCCCAAGTACGTCCAAAGAACCCATGTGGCTCTTGACAGGTAAATTGCTCAGGATTACTCCGAATGTCATTGTTAACAGCTCCTGGGCCTGGGGTATTTATTTACTACACAAAAGAAGAGAAGAGAAAATGGACTCTGGCTGGTTTTCAAATCAAGCTAAGCTTTAAATACAGCTTTAATGATGTAATTGTTAAGTGATGATGAGCATGGAGGGTTGGAAAATCTAGACTTCTGGCCACTTGTAAAATGTGCTGCTCCACACTGGAGAAAATGGGGATATTTTTCTCCTCAATGTTTTATTTTATATTTTGGTCATTTAGAGAAATAACGTGGGGACGTGGAGCTTGTTGGCATCCTCAGGGTGCAATCTCACCCCTGGGCAGTGGTGACCAGTCCGTGCTTACTCAATTGGCAATGTCTCTTCATGCTTGATCCTTATAAAACCGAAAAGTCACTGGAAGAGGGTTTTGGGGCCTTCCTTTCCAGCTGGGAGCTGTAACTTCAGGGCTGGCAGCTTTTGGGGAGCTTCTGCTCCAGCTCTGACTTGCAGATCAACATCAGCTCCCAGGTTTTTTCCCTGAACTGAGATTTCTGTGCCGTTGCGGAAAGTTTGATTTCAAGGAAGTGGCCTTTTCTGTAAAACTCTCAGACAAAAAAAGCCTTTTCCCTTGAGGAAGCCCCTAGGGTTCAGCAGATGTTGCCGGGGGGCACCGATGGGCACCTGAGGCCCGGAGACCGCAGGGCCGCGCTTTTCCTACCACGCTGCCTCCACCCAGCTCCTGGGGAGACCTACGTGGTGCAGGGTCTCTGCGTGCCCCTGCCTTGCCCAGGGACCTCAGTGCGGCCCCGTGGCCCACCAGAAGGACACCAGCCCAGGGTGTGAGTGAGTAACGGCCGGCTGCTGGCCCCCAGGCGGAGCAGTCTGCTCTCAGTGCTGGGAGCAGCTCCCTGTGCCCCACGGCGCCTGTAGCTGCGCTTGGCACGGCAGACGTGGGTTAACATATTTGTCTGTCTTCAGCTCCAGGGGGGCAGCGAGATGTGCAGATTAAACCCTGGACTAAATGAAGGCACGTGATGATGGTGGTTAACTGAGAAGCCGAGCTGCCCCGGGTCCCCTTGGAGGGAGAGATGGAGGGATGCAGGCCCTTCAAGGGCAGCACGGGTGCTTGCAGGGACTCTGCTGCGCTTGATGGCTGGAGCAAATGCTGGCTGAGAAGTGAAGGAGAATGTGGCTTGTCTGCTGAGGGCCGTGAGTATTTTCAGGTTTTGGGAGAGCTGCAGCTTGGGGCCATGTGGTGCTGGCTCCTGGTGCTGCTGGTACCCTGCACGACCAAGCGCAAAGCTGCGTTCCAGCGCTCGCGGTGCTCCCTTCATTTTAGCACAGCAAACGCTTCCTGCTGGGCTCGCTCTGGCACAGCCAGTCACCTGCAGACCTGGAGCTGCAAAGTGTGATGGTAACGGGGAGAAAAATCCTCCTCTGGCTGCTACAGAGAGCTGGGCAGTGGGTCAGCTTGCTTGGAAGTCATTGCTGCTGGGAGGAGAGGTAAAGGGCAGAGCTGGGCTCACCACGGGCTCTCTCAGCAAGAGGGTTTCTCTTGGTGGTGCTGCTGGGTGCCCAGGAAGCATTCCAAGAAGTTAATTAATTTTCTCTCATCAACAGCCACAGTGCCAGCAAACACAGTCTGGAGGAGAGAGGAGAGCGTTGCCATTTTGCAGCGACAGCTCCCTCCTAAGTTGCAGTGATAGTTACTTTGTCTTAGCAAAAATGAAATGTCAAGTGGCGACAGAGAAAAATATTCGTTTAATGCTGAGCAGTAACTGGGTTTCCAAAGTGCTGGGCTCTGGAGGTAATGGGGAAAGCTGGGACCGAGGCAGCTGGGACCACACAAGATTAATTCAGACCCCAAATGAGGCTTCACACGTGGTTGTGTCGCCCCATGCATCACTGTCGCGCGCACAGCAGTAGATTCTGCTCAGAACTCGCTTGTTTGCTCCTGGACCTGCTTCAACCCAGCACGCGCTGCCAGAATGCAGCGGTGGGGCGTCACGGATGCCTGCTGCTCACCCTCGCTGCGTTTTGGGTAGGAAACTTGGCAGGCGAAGGTTGCAAAGTGCAGAGCTGAAGCAGATTCTGCCCCGATAGACCCTGGACACGGGCGCCTTGGTGAGAGACAACCTTGAGGGGAACCTCTGCCACCGTGTATTGCCCCATGCTGTCCCACCTGAGGCCATCACATCACGCCACAAAAGCCTGGTGCGGTAAATACTCAGCAAATACTCGTGGATAACCTGCCTCTTCCCGGCAGCTGGGTCTGGGCTCGTGAGTAATTTTCAGATAAATAAGGACTGTGCTGCCTAGACGACTTATTTGCAAGCGATAATTCAGACAGCCGTGGCCTCACTGTTTATTTCCCTTTTGAATCGTCAGGCTGGCACTGTAAGTGCCATACTTTCATTAAAGTTTAATTTCCCTGAAGGGTGAAATATTAATGAGAATAGGCTTAATACTGTCAATAGGAAACAGACCCAACAGATAATTTGCTAATATAATGACTTGGGATTTTATCTATTTCAAGCTTCACGATTGCTCTTCTGCTATGATCTGGTGCAGGTAATAACTGTTGTCGCCTCTGTTCGATGAGAAAACTTAATGAGTTTAGGGCTAAATCACTGTTTTGCACATTCACATCCAGGCATACCCACGCGAATTCCCCAGACCCTGCTCCTCTGCCCTCTGTGTGCTTCATCTTGCGCCCTTGGCTGGTGGGGGGACCCAGCCCTGCTCTTACTCAGGTTTGAGAGAAGCTGACACAAAATTTGGGCTGAGATCCAAGACTTTGGGTCCCCTGGAGCTTCCGCTCCGGTGACCTACCTATGACCAGGATCCCCACATACCCTCGAGGCTCTGCACCCCGGAGACTCCCACATTTGTGCTCATGGTGGGTGTTGTGCAGACCTCTGGGACCCCAAACTCCTCTCCCCAGCACACTGCAATGCACCGAGGAGCGCCTGCTCCATCGTACTCCACTATTCGCTTTTAACCCAAACGTCACGTTTAAAGAGCTGCCCTCTCCAGTCTCGGCTGCTTAAGGAAACAACAGTCAGTGAATTACGTGGAGTGGTTCCTCGGTTCCTTGGCAGATAGGGTGTGCTGTTGACAGAGCTGCTACCACATGGTACGTGAGAAAGTGGACGGGGCAAGGTGCTGGGACGTGACCTAGGGACAGCCTGACCGGCTCCGTCCGAACAGATAATCTGGGCCAGCGTGGGAATCTTCCCAACGTTTTGGTAAGCATATAAGAACTGGAGAGCAAGCTGCGCTGCAACCCCAGCTCCCCAGCCCCAAACGCTTTCGCAGCCCCGCCGGTTTGTAGTGCAGGTGAATTCCAGGACAGACCTGTTCACTTTGCATTTGATTTCTTTTAAACGTCTTTTCTTTCGTTTTTTTTCCATCACTTTTTGAAGTTGCACATCTTGCAGCGAGGGGCACCACAGGCGTGGTATGAAAACCGCCTTGTTTGCAGCAAGCCCGGCTTTTGCTGCTTCCCTTGCTTGCCACATTTTGGCCTTGGAACAGACAGCGAACAATTATTTTCTGTTGCCTTTTTCTATGCCATTTGGGGTTTGATATACCATATCCCCTTCTGGGTAATTTTCTCTCCACTTTGGACTGGCTTTGTCTGCTTGAGCACACCTCACCCAGAAGCTGTGCCAAGCCTTCGCTTGCCCCTCTTGGCAAGCGCTGAACCTTTTCCAGTCCTGCTGTGCTCTGAGATGGGAGGACCCAAGCCACACTCGGCATTCAAAATACGCACGTGGATTTATACAGTGATTGGAGCTGTTTTGGAGACAGATTTTGTCCCCGTGGAGGTGAGTCCCCTCGTTTCTCAGCGCAATCCTGCTGTGGCCAGGAAGGGCATGGTAAATGGGCTCTGTGCCCAAGAGCTGCTTGTTTGCTCGAGCTCCATCAGCAGGTCTCGTGGAGGATGCTCTCCCTCACTGCAGACTGTGACGTCTCCATCTCCCCGTGCCCTGCTTCTCTTATCAGCTCAAAGGAAGGCTATTAGGTGCACCAGCTTTAATTCCCAATGTGTTTGCTGGCACCTGGGGCATCCAGCTACTCCAATAATAACACTGAGAGCAGCAGTAACAGAGCTGTTTCCAGACCACGTTTCCCCTCGGAGGCCAGGACGAGTATTTACACCGATCTCCAATAGGTCTGTGCATTCAAAGCAGTGAAATTTCCCTGTTGCGGAGCTTTTCCGAGTAGCTTCACGCAGCTGTCCCTAGTAAATAAACCACTGTGGTTTTGGTGGTTGGAAATGAACATAGATCTAGCTGGTTTGGAGCTGAGCATATGGGCTGTGTTTGAGCGCTGGGAATGTGTTTGCTTGTGATTTAATAATACTGTGAGTCACGACTGTACCTTCCTCCCAATTACTAGCCTTGCATCTCTTTGTTGTTAAGTGGAAACTCTGTTCTGGAAACTCTGTTTTCCTTGTAAAATCAATTATGTTCCACCCTTTATTATTTGCCAGGTCTCATGCCATCCCTGCTTGCCAAGAAAACCTCCGCGACAGCTCGAGCGTGAGCAGTGGCAGCAATGCCGAAGGCAGCCCAGCCAGGAGAGGTGCGTCCCGGGGCCAGGCTTTGGCTTGGGAGCGCCAGGGTCTTGCAAAGCTCATTCCCTACCCCATGTTGCTCGGCTGGAGCAACTCANCAGCGATGCCGAAGGCAGCCCAGCCAGGAGAGGTGCGTCCCGGGGCCAGGCTTTGGCTTGGGAGCGCCAGGGTCTTGCAAAGCTCATTCCCTACCCCATGTTGCTCGGCTGGAGCAATCCAGGGAGCACGGGATGCTCCGCAGCCCTGATTTCTGCACGCCTCTCTGACCCAGAGGCCTGGCGAACCCTGTTTGTGCACAAACTGCGTTAGCTACAGAGCCTTTGCTACAGCAGAACACGATTCTTTCTGAAACGAAGTCCAATCCTCCGAGACGTCAATAAACCTTTAAAAGCGTTTAATTAAAAAAGCGTAAAGCCTAGGACGATCAATCCGGTGCTAATGGCCTGCAACGGTGTTGCGCGTAGCTTGTTCTTATTGACCCACGAGGCAGCAAGGAACAACTGTGCAACCTGAGGTCTCGCAGTCAGCCTCGCCGGGGCTATCCCAGCCCGCAGCAGAAACAGGAGCTGCCTGCTTTTAATTGCAGCCAGACAGCCCCTGATTAGAATTCAGGCAGCATTTGAAAACGGCTGGTTTTGGAGGCCACGAGAGGCGTGGGGCTGTCAGCAAGGGGGCAGCTGGCTTCCCCCCAGCAATGGGGCTGTAGAGGCGTACCTGGGTGGAGAACTTGGAAACCTAGAGGTTGCGTGTGAGAATGGGCTCCTGTCGCTTTGGAGGAATCAACGGTGTGCAAGAAAGCAGAAACCCAAAGTTTTAGGACGGGGAAGTTTCTTTCATTTTTAAATAAAAAGTTTGATGCAAGAAAAACAAAGCAAAATTAATTCAGAAAGTTGCAGCTATGGGATGGAGAAGGGCTGGAGAGGGAGATAGCTGCTGTCAGCGAACACCTCCGCAAATGGCCGTGATGCCTCTCGTGGAGGAATGTATTTCAAAACATAAGAAAGTGGAGAGAAAAAATCCAGTTCCTTTTATTTCCCTCCAAGTCCATCCCTTTGGTCTTGAGTTAGTAGAAAAGATGTTTTTGTGTCCAGAAAGATGTGACAAACGTTTGTGGATGTGTGTGTCGGAAGAAAAGCCCTTCATCCCTGCCAGCGGGAGGAAAAGGAAACTGATACGAAACCGGACCTTGAGGGACAGAGGGAGACGTGGCAGAGATGCCATTTTAGACCGAATCCTTCAATAAAACGGAAGAGAAGGACGTTTTCTACCCAGAGCAGCAGAAGGGGAAATGGGAATGTTTTTCCCAGAGTGATCTAATGTGTCAGAGAAAAGCAGATGTTTTGGGCAGACATTTGCATGTAATCAGACCCTCCGTTTTCTGATTGAAAAGATTGGCAGTGGCAAATTTCCAGCCAACACCCTGTAATCAAAGAAGAAAAAAAACTGTCAGTGAGGGAAGTGGATGAAAGAGGGCCTGGGAGAGACCTGGCGACGTCCCCGCACCCCGGCTTGCATCAGACTCATTAACCCGGGCCTTCCTAATCCGGGCTTCGGGGTGCATTTGCAGACTGGGCACATCCGCTCCGCTGGGTACTCTGCGCTCGTGGTTGTGCTCCTTCGAGACCTTGGTGATGGTGTTTCCCATCCCTCTGGCAGCTCTGCACGGCCACACTGCCCGTGGCAAGGCTTGTGCAACAAGTCCTTAGGATGCAGGGAGCCGGTGTGTGACCCATAACCACCTAGAAGATGTATTTTTAGAGACACGCGTTGCATCTTTCGGGTGCTGAGGTGAGCGTCTCTGCATGCCTGACCTTCCCCTTTCGCCTTGCACGCTCCTCGGGGAACGGCATCGCACGGGGACTGGTGGGTGCCCAGGGAGATGGGGGTCTGGGGACCAGGTTGGGGCGGGGGCAGAGGGGATTTGGCACAGCTCTGTCTGTCCAGGAGCCTGCTTTGCGCCACAGCGACGTTTTGCTCCACAGCCCAGCTCGGGGATCGCACTGCTTTTGGCTGACTTATGCTCTGTGTTATTGGACTTGCAGCAGCCTCTGAGCCAGAGATAAAACACGTCCTTCCTGTCTGTAAGAGGGTGAATTATTGACACACTTAATAAGCATAACTTATCATTAGCCATAATTCATGCCGGTGACAGAGACACAGCTGTTCCTGGAAAGCAGAGTGGCTCTGAATTTCAGATTTCCATGGGCCGGGCTCCCGCTGCAGCTCCGGAACACTGACACAGGCGTCACCTCACACCATCCCTTGCCCCGGTGATTGTCGTCCCAGGGATCTGCACAGCGCTCGAGCTCTGTCTGTGCTGGGAGGACAGGCAGTTTGGGCGCCGTGTGCCTCTCCCCGAGTCCGGGGACTGGTAATGCAATTAAACGAGTAGCTCTTGCAGAGCGGGCAGGGAACGGGATGTCCCTGGAGGCATCCAGACTGCAGCCATGTGGGGCCAAAAAGCCGTGGGTGGGGAGCACATCTCCTGCTTCTCCAGCAGCCCATGCTGCTCCTGCTGGCAGTGCCCAAATCCTGGCACGGTGGTTGCAGCCAGTACAAATTTTTGTTCCTTTAACTTCTCTTGCATGTTCACCCTGGTCCCTAATGTGATAGGAGCAGGGAGGGGATGTTCCCACAATCTACCTTGCTTGCAAATGAAGAGCAGCTAATCATTCGTAGGGGTGGAGAAAGCCCTGGGCCACTTGCCAGGAGTGGTCAGGGCACTTGTGGAGGAAGAGAGGCTCTGAAGCCTCTCATGCTGGGGACAGTGCACAGGGTCTAGGGCTCTTACAACCAGTGGGTGAAGTTTGATCACTAGAGGTGGGAAACCGTGCAGGGCAGCGGCATCATTGATGGGGCAGGCATGCAGGATGGGGTCTGAGGGTCTGCTGTTCACTGCTGTCTGCTGGATCTCCCCTTCCCTGGCCAGACAGGGCGCTCCCAGCTTCCTTCCTGCCCCTGGTAGAAGAAGAGGAGATTTCTGGTCCTCACCTCCCAGGTGCAACCTGAGGATGCTTCTCAAGGTAGGCGCACAGCAAGGAGGATCTCTGGGGTTATTCCCTGTGCTCATTCATCCCTTCTTCCAAGCTGTTTACAAGAATTTGAGCTTCAGTCTGGGCCCCAGAGAGCACTGCGCCCCCCATGGGAGCTCACCCTTCACCGATCTGGTGCACCAGGACAAGCAGGTGATGGCGGTGTGCAAGGGTGGGCAGCAGGAGGGACCACGTGTAATCCCATGTACACCACAAAGTGACAACGCGCCCAGGCAATTTGCAAGAAGTGAAGGTGGTGGAAACCCATCAAATGATCGCTGCCACATTGTACATTTGATTTTCTTGAAGGCTTGAAGACATCAGCGTGCTTTACAGTGACACTGGTTTTCAAACCATCCTTCCGGCTTGGCGACTGTGGGAGCAGGTAAGGCAGGCACGGGGCTGGCTGCGCGTGCCGAGTGTGCCTTGCAGCACGTATTTCCTCAGTGCTGTGGCAAGACACGTGAATTGCACGCTCGCACGACCAAGGACGCTTGCTCAAGGCCCGTGGTGCTTTACTGGAGGCAGCAGTCAATGCAGGACATTTCTCCATTGCCTCTCATCTTCCGTTCTCACTCCTGCACGCCTTGCTTGCTGTCAGCTCTCTCAGCAAGAAGGCACTCTCGCTGGATCTCAGAGGGTGTTGGATGCTTTAAAACAATTTGTAGAACAACCTTTTCCCAGACGGGTTGGCCCTGCAGCAGCTGGAGGAGCCAGGTACCCATGGCTGCACTCTTACAGAGGGACAGGGAGATGAAGGAAAGGGCTCGGGCAGCCCATGCTCTGCCCGTTGCGCTCAGCGTGTTCCTGGCCACGCAGGGACCCCTGTGCGTGTGTGCAGCCTCGACCGTGCCCTGAGGGAGAGCCAGGCTGTGGGTGTCTTTCTGCTTTTATGAACAGCTCACTTGAGCAGAGGACAGGCTGGTAGCCCCGGACTGCCCTGTTCTCCATCACCTCATGGTCCTACCATACCAAAACCTGCATGAAGGATGCTACAACGTGCTCTAAGGTGGCCACGTGTAGACGGACCGCGCCAGCCCCACGGGGTCCTCCTAAGGTCCCACAGGAAGTTCGCAGGTGCTCTGCAGCGACCTGCCCTCCAGCAGCCTCGTGCTTCCAGAGGGAAGCGGAGATGGGACAACGCAAACTGCAAAGCTCTGGAGGCGGTGAGCTGCTTGCATGGGCGTGGGGGAGCGGCGAGGTGAAGGTCTGTCTTGGTCCGTGGCTTGGGCGGTGAGTCCCCCTCACCAGCGATGCGAGGCTGAGAGCACGTCTTCTGCAAGCGCATGATACATCAGTTTCTTTGAGGGGAAAAATTAGAGAGCCACTTACAGCATCTCCAATCTGCATGGCTGGTGAAGTGCTGTTGCTCGAGCTCAGCAAGGGGGTATTAGTCACGCCTTATTGCCTTTAAATCCTACAGTAGCAGAAGTGTCTTCCATTTGCTATTTTAAATAAGAATCAGCCTGATAGAGTGTTCCCAGCACAGTCTATCAGCTTCCCCGTTCCGCAGCCTTTAAAAGATTAAGCTTTCATCTTGCCTCTTCCCCTGCAGCTTGTGAAGAGCAGCTCTGCCTCCTGCGGCCCCTGTGAGGACCACCTGCACGAGGGTGAACAGGGAGAGCAAGGCCAGGCCGCCTCCCTCCCCGCGTCCCCTCTTTCTCCTGCGTGTGCGAGGAAGGCTCTGAGGATGGCGCAGCCTTGGTGCCGTGCCAGAGGTCTTGCATCGGGGTTTGCGCTTCAGTCCCCACTCCGTCGTCTCGGTTGCGTGTGGGCTGGGTGAGGCACCGGCAAGGGATGGGGCTGGTGGGAGGAAGACCTCCGATCCCTGTGTCTGGAAGGAAGCGGGGAAAAGAGAATGGGAAAGGATGACAGAGCAGGATGACCAGATGCTGCCAGGAAGGTTTTNCACTCCGTCGTCTCAGTTGCACGTGGGCTGGGTGATGCACCGGCAAGGGATGGGGCTGGTGGGAGGAAGACCTCCGATCCCTGTGTCTGGAAGGAAGCGGGGAAAAGAGAATGGGAAAGGATGACAGAGCAGGATGACCAGATGCTGCCAGGAAGGTTTTGGCATCTGAAGCCTCCTGTGCAGAAAAAGCCTTTGGCCTCTGGGCCTGCCCCATCCTCTTAATTGGGGCTGGGATGCTGTGGCATCCGGCGCTGTGACCCCCAATCTTCTTCCCAGCTTGTAGGCTCCCCAGCACCAAGGAAACCTTCACTTTGGCCTTTCTGCATTTTTCAGCCTTGTCCCAGCGTGGAGTCCGGTGGGGCTTTTGCGTGCTCGAATGCAGTGCTCTCGTTCCTGTTTGCCTACTTACATTATTGATGGAGATCTACAACCTCCGCTCCAGTTTGACAACTCCATTTTGCTGGGGTTTATTACCAGGATCAATCAAATCAAACCCCGATGGCTTAAAAATGTGCTTCCTTCTCCCTGTCATTGTTATTTGCTTGTTTATTATTAGGAAAGACAAGTTTTGGCTCCGGGAGATTTTGCTAGCTGTAAACAATGTCATTAAAAACAAATCAGAAGTCCTGGCTTTGCACGGAGCCGACCTCCGCAGAGCGCCCCGCACCCAGGACCCCGCCTGCCACCAAAGCGACGGCCAAGGCATGGGGAGAGGTTCACGGCAGGGCACATCCACGTGTTGTCCTACGATTGCTCCCCGGTGGGTTCATGGATTTTTTGCCCAGATTCGTGTCTCTGACTCCCGTCCTCACTGCCGCAGGGGAGACTTCTCCACCCTGGATGTGGGGTGTTGTAGGCTCAGGAGGTGGCTCGTGATTTGGGGAGGTTGCAGTCGCCCAGGTCCGAGGCTTTGGCAGCGTCCTTCTCCTGCTTGCAGAACGGCTGATCTCCCTGCGTTTTAGGGATCTGGGCTCTTGCCTTGCGGCTCGTTCCTCCCCTCCCACAAGGAGCAATAACAGAGCTGACAGGAGGTGGTGGCACATCGCTCATTCGTGTTTGTAGGGGAGGTCACGGTGACTTCAGGACTAAAGCGGCTGACGGTAGGCGTGAAATGTTGCAAGTTTGGAAAACACCACATCTTCACCTCCAGCATCCTTCCCAAACAGCTGGTCCACCCTGTGCCGTGCGCTCCTCATCCTGCTGCCACCATCCTGCTCCCAGCCCTTTCCCTGGGTCCAACCCCATGGGGGAGCAGAGCTGGCTGTTTCCTCCGCTGAGCATCATCTGGGAGAGCTTAATCTCTCTCTAAATCACGCTTGGGCTTTGCAGCACTCGCGTTGTACAAACACACGCACCACTAATATAAACCGAAAAGCCCAGGCAGAGCAGGCTAGCAGGAGGCGTGCCTGCCAGGGCGATGTGGCTGCCCGCTCCCAAACCTGGGCCACCACGGTGGAAGGGATTCTGCATGGCCAGGGTGCTGGGAGAACCGCGGTGCTCTTCATAACTGCCAGCCCAGCTCACAATAAACAAATTGAAGAGTGATGGGGAAGATAAATGGCTTGTTGTTTTTTTAATGCATGCAGTGAAGGAGTTTATTTTTAAACCCATCTGTGAGTGATGCCTGGTTTGATCTTCTAAATGAAGCTGATTTATTCTGTTTGAACTGGGGCTTGGGAGAAGAGGGACTGAGCTGGGTTTTATTTAAGCGTTTAACTTCGCCTCGGCAGGACCGTGACAACGGCAGAGAAATTGAAGCAGAGAACCTCCCTGTAGTGACCCCGACGATGCAAATGATTTCCCTGTTTTTTACCAAATGACCTCGAGGTGCTCATCCCAGATTGCCCTTTGGGGTAGGTATGAATTGTGTGGCCCTGGGGGAAGCTGGCAAAACCAGGGCTGAGCCGCATCTTAGAGGCTCGGGGACGCCTGCAGTGGATTTCCACGTCTGACCTGGAAACCTGGTCTCCTTTTCTTCATGGACCTGATTTCCCAGCTGATTGGTCTTGCTTTCACCAGCTCTGCCTTGCAGCCTGCCCCTCTGGATGGGTCGGGATAGGACACAAGGACTGGGTCTGCTGTTTCGTTGGGAATTCAGTGCACAGAGGGATTCACAGCCTTACGAGCCTTTGCCTTGCTCCTCTCCCCCGTGGACATCAGGGAGGCCGTCTGGGCTTGGCCCCGTGGCAAACAAAAGGCGACAAATGACTTTTGCAGTAGACGGATGACCTTCACTCTTCCACGGGCCCCTCAGCGCTTTGTGGGATCGTTAGGGATACCCTGCCCAGCAGATCTCGGCGGTGGTGGAGGCTGGGGTGGAGCACTGCTGTAGTCTGTGTGGAATGGAGGCCATAAAAGCCTGAATTACTCTGCCCAAAGTCTCCCTTAAAAAGGATGTGAGCGAGCCTTAAACCAGGCAAAATGATGAAGTCACTGGAGTGGAGGGAAACAATCATTCAACACCACTAAGCCATGCATCACTTGGGATAATTATCAATTACGATAAGCAAAGCAACTCCCCTCTGGAAGCTAATGAAATTTCACATGGAGCACGCTCTGGGAGATGGATCGTGTCGGCCTGGACAAGATTCATCTTCTCTAATGTGCTGCTTATTCCTGTTTATGCATCTTAAAGCTCCATGTGCAAAGCACCTTCCTGCTGGGAAGGAAGAGGAACCTGGGATGCTCTCGCCCACAGGCGGCTGCACCGACCGCGCTGCTCTTTTTCCAATCCATCAGACCTCAGGTCGGGGGTATTGGTAGCGCTGGGGAAAGGATCCCTTCTCCCTTCCCTCTTCCTAATCCCTGCCTTTTGTGGCTCTCTGCCTCTCCAGCCTTTGGGGATCTGTGTGGCAGAGCTGGTGGCGGGCTCTGGGCTGCCTTCCACAGTGCCTGGCCCTCCTCCCCTTCCCCTCTGGGTCCCTGCAAACGTTTCCCCCCTTCCTGAGCACCGCCAGCCCTTATAACCGTTTTGCATTCCCACGTGGGAATGTTCTACCACAAGCCATCAATCACTAAAGGGAAATTATATTTTTATGTACAGTTTAGCTACAAACTGGGAGCTCATTCTGGGTTTTTAATCTTTTTCCCAGGTGCTGGCACAGTGTTTGCAAACCTGCGTGTGGGGGGGAAGGCCAGGAATCCTATCCAGGCAGAAAGGCGCTTTGCTTCTAAATATTTAATCTGTGACCCATATGACAAACTGCTGCTTGTAAATACAACTATTATGCCTTATTTTGTCATGCATAATTGAAATGCTGGATCCTGTACTCAGCTCACGAACACGTAGTTTACAAGGATGCTTTCCTCTGGATCCTTCCAGGCCCTGTAGCAGCTTCTCCCTCCCTCAGGCCTGGCGGTGGATAGCGGTAGGGTCCCCTTTGGGGAAGATCTTTCCATCGTCACAGCTGGAGAAGTCGCTGTTGGAGACGGCTGGAGGTGTCCCCCAGGCTCTGCCCTTCTCCCAAGGTCCTGCTCCCACCCCTGCTGGTTTCTGCCTCCAACACCTACTTACCAGGGCCTGGGGCTGCTCTTGTACTTTTATTTTTGCAAATGAGCACGAACGCACTGAGAATAGACTTGGCTCGTAGCTCTGCCGCCGAGTTTGCAACCAAGGCAACCCCACCGCCTGTGGCACACTGAGCATCGGGCTGCTGCCCCATCCCCTATCTGCTGCTTTACCAGGGAAACGGGCTCCAGCACCCTCTGCAAACGAGTCCTTGGCACTCTTGGTGCTCACTGAGGTCAGTGATTACCTTTGATCCCGCTTCACCCGCCAGCAGCATGGCGCCTTCTTTATTAAAGAGCTGGCGGTAGGCGAGCAGCACGGTGGCAAACTTCAGAGCTCCCATCACTTATTTAGACGAGTCATGACCAAAAGAGGCTCCAAGGAGCTTGGGGAGCACCTTGCCAAGACAGGTGGATGGGAAGGGTGATGGAAAATGAAATTCATGTTTGTCAAGTGAAAATAATGTGTGTTGGAAGAAACACTTTTAACTACACTTACAGGTTGTCAGGGTGCAGACTAGAAGTAGCTTCTCAGTAACTTCCTGGGCATAGGTTTGGCTGGGGACATCCAACTATGACTGAAGTCCCACTGCCCCAGGGGGGCTCAGACGCTCGTCCTGGGGGATGCGGGGATTTGGGAGAGGGTAACAACCATAGATGTGCCGTTTAGAGGAGAGGCTAAGAGCGGAGTGATGCAACGCGGTAAGTGGTCCCTGGGGACAACGGCACCTCTCCCTAGCCTTTCTTCTTGCCCGGGGACACTCGAGAGCACCACATCCCTGCTCCAAGCTGTGCACCAACAGAAGATGCTGTCATGGAGGTCACAGATCAGCTGTGACTGTGTAGGATTAAGAAGAAACATCCTATACGGATCATTTCAGCACTGATTTATTGCAATGTTTTGTAAAGCAGCCAGCGGTGCACATTGCGGGAGGAGAGCCATGAGCTGAATGGGCTACGGTGTCTCCCAGAGACCTGCACTCATTGTAGCCCCCGTGTTAGCCAGGACCCCAGGGTGCATCGTACCTTTGCTCCATTTACTTTTGTCTGGAAAGTTGTGCAAACCTATGGGGCAACCCTGAGCTTGGCTCAGCTCTCTAGGAGAATCAAAGCCCCATGCGGGGACCACGCCTGTCTTTCATTACACTTTTATTTTGAGGCCAGATTGCTGTGGTTTTCCCCTGTAGCTGCTGCCCTCCCTTCCGGACATGCCGATGCTAACCCCTAAGCCGTGACTGCCTGTGCGTGACGGGTATTCTTGTAGGACAGCGGACCCTGCTGACGGACACAGCCCAGGATGCTCCTGTGTCTGAGAGCAATGATTTAGGGTTGGACAGTGAAGCTCCCAGCTGGGCATTCAGGCATTGCCGCACTGCCATTAATAACCCTAATGAATAAAATCCACCCAGGGAACAAGAAGAGAGACTCACAAAATCCCACAGGAGCCTTTGGGGGACCAGTGTCCTCCACAGACTGTGGCAGTACCAGGACAAACTGCATCTGAGAAGTCCCAGCCCTGCAAATGGCCTAGAGACAGTGTCCGAGAGGAGCCAAAGGTGAGACGTCCCCATCCGGGTGTTTATCCAAACCTTCCTCGTGGCCAGCTCAGCTTTCCTTTGCTGCACAGCCCGTGTCTCGCGAAAGCTGGTTTGCTCTTGCAGCCTGGACCCCGCCTCCGCTCATCTCTCGGGTTTGGCTTATTTGTTTGGTCAGCTCAGGTCTCGCAGAGAACCTCTCCCTGGCGCAATATGCTCCACGTCCCTCGCTTTAATTGGCACAGGTTGGTGCCTTGTATCGGGATCTCTGCTGGCCACTCTGCATGAGCCCATCACGCCTGAGTGCCTCACACCTCGAGCTCGACAGACGGACTGACAGTTTCCAGCCAGGGAGGCTGCTGCCACAGACTGACTGGCTCTGCCAAGGACGGGGAGCTGGGTCCTGTGCCACGGTGGGCTGCTGAGTGCGGGGGCTGCGAATGCTGGCTGGGGCTGGTAGGCACCTACGTGCCTTTGCACACTGGTCGTGTTCCACTTTGCTCTTCTCCTGCCACGTTTTCCTGGGGGAGCTTGGTAGGAAAAGGGGATTTCTGCTCTTGCAAAGCTTCTTTGCTCTGACTGTGTTTTCCCTGGAGTGACCATAGCCACCAGGACTAGGAGTCTTCAAGGAAGGACTTGGGCCCTGGAGGGGCCCAGTGGGAGTTGCAACCAGACTGAGAAAAGAGAATATACAGCGCACAGTGGAAAAAGTAATGAGCTGCTGCGCGTCCATCTCAGATGTTTACCAAACTTCTTATCCCTCAACGGAGCCATCCCTGCCCTTCCCTTGGGGTTGTCACCACAACTGCACACAGGAGCACAAGCTGAACAGTCCTCGTTGTTTTTTTGCAGTGGGAAAATGGAGGAGAAGGCTGGACTGCACGAAAATGGAGGAGCAGCCTGTCCCCCTGCAGGGACTGTGGCATGTGACGGCCATGGCTGGGTGTCCCTTTGCTAGGACACACGGAACTCTCAGGGCCTGCGGAAGACCCTGGCCCAGCCACCCCGGATGCACCACAGATTGCCCTCAGGCACCAAGTGTCTTCAACGCATTCAGGCAAAACACTATCGAGTCGCAGCTGCCAAGGTCTCTGGAAGTCTGGAGGGAGACATGGAGAAAAGTATTTAAAGTGATTGAAATGGCAAAGCAGTTTTTCACTGGGCAGAGAGCGAGCCGAGGGACCTGCTGCCCCGGGGAAGCCAAACTCAGGGACAGGCTGCAGGAGGAGTGACACAAAACGAAGGAAACAGAAGTGCTTGGAGGGCTAGCGAGGGCAAAAACGCAACTTGTGACGAGGAAGTCCTCAACCGGTGTCCTGAGAGAGGTCATGGTCATCTTCCCTCTCCTACACCACTGAGCACAGGACCCACCACCGCCTCTCAACCCAGAGCTCCACCAAGCCAACCGCAGAGACATGGCTGAGGACTCCCATGCTATGGTCCTTTAGGGCTGCAGGTAGGGCCAGCCTGATCCTCCCTATGCCAAAACCCCTCCACAGCCTTTCCCACGTGAAATGCGGTGAGGCTGGCTCATTCTGGTCCACAGCCAGCACACGGTGTGTGCTCTGAATGTGCTGGTGGCCACTCGCTGCTTCTCGGCTCAGGGAAGAGCAGGACGCCTGCAGAGTGTCAATATTATTTTTTTAAGGAGGCTGAGAAATATTTCTGTATCTAGAATAACAATGCAGAGGCAGGGAAACACACATAGGAAGAGAAGAAAAATAGCAGCTTCTGATAGTGTAAACCTCAAGTCAAACATGAAACACGTTAATATTCATGCGCTTAGATACAGCCAAAAAACCAACAGTGACTGCAGAAATGCTCTGAGCTCTTGGACTGCCGTCAACAGCTGGGGGGCGGGGAAGGCAACGAAACCTTCAGAAACCACCAAGCTGTGGGAGAAGCGTTGTAAAAAGCAATTCCCATAGGGCTGGGGTTACACTTTGGCTCTTTCTGTCCAAACAAACACATAACAAGGACAACCTTTCTGCTAAAAATGTCAGCCTAATTGCTTCTAATTGATCTCCTTGCCAGCGGTCTCTGGAGGGAGGCGCGCGTTGAATGGACCGTGGAAATGTACTTTACAGTTTGTGATTATCAGGAGTGATAAAGCGTTGGTCCTCAGAGCATCCGATGGGATAGAGGAGCTTTGTGCGTGCTGGGAACAGAGCTGGTGTTGGGGAGAGGTGGTTTTCTCTCCACCTTGGGTGGTTGTTGGGCAACCTTGAGCAAGTGGCCATGAAATGGAGATGAGAGTGGTCCTTCTCCCAGTGGGGACACTGGCCTTGTGCTGACGACATGCAATAGTGCTGGAAGATTGCAAGGATCTCAAAGAATATTTGCTGGATATTTTTCTGGTCCTTGTGGAAACTGCTCAGGAGACGAAACACCTGCGATGGCTGGTCAGGGCTGTTGGCTGTGCTGTGAACGCAGCGGGTGCGCTCTGGTCTGGACACCAAGCAGCCCAACGCAAAGCTGAGCAGTCCCATTATCCGAAAATGCAGCTGCAGTTTAGAAACTGCCTATTGGGACTGTTTCTGGTTCTGCTTTTTCTTCTTGGGAATTTCTGGGCTTCCCATGGGATATTGCTCATTGTCCCAGGCCTGAGACCTTGCCGCACAGCACGGAAGCTCCAGTGCCTGGAGTCTCTGCCCTGTATAGCTGTAAGGGGGGCTGACCCCTTGGATGCCAATTCTGGCTTTGCTTTATGAGCCTGTGTTGAGGACGACTCTACCGAACTCGTCTTAGGTCAACCCCCTGGTCAGTCCCACTGAACTTCAGACTTCCCCAGCACTTGCATGGGAGTTTCATCTCCCATGATGACTCTTGACACGAGGAGCCTGTCATTTTTGACATCAAGATCCTGGGTGTCTCAGAAGTTGCTGATTTGCAGAGCTGCTTGGCAGGGCATGACTGGTGTCTCTTCACTTTGCCCTCCCCTGGGTATCTCAGATGTAGCCTTGCAAACTAGAAAAAGAAAGAAAAAAGAAACTTCAGATGCGAGCTTAGCCTTGAGTTTATAAGCAAAACCTATCACCTTCTGAAAGCTTCTTTCTGAGTCCGAATTGGAGAAGCTGCTCCTCATTTGAAAAGCAGAGTATAGAGTCCACGTAATTTATCAATGACAGTGGTAGACCTGGGACAGCCCTGGAGCCAAAGTGGTTGTTGCTGTTCCTCCTCCTCTCCCACAACTTCTCCTGTCCCCTCAGCTGTACGGTTTGGAGGGAAAAACAGAAAGCCCTGATGCTGACTTACTTGATATGTTGAAAAAGACCTATGTAAGCCATGCTCTGCGAGCCTGTGCTGAGGGGGCTGCACAAACCTGCGAATAATGCAGCGCTTCAGCAGGATAAGAGTGCGCACCCCATCCTTCATTTTCATGGACGGACTTTCCTTTCGGATGGAGTGGCTTGCTGCTCCTTGCTGCGTGTCGTCTTCATTACCCAGCAGTGCCCTCACCTTTAGGGTCCCAGCCTTGAGGAGTTCCCTTTCGTTGGGATGAAACCAAGTTCAGGGCCCAGAGCGGGAGACAGCGACACCAGCCACCACACTAGCAGATGTGGAACTCACAGGATGGTGTTTGCAACCTCTGCTCACATTGACCCCAACCCTGCCGGAAGCATCAGCCCTTGGGCCACCCCTTGACCTCCTTGGCTCTTGGTGATGGGGCTACCAGAGCTGAGGTCGCACCAGAGCTACTCCCAGCTTACTGTCAGAGGCCGGAAGAGGACACAGTGGTCAGCTAGCAGTGGTTGGTTTCTAAGTTTGCCTTCATTTAGCATCAAAAATGCTCACAAACTTCTTTGAAAATTCAAAGGGCACTGGACCATCTGGATGTGGTTGAGTGGCTGGGAGAGGGACCATCTTTCTCATCAGTCCTGGTAGGGCACAGTTAGTCTTCTCCTGCAACGCTGTGCTGCTACAGAGTCAGGCTCCGTCCTGCCCTCCACTGCACTCCAGAAAGAGCATTTCTGGACCTTCAGCTTCAGACTTGCTGCGCTGAAGAAAACAACCTGTTTTCCCAAATTTCACCTACACAAAAAGTGTCTAAGCAGCTCTTCTGGCAGTCCCTCTGCACGTCTCCCACTCCCTTCTACTGCTGGAAGAGTGGAACTTCTGACCTGTCCTCTTCACCAAGGCCTCCCAGAGACCTGGATTCCTCTGCAACAGATCTAATCCAGGCATTACAACTTCACGATGAGCCCAGCTGGGACAAGGATGAAATGTCTCGTTGAAGAGGCTCATCCGCGCTGCCCAGCACTTGTTGCCGCTTGGATGAAATGCTTGCACTCAACTCTGCCGCTGGTTTGACTGGCATCACTGCGTGTTGGCTCTGCCAGGCGCTCACGTTGGGGTGAACGGCCAGGGCCGCCTCCTTGGCAAGATGGTTTCTCCTCAACATTGTTGCTACAGCAGGTGGAATTACCTCTCTGTTTTGCAAGCTTTGGCAGAAATGGTTGCATCAGCCGCAGCTGAGCCCTGAGCAGACATGGAGCTGGCTGAATGCCACGTGCTGAGCTCCACACAGGTCAGAGCAGGTTGGGTGTGAGATGGTGGATCTCCCTGTGAAGCGCTCTCTGTCTTCCTTTTGATTCTGGCTGTTGGCTCAGAAATAGAACTGAAAATCTTTATCTTCAGGGCAAGCCAAGGAACTTCCAGCAGCAATTAGACCTGATACAAGCCAATAATTTCATTTTCAGCTCAGGTCTTCCAGAGTTGCCATCCCACCTGGCTTACGAAAGCAAGTGGTGGGGAATGCAGCACTTCCAGTAGTCAGTTGGTCCAGCAGCTAATTAAATGCCTAGTTAGAAAAACGTTAGAAAATATTACCACTCTGACTTTATCTGGATACAGCTTGATCTTGTTTCATCTGTGCTGGCTATAGACTTGTCTACAATCTCTTCTCGTGTAACATGCATGTCTTCCTTGGACTCCTTCTAAAAAGTAAGCGTATAGTCATTATATGCATTTACGTTCAATACTGTCAGATGGTTGCTCGCTAGCTTTTAGCAACAACAATACGCTTGTGGCCATGAAATGGGCCAGCAAAACATCTTCACAGAGATGTTTCTAGATCTTAGAAAAGGTTAAAAACTTGCATGGCGAAGTAATTCCCGTTGCAGACAGGGCAGAGGGTGAACTTTCTTTTAGAGATGCCCTTCCTTCCACTGGTGGGAAACGCCTTGATTACTGGGGGCTGCACTTCCAGACAAAAGGAATTAGGTTCAACGAAGGCCCCGTCACCACTCAGAGTGCTGAGACCTTGGGTGAAAGGCATCAGCTTCAGCCAGCTGCAACCATCACCAGCGGCCCCTCAAAGAGAAAACGGCCTAGGAAAGGCTTGGCTTGAAGACCAGGAGAGCTGAACACAAGTTAAATCAATCTGAGCAAACACGAGGATGCACTTTTCACCTCCGTAATTAATTGCCTCCGTGGGCCTGGGAGGCAATGCAGTGAAGAGAGAACTGGGATCATTCAGGAAGCAATTAGAGACTGTCCTCAGGGAAGAACGATACAGAAATTGATACACGTGGATGGGAAAAGCGACCATTTCTAATTCCCAGTATCCATCTATTCATTTAATGTGTGAGTAAACACCATGGTTATGGGGTATAGCGTGTGTTGGAGCTGCTGCCTGCAACATTAACGTGCCAATAACGGCGCTTTATGGTAGGAACATGGCTGTGTATCATTAGAAAATTGAGCCCGGAGGGAGCCGGGTGGTGCAAACTGCTCATGTGCAGCGACCCTTGTGCCAGCAAAGCATCAGGACCTGGCAGACCTTTGTCTGAACGTGGGTGAGAAGATCCGGGCAGATCTGGGCACGTGCCACCCCCCTGCCTGCAACCTACCATCTGTGCAAGCAACAGCCACCAGACATTGCTCTGAGCCCCAGCGCTGCCCGCCCCCGCTTCGCTGGCGTGACTTCCCCACCAAACGTCCTCTGCGTGGAGTCTTCCTCGCCGGACTTGCAAGATCTGCACCAGGAAACATTTATTCGCTGAGCAGGATGCTCGGGCATGGACGGGAGCCGTGCGTGCCAGCTCTGCTCACAGCCGATGTGTGCACGGCCGCAGAGGTGTGTGCAGGCATGCACAGAATCATAGGGTGGTTTAGGTTGGAAGAGACCTTTAAAGGCCATCCAGTCCGACCCCCCCGCACTGAGCAGGGACAGCTTCAACTCCACCACGTTGCTCAGAGCCCCATCAGACCCGGCCCTGAGTGTTTCCAGGGATGGGGCATCCACCACCTCTCTGGGCAACCTGTGCCGGTGTCTCACCAAAGAGGCACCACGCGCCTTCGCCCACGTCTTTACCCACGACCCTGTCCACATGCTGGAAAACCAACTGGATCCCCATGCATTTGGACCTTGGGGTTTGGGTGCTGCGAGCACTCAGCCCAGCTCCTCTCCCTTGCTCAGCCATCTGCCCCACTGCTCTCTTTGGCTCTCTAATACACAGATAGTAAAGTTTGAGTGCCTCATGCCTCAGGAGGAGAAACATCACACAAAAAACATTACCGGGGAAACGTAAGATGCACATTCAGCATCGTGGGCTCCCGAGAAGATGGCAGTGGCGTGTCAGCCCCCGCACCAAGCAGCTTGCTTGCGATGTTTGAAGTTAATACCTCCCAACGCAGAGACGAGGAGACCTCTGAAAGCACAAATTAATAAAAGTAACAAGCCAAGAGGAAGCGTGAGAGTGGCAGTGACAAGGAAGAGGCTCTTTGGTGTTATCAGAACAGGAGAGAGGGCAACCGAGGAGGATATTAAAAAGATGAGAGAAGAGCTGAATTTGACTGGATGGGTACGATCAGGATCAAAATGAATTACGATTTTTTACAGGGAGACTTGTACGAGAAATAAGTTTCAGCAACTAAAATTAACAAGAGGAAAAATTCAGCTTCCTGTAGACAAACTGTATGATGTACAGAGAGAATTTATGCCTGCTGGAAAAATCTCTGACAGTTTTGGCGGGTATTTCGAAAGCAATGCTGACAGAGGGAAGAAATCGGAGCATCTAGAAAGCTGGCTGTTGGCGGGAGCTAGATAAAACTATCTCCAAAGGTTTTGTTGTAGCTGCTGGAAAAAGCTTCTCTGATGACAAGAAAATGCTCGGTTTGAAGGGGTTCCTCCCGAGAAAGGCTGGCTTAGAAACTGGTCTTCCCAAACTGCAAGGGAAGTGTTTCATCTCACAGAGGCGTTTCATCTGGAGCGGAGGTTTGTGTTGCTGGGCGCATAAACCAGGCTGAAATCAAACACTATGGCTTAGTTTTACAGAACTTCACGCTTTCAAATAGCCCCCACGGCAGACAGCAGGAGGGAAAAGCTGCGCTTTATGCTCCTTCCCCTCCGTCGCAGAACAACAAATACCACAAATGTTATGGCTTTGGAAAGCAGGCTCTAAAACCGAACCCATTTTACTTGGATGCACACAGAAAACGCTGCAGAGCTTTCTAGTGCTGCCATGAGTCAGAGAAGGGAAAATCAAGGGAGTCACCCGCCTGCGCGTGCTGCCGGAGTTGTCCCGCCATGCTCATACGTGTTTCGAGTCAGATGTGGCGTGATAGCAGCGCTGGCACGCAGAGCTGGCGCTTGGGCACCCTGCAAAATGGTCCAGACCAGGGTGTCATCACTTCACTGTTTTGAGCCCTCACTTGCGTACAAACGCCAGAGAGAAAGACGTGACCGTCGCACACGTGCGCATGTGCTTTTTAATTTTTCAAGACTTGTCAGCTTGAAAGGGAAGGTTGGGAGATGTAACAGCTTTGTCATATTCCCTTATCAAACGCGTAACAGTGACCTTCTCTGCTTTTCTATCAGTTACATCAGCCAAACAGCATGTATCTCCATCACGCGCTGCATCCCAAGAGGGGCTTATTTACTAGTGTTGAGTGTCTGGTTTGTGCACCAAAACTCCTGTCCTCCAGGAGACACCAGAAGATCCTTCTGAGCTGAAATCCACTTGAGGCACGGTCAAAGACCAAACCAGACTCATCTCACACTACAGTACCTGGTTGATGGGGCCAGCCTTGGTCCAGAATGCGGCACCCATACAAAACTTTAGGGAATAGCAGCCACAGCAACCACCGTCTCCTCCCCGGGTGGAGACTGGAGCTTTGTGAGCTGTTCTAAGTCTCCGAGAAGCCTTCAAGGTGGGTTTCAGAGAGCCTTCTGCAAGAGCTGATGGAACATCTTGTGAAGCCTGCGCCCAAGTCTTTGAGGCCATCTGAGCCTTCACCTGTAGCAATCCCAGCTCCTCCTGCTTTGTCTGCTCATAGACACTGGCGCCTGGATCAGCCAGCGGCAAAGCGCAAAAAGGATGATGTCTCCAGAAAGGAGACAGGAGACATCAAACCCCAGCTTGCTCTTTAATGACTGCTGGTAGAGCAGCATGGGGCCGTCTCAGCTTGTTAACATCGAGCANTAGACACTGGCGCCTGGATCAGCCAGCGGCGAAGCGCAAAAAGGATGATGTCTCCAGAAAGGAGACAGGAGACATCAAACCCCAGCTTGCTCTTTAATGACTGCTGGTAGAGCAGCATGGGGCCGTCTCAGCTTGTTAACATCGAGCAGGCCAAGAAGATGAAGGCTGCTTGAGTTTTA
>VZSC01002479.1:0-11900 GCA_013398225.1 Steatornis caripensis
GAGTAGGGGCACTTCCCTGAGCTGCGGAGCCGCGAACGGGCTGCAGAGGCCTCCCCGTGCGAACTTCCGTGCAAACTGCCGCACCATGCCCTGAATGACGCGCCACGCCCTGTTTGCCCATCCTGTTCGCCACGCTCCTGGTCGCTAGCGCTCCCTAGGGCCCTTTAAATCTCCCGCGGTTGCTCTGGCAACGCCAAAGCCTCGTCCGCGCCGCGTCAGCCTCACTAGCGAGAGCTGCCGGCTCCTGGCGGGCCTCTCTCCTCTGCCTTGGGTTTCCCTGACGCCGGGAACCCGCCTGCTGCCTCGGTCTAGCACGGAGCCACCGAACTTCGTGCTAGCACCGCGGTGTGCCTTGCCGAAAATGAGCGAAATATATGAGAAATAGTTGGTCACTGACAGTGTGTATGGGATGTCTGGCAGCATTTTTAGTTCAGTTGGAGATATATGATGATAGTTACTGTGTACGAGGATTTTTGTCGATATTGTTTCACACTGCTGAACCTGGCAGAAAGAGGTCCTGAGAGAAGTGTTTAAAGGAAATATTTGCCCTTTTTCCTATTTAAGAAAACCCGAACAAACATGTGGGTAATTATTTTAACATACACTGTGTATGCGCATGTATTTTTATCTATATTTTTGGGCTGGGGAGGGTTTGTTGTCATCCAGATTTTGACTTTTTGAATTTTATATTGTTGCTGCTCACTATTTTGAAAAACTGTGGAAATAAACACTTTCGTGAAGAGCATTAACCAAGGCTTCTTTATGATCCTTTCCCATTTCAATTCTCAAAGACTCCATGGGACAGGCAAGAACTCAACTTCTGAAATTTAGATTTATCACTGAGATGCCTGATCAATAGATCTTTGATCCCAGTAGGACTCTCCCACTGGGAGTTGGACTAGGTGTAGATTTATTTAGAACAAAGTAGCCTGTGTGTGGCTGTTCCCAAGTGACTTTCTGAGCACTTCACATTTGTAGGGATTAGTTTACAGGCTAGCTTGCTCAACAGATTTTTTTTCCCCATGGTTATTTCAATGCATGAAGGCCTAAGACCAAGACAGTCCAGATATGTCAGACTACACATTCTCTTCTGACTGTATTCTCTTGTTTTTCTAGTACTTTTTCTGGGCTAGTTGTATTTGTTCTTTTGTTTGGCTTTATATAGTTCTGTTCTAACATCTGAACTGAGCCAGAAAGGTACATTTATTCAAAAGACTGTTTTGTGAGTAAGAATGATCACCTGAACAAAAACCACTAAATATTCCAGGTAAAATTCACGCTTTTTAATTATAACCTCTCAGGTATGCCTGAGAGGTGTATATAATTTTTTTATATTCACAACAATGAGAAGTTTTTTAATGAATGCCATTAGTACTGTTGCTCTCTGCACTTAGAAAAAAGCAGATTCCAGTCTTTAGAATAACCAAATCACACAAGTCTAGTGAGCGGTGATATAAGTAACAGCACTGATGTCTTCAAGCATCAACTGATGTTTGCTGGACTTGACAGGTTCTAGTAACTGAAGAACCTGTCACTGACTTAGTGATGCCTGTGCCACCGTATGTTGCTGTAGAAAGAAGCTTTTTCTGTGTCTGTGATGAGGTGCAGGAGTGTCTAATGCAAAAGCAGAACAGAAGCATTTTTAATTTGTTAATCTCAAATGTCAGAACCACAGAGACTTTAATCACTGCTCTTTTTAAGGTTCGTCTATTATCACTGATTTTTCTTCCCATATTTCCCCAAACCCAAAATGAAATAAAAAGAGATAATTGGCTTTCTACTGACAGCTGCTTCTCTGCCCGCTGATCAATAGCTGATGGGTTCCCTTGGATTTCCAGTGCTCTATGGGACCTGAAAAGTTTACACAGCACATGGGTAGTTACCATGATGCTTGTGCATCCCTGGAGAACTATTTCTGTAAACTCCTGTAATTGGCTACGCAGTCGTGGTTCAGTGTGTTTGTCACAAAGCAGCATTTAAAGGACTCATTTGACTTTATAATCTCCAATTTGTGCATGTTTTTATCAAAAGGAGAGGGTTTGACATGAGTGTAGGGGCAAAATAAGACATAAATTAGGATAGTGACTTCTCATAATACTCTAAAATTCCCCTTACTCTTCCATTCTTTTCTGACACATCACCTCTCCCGGATGCGGCGAGAGTGAAGCACCAGCCATGTCTGTCAGCAACAGTGTCTTAAAATCCTGTTAAATGTTCTCGAACAGGAAAGTTTTAGTGCTTATAACTGGCAGAGCAGGGGAGGAGAGCCGTTTGACCTCCTTCTGTCTGCTGCTCCTCTGATACTAATTTCAGCCTGCTGACTGATTGGCAAGTTGCAAACCTGTTAGCAAGGGATTTTTAGCTGTGGGATCTGAGACAGGGTTGTTTAATAGTGTCTGGGTCTGAAAATGAATTTCTTCAAAGTTCTGAGAGTCCTGTTTTCAGCAACAGATTACAGAGAATTGTATCAGGAATGGTTAAGGTATAGCAAAGGCTTTCTGAGCACAGGACTGGAAAAGATATCTTTATATGTTTTCCACAGTTGTTTTATAGGTTTGTGATGGTAAGCAGATGTAAGCCACAAGATTCTGGTAAAGATGCAAAAAGTAATGATGCCTTGGGCAAAAAGGTAAAGAATAAATCAGGTCTTATGGTTCATCACATTGTGTAAAATCATTCTCAGTAAAGAATATCCCTACTAATGGATTGAAGCATATAGTCTGGGCCTGCTGGACCTAGATAAAACTTTTTCCTTCTTTTTAGCTCCTTAACCTATTAAATAAGTAATAACAGCCTGTGCTTCCTAATGTCTACATTTCTGGTCTCCTTAGTTCCTGGTCTGATCTGAGCAGCCAGAAATGGTCTTTTTACAGGCTCATCTCTGGATTAACATTTTCACGATGTAGGAAACTGAACATGTTCTGAACAGACTTTATGCTGCAGTTGCTGCTCACAACATGCACGCTGGCTGGAGAGGCTCACATCCAATTTTCCACAAGTCTCAAGAATCATGTGTTCTCCAAGGAAAGGCCACTACAATGGCATTCATATGCCCACAGCTCAGATTTTGTATTTTCAGAACACAATACATACATAGAATTATTTTTCTTTCTTTTTTTTGCATGAAGCCATTTAATAGGTTACTCAACGCACCTCTTCTCACATCCAGTAGCTGACATTTATCTCAACAGTATAAAAAGATAAACTAGAGACATTAAGAGAGACCAAGAAGAGAACTCTTCTTCACAGGATTTTGCTGACTTATTTTTAATTTTGCAGGATGACCATCTACCATACCAACAGATGCTTTAGAGAGGAGTATAATAACAAAATTCACTGTTAACAAAATTCAGCTATATCTCATTATTGTGAGCACTAAAAAGAAAGGGCTAACCAAAAAGCTGGATTATATTGATTTATGATTGTCCTCATTTAACTGAACTCTCCTTTGAGAAAGAGCTCAGGTAGAGTTAAATTGCTTAAGTATTTACTCAAAAGAAAAAATAGCTGGAAATGATAAAGCAGTTGTTTTCAGAGTGTCTTTTTCTACTAAAGTTTTAGAGTGATCACCCTAATTGGGACTGCTAATAGGAGAATGAGATGCCAGCTGTTGGAGAGGAAGATAATGAAAAAGGCTTTGGTAAAGAAGTTTGCAAGATCAAGCCTTTTGGATGACAAATTGTAATTTATCTGATAAGAGTCTCCAGTAGGTTTGGCTGAACTAAAGACACAAAGACATGACTGTTGGTGGGGTTTTTTTCTTTTTTTTTTGTCATTTGTAATAGATTAAAAATTGCAGGAAAAACAAACCCATTGTTCTGCAAAACAAGAGCTCCACCAGGGACACTGCAAGGAGCAAGCATTGAGTGTGATGTGTTCACCCATCGTGGAGGTGGACATGCAAATACCTGTTCCTGCAGCAGATAGAGGCATAACAGCGATGCCTGTCTGTGGCCCCTTGTCTGTCAGCACAGGACAAAACTTTCAGGAAGCTCTCACCAAGTGTAAACACTTGCCTCACATTTTCTTTGCCTTATCACTGTGAATGTGAACATTGTATGTTGTGCCTTAAGCTTTCTGAAGGCACCATGAGTGTGGCAGTCCATATTATTTCTCTGTCCTCTGTTTGCAGTGTGTGATGCCACAAAGCCAAATGAAGAGGGAAAGAGAGGGGTGAGGAAAGCCAAGGAATAGCAGTAAGAAGCAGCAGTTTATACAACAAACAAAAAGCAAAATAAAATCTGTGCAGATGCAATAAATCTTCCCGTGGTATTACTCATGTTCCAAACATACCCAAGGGTGATACAGGGGTTGCTGAAGGATGGAGAGAAGTCTGATGGTTTTTCTTTCGTCAATATCTCTTGAGAACAACTGGTCTGATACTGTGCCTCTTTCACTCATCTCAGTTGAGACAGCATTCTCTGTCTAAGAGATGAAGGCTAAAATGTTACAGAAATCCCTACTGCTAGTGCAGAAACACTAATGAAACTGTTGAGTCCAGACACATCTTGAAGTGCTGAAAGTGAAATAAATCCCTTCTCTGACAATATCTTTCATTTTGAAAATACAGTAGGGGACTCAGACCAATTCTTTATGGTCTACTCTTTGTACAACCATGACCATCTTAAATATCATATCAGGATATTTAGAATACTTATAAATCACACTTTGAATTAAAACCTTATTTTGGTAATGAGTCAGCAGTAAGGATTGCGCTAGTCCTTGAAGAACAAAGAGGAGAATATATCAAGACATAACAAAATGTACTTTTTCTATGTTATATTTCTGTTTGAAATATTTGGCAGGATCATCTAACAATGCTATATTTCTATTTGAAATATTTGGCAGGATCATCTAACAGCATTTCAGATGCCCTCAGATACATGAATGTCCAGGTGGGGCTGACATATCCTGCATAGTCTACAGGAAACATGTACCTTCTTGGAGACAGCTAGAGACACTATAAGACTTTGAAAATTGTTGTAGCTGCCCATGTGTGGGCAACTAAATAAAATTCATTTTTCCTTATTTATGGCAAAATAAATCTCTTTTTAATCTCCACTGACTGTATTGACAAGATGCTTGCTTCAAACATCTCTATAGAACTTGATTTAGCTGTCTCAAACTGTCTCCCAATCTACATTGCACTGGTGCAGCCCCACCTCAGGTAGTATGTGCAGTTTTGGGCACCTCAATATAAGGACATCAAACTGTTAAGGAGAATGACCAAGATGGTGAAAGGCCTCAAGGGCAAGACTTATGAGGAAAGGCTGAGGTCACTTGGTCTATTCAGCTTGGAGAAGAGAAGGTAGAACGAGGGTGCCTTCAACACAGTCTACACCTTCCTCACAGGGGTCATTGGTGGGGAGGTGCTGATCTCCTCTCTGGTGACCAGCGACAAGACACAAGGAAATGGAATGAAGTTGCATAAGGGGAAGCTCAGATTGGACATTAGGAAAAGGTTCTTCACTGAGAGGGTGGTCGGTCACTGGAACAGGCTTCCAAGAGAAGCCATCATGGCACCAAGGCTGCAGAGTTCAAGGAGTGTCTGGAAAATGCTCTTAGTCATATGGTTTAGTTTTAGGTAATCCTGCGAGGGTCAGGCAGTTGGACTCAATGATCCTTATGGGTCCCTTCCAACTCAAGATATTCTATGATTCCATGATCTAATGTAGGGACTTGCTCTCCTTTTGGAAGCCCTTTTTGGTGCCTTGACCTTCAATTGCCTTCCAGAAAGGTTTAGCTCTCTCTTGGCACCTCTTTTGTAGCTATCATCTCCAGGTATAAGACTCAGAGGTACCAGCTGCAAAGGGAGCTTAAATAGCATATATTTAGAAGCCACATGTGGTTATTTGCATGTTGGTGCTTTGGTCTCAAACTGAGCTCCCGAGTGTCTTGATGTCAAGTACAGAGCTGCAGTCACTGGCCTCACACTGACTCCTGAAGACATTGTTTCAAATGTCTATGTGTGTTTGAAAGGTATGTGTGTGAAAGGAACGAGACTTGATGCCAATTGCTCTTGAAGTAGGAAGAGGACTGCCAGGTGGTCAGTAGCTTGTGCTCACTTTGTAGTCACGAATTGAAAGATTCGGAGTTAAATTTGGTGTGTGAAAAAAAAATATGCAATATAACTGCGTATAGAATCTTTAGTTTCAGTTTATAGGTGTTTTTTATTAAAATTAGATTTGGTTGTGGGAGGTCAGATGGAATACAAATCTTTTTTGCATCCATAGGCAAGAAGACCTTCTCACTTCTAGCTTACCTTAAGAATGAAATAGATGACTACATAACATCTACACTGAGCGTGTGAAGCAGCAGTTTGCCTATTAGCTAATTGTATGGACACACAGGAAAAGGTTACAGATATCTGAAGTGCTGTCTATTCAGCTAAGTCGTCTGATGCAAAGCAGATGGTGAGGTTTGCAGCAAACTAAATATAAAAGTGCTTACAAATGCTGGTAGGTATGTCACAGTTTCCATTACAAAAAAATCCATTGCTACCCAGGATTTGAAAACATGCTTGAAACAATCCATTTCCATTCTGCAAGGCACAACTTAGTAAGTCTAAAGCAGAGACTAAATCTTTTCTTAATTTCCCTAAATTGCAATCAGAACAAGTCATTTTGACCGACATCTGATGCAAAGTGGGCGGGGACAAGCAATGTTTTCTTATTCTATCATTTGCAGGTATTTTTTTCAGTTTAAACTCTTCATCCTCACTAATTTGAGTGGTTTATATCATTTTTAAAAGATCTGTGAAAAGATTTTAGTCAAGATAGTTCTTATTATGCTAAATGCCAGATAAAGGTAATGATTGCTGTCCCCAAAGACCTTACAAGTTGAGACTCTAATCATGCAGATTTTCTGCACACCCCAAATTATAGACAGGACTGCTGACACTGCCTACTAAGGTTTCTCAACATTTTCTGTCTAAAGATTCTATTTACAGTGGCTGAAATTTTTGCCAAAAATTTAACTAGTTCAAGTGAAATGCATGCATGTTAGCTGCTTCTAGAAATTTCAAACCAAGAATAAGAGCAGATACAAGATGCACTATTTTGTTTATGTGCAAAAAATGCTTGTGAACTTTTTACTTTTTTTTTTTTTTTCACTCTGGTAGCCTAGTGTTTTCCATTCAGCGCTTACTGTTTTTGCAGTGACTATGATACTAAAACTGCATGTTCTACCACCACAACAGAAACCCACAAGTCAACAGTCAGCTTGGGGCAAAAAAAATGCGTATTCACTCCAAACTTACTGAAGCTTCCCCACAAATAACTCTGATGGCTTGAACACATTTAGGAGGGGAGGGAATTCACTGAAATTACAGCAATTTTCCTTCTAAAGTCAGCCAGAGGAAATGGCTGCAGGGTTATTTTCTCTTATGAGTCTTCAATGATTCTTCGTCTTTACAAACTAGAAAACACAAAGGACAGCAGCTGGACCACAGTAAAAGTAGAATAAGGCAAAGAGAGTAGACTGAGAAAAAGAATCAGTCTGAGAACACTATAATTAGAGGATTCAGCCTTGGTAAGAGGGAGACAGATATAGCAACAGTGGAGATAATATACAAGACTGGAGAACGTGATATAAAAGTAAAAGAAAGGAGAAAGACAGTTCTAAAGAGGAGTTGAGGGGGCAGGAAAGTGAAACTAGCCAGGCAGCAAGACTAAGAAAATGGTACCAGCATAAGGGAGAGAGGTTTGGATGTTGCTGGGACAGAGTTTGAAAGGAAACGTCATCCCTTCAAGAAGATGACAAGGTACCATTGCAGCATTGATCACTCAAAAGATAGGAATATCAGAATCCAGATTGCTTAAGTAACATAAAAACGTGCTGTAAGATGTAAAGTTTTTTTAAAAGAAAATAATCAGGGCTCTTTAATGACTTTTAAAAACTTATTTAATGCTGTATCTCACTGTCAGTAGAATAGGAATAGTACCATCTCTTCCCCCGTAGGAATATCAAGCAAAGTAGTTAACATTTTCAGAGTTCTCAGATACTAGAGAGACGTGTGTAAAAGATAAATGAGGAAATTGATCATTTTTCTCTAGAGAGCAGATTTCATGTTCCAAATTTATTTCATTCGTATGGAACCTTGATGCTTCTGAAAACCTGGCTTGTAACTTGATGGTATCTTTAGGACCGTAAATACCAGTGAATTTTCTAGCTAGATTTGTATGTTCTTCACAGCAATGCCTAAACTCATATTTGAGTTCCTTTGACAAGGAAACCAGCTGCTACACATCAGCACACATAGCAAAGTGGGCAGTGGGGACTAAGATTCGTATAAGAATATGCAAACATACCAAAAAGGCAATATAAAGTCACACTCAAAACCTCAGATAAGGAGGACCTTGCAGTTTCATATGCTGCTGTGGTAAGTACACTCTGAGGCACCCAAATGTAAAGATAAACATTTTAGGGAGATGTAACATAATTTGATACTAGCATCACTGAATAAGAAATTAACAGTCTGAGAACAGAGGCAAAGCTGCATATTTCATCTGCTAATGGAGGTGCTTATTCTACACTCATTACCACAGCCAACTGACAGGATTTCACCATCAATCGTTTGTGAATAATCTTCATACTCACTCTCCAATTTGCTGAAGAATTACTTTGTTTGAAATAAAAGAATTGAATTACTATTATTAATGAAAGTTCAGTTTAAAAAAAATCAATACCTCACTGTATTAGGCCTAAAGAACTAGCATAAAGCCATTATCTTTCCAGAGAGTTTGAACTCTGGGAGTTGGATAATGTGCAACAGGTGAATAAACAAAGAAAAAGATAAAACAACAAGAAGGGTATGGAGAACAATTACAGATGTGACTGTGTAGTATACAAATAGCTGCAAATAACAAATATCTTTAAGAATTTTGCTATTTCCTCACAGATGATTAATGGAAAGTGAGAGGATGGAAGTGATGTAGAGATTATCCAACTCAATCCTATTTGTCATTTTCTGGTGAAAAATAATTAATGTCCAGCAAGCACAAATGAATTCATGTCGCAATCTCTTATTTTGGCATAATTTGTGATGTCTAGTGCCAGAAGAGTTCAATAGGCTTTCTAGTTTAATTTCCAGCCTATCATACACCATCTAAATTCCCCCACTTAACCTTGCACTGAGATCACTAACTTGCTTTCAGCAAAAGCGTAATTTCAGAAAAGGTATCATCTCTTGAAGACTTCAAAGAACATAGGCTTCCTCAATTCCCTTGATAATATTTCCCATTAGTCAATTAAGAGAAATTTACCACCTAGTCTCTAAACTGAAATTGTCAATTCTTTGCTTCCACTTGTTCATTCATCTTCTATTTTTCATTTATTTTTAAGTATATGATACTTTCTAGCTACTGAAAATATTCCTACTCAGTAATCACATCTATCTTCAGTCATCGTTCTGATAAACTGAATAGATTGAAAAAGCATTTTTTAAAATTTTCTCTAATTCAAAAATAAATTCTTAACTGCTTCTGCAACCTCTGCAATTTTTCAGTATCCCTTTTAAAACACACTTAAAGCAAGATTCAGCTCCATCTTAAAATACATGAATTTACCCATTTTCGTAAATATCTAGCACTGTTTGTGATATCCACAAGCATCTGAGACATAACATAGTGTAGGAAGACAACTTCCAAATGACACAGTCCTTCTGACAGGAAATTAGAGTCCAAATACGTTATCCCAGAGTATCCCAAAAGGCAATAGGCACTGATGATTAGGCAGAGGAATCATGCCATAAATTCCAGAGTTGGTCACCTTAATTGTATAATTTCACATGCACATGTAAAATACACCTTACATGTGCACACGTGTTTCACATTCACATTTAAATTCCCTTTACAGTCAACAACAATCTGGTCAATGCAGTCAGCAGTATCTAGAGAGAAAGTCAGCTAACTGAAATAGGTGAGATGAATAACTCCTTAGATTATTGGCTGTATTGAATAGGGTCTCAAATGAGTAGCTTACACATGCAGACTTTTGTTGTCACTTAACATATTCTCCGGTATCCTCCTTGCCTCCTGTTGCCATACCAGGCAGACAAGAGACTACAATCACCCTTTATTAGCTGTGTGAGGATGTCTTGGATACTTTAAGTGTGGTGGGCTGACCCTGGCTGGATGCAAGGTGCCCATCAAAGCTGCTCTATCACTCCCCTCCTCAGAAGGACAGGGGAGAGAAAATGTAACCAAAGGCTCATGGGTCAAGACAAGGACAGGAAGAGATCATTCACCAATTAGTCACAGGCAAAACAGGCTAGACTTGAGGAACTTAGTATAATTTATTACCAGTCAAATCAGAGAAGAATAAGGAGAAATAAAACCAAATATCACAAAAACCTTCCACCAACCACTCCCTTATTCCTGGGCTTAACTTTACTTCCAAATTCTCTGCCTCCTCCCCACGAGAGGCACAGGGGGATGGACAATGGGGGTTGTGGTCACACATTGTCCCTGCCGCTCCTTCTTCCTCAGGTGGGGAGGGGTCCTCACACTCTGCCCGTGTTCCAGCTTGGGGTCCCCCCCACGGCAGACAGTCCTCCACAAACTTCTCCAACATGAGTCCTTCCCACGGGCTGCAGTTCTCAAACTGCTCCAGTGTGGGTCCCTTCCACAGAGTGCAGTACTTCAGGAACAGACTGCTCCAGCCTGGGTCCCCCACGGGGTCAAAGACCCTGCCAGCAAACCTGCTCCATCATGGGCTACTCTCTCCATGGGGCCACAGGTCCTGCCAGGAGCCTGCTCCAACACAGGCTTCCCATGGGGTCACAGCCTCCTTCACGGACATCCACCTGCTCCAGTGGGAGACCTCCATGGGCTGCAGGGGGACAGCCTGCCTCACCATGGTCTGCACCACAGGGGAATCTCTGCTGCAGCACCTGGAGCACCTCCTTCCCCTCCTTCTTCACTGACCTTGGTGTCTGCAGAGTTGTTGCTCTCACACATTCTTGCTCCTCTCTCTCTCTCTGCAATTGCCGCTGTGCAGCAGCCTTTTCCCCTTAAATACATTAACACAGAGGCACAACCACCATGGCTGATGGGCTTGGCCTTGGTCAGCAGTGGGTCTGTCTGGGAGACGACTAGCATTGGCTGTATCAAACATAGGGGAGACTTCTACCATTTCAGTGGCTTCTCACAGAAGCCAGCCCTGTAGACCACCAGCTACCAAAACCTTGCCATGCAAATGCAATACACCTAAGACATCTCAAGTAGCCCCAGCAAGTCCAGAAGAGGTCCACAAAGACTATCAGAGGGCTGGAGCACCTCTCCTGTGAAGACAGGCTGAGAGAGTTGGGGTTCTTCAGCCTGGAGGAGAAGGCTCTGGGGAGACCTGATAGCAGCCTTACAGTACCTAAGAAGGTCTACAGGAAAGCTGGAGAGGGACTTTTTACAAGGGTATGGAGTGATAGGATGAGGGGTAACGGTTTTAAACTGAAAGAAGGTAGATTTAGGTTAGATATAAGAAATTCTTCATGATGAGTATGGTGAGGCACTGGAACAAGTTGCCCAGAGAAGCTGTGGATGCCTCCTTCCTGGAAGTATTGGATGGGGCTGAGAGGAGATCTCATCAATGCTTATAAATATCTAAAGGGTGTCTGTCAAGAGGATGGGGTCAGACTCTTTTCAGTGGTGCCCAGCCACAGGACAAAGGGCAACAGGTACAAACTGGAGCCCAAGAAGATCTACCTGAACATGAGGAAGAACTTCTTTACTGTGAGGGTGCCAGAGCCCTGGCACAGGCTGCCCAGAGAGGTTGTGGAGTCTCCTTCTCTGGAGATATTCAGAACCTGGCTGGACGTGTTCTTGTGCACCCTTGTTTAGGGGCACCTGCTTCAGCAGGGGGGTTTGACTAGATGATCTCAGGAGGTCCCTTCCAACCCCTACCAT
>VZSC01002479.1:12493-48548 GCA_013398225.1 Steatornis caripensis
AAATATCTAAAGGGTGGATGTCAAGAGGATGGGGTCAGACTCTTTTCAGTGGTGCCCAGCCACAGGACAAAGGGCAACAGGTACAAACTGGAGCCCAAGAAGATCTACCTGAACATGAGGAAGAACTTCTTTACTGTGAGGGTGCCAGAGCCCTGGCACAGGCTGCCCAGAGAGGTTGTGGAGTCTCCTTCTCTGGAGATATTCAGAACCTGGCTGGACGTGTTCTTGTGCACCCTTGTTTAGGGGCACCTGCTTCAGCAGGGGGGTTTGACTAGATGATCTCAGGAGGTCCCTTCCAACCCCTACCATTCTGTGAGTCTGTGATTTGAACAACCTGGTCTAGTGGAAGGTGTTCCTGCCAAGGGCAGAGAGGTTGGCACTGGATGATCTTTAAGGTCCCTTCCAACCCAAACCTTTCTATGATACTCTGATTCTATGAACAGGTGAAGGCCTTTTTTTCTGAGAACAAAACCAGAACTATACTCCAGTCCTTGTAATATTTGTACTATGTACATCTCAAAGCACGTCCCTCCTCAAACTGTTCCCACTCATACTCCAGAAATTACTGGAGTTCTTTGCATTGCAGCACTCCACTGAGATAAAATGCTTATTCCCTGTAGTCCTAAAACCCTTTAGGGAATGGATGAAAACCACCTCACCTCTAATATGAACCAGCTGCCTTTTATAGTCAGTGGAGAGAAATTAGTATTTCTACAGCATGATTCATGTGGGCTATTTTAGAGATCTACCTTGAGATGAGATGAATTGTACTAACGAAGTGCTAGTTTCTTAAAAATTACAGGAAAGAGAAACTCAATTATTGTCTCAGATGGAAATATCTAAGCTGTAGAGACCTAAAATTTATTATGATTAATATGACCTTTACTGTCTAAGATATAGTTTTGACTTAGAGAAGTAAATAGACCTTTATGAAACTGTTGTGTAAGGCAGTGTTATACTTTCTCCACAACTCTAATTGATGGGACCCTTTAATTTCTTTCATGGCTGCATCACCATTTAACAATGAACAAAGTATCAGATGAAATTTGTTCAAATAATATGCTGGAGAAAAATTCAATATGCCAGTTGTCCCAGAGGAACAGAAAGAAGGAAAGAAGAATCTGTTTTTACCATATGAAGGAAGCTGTTTTTCCTCCATGGTGTGAGCATGTACTGTGAACCATGAAGAGTGAATGTTCTGAAGTCTGGCAATCATACCTGCAGTCCCTGCAAAAGCCTAAAGGGTTTCTAGCATGGCAATCACCTGGAATTATCCCTTTATTTGACAGCTGTTTGCTGTGTACTGCTTAGGTTAAAGACAGCATTGAACAGCAGCATGCTCTTTGACATTTGGAAGGCTATTCTCCCTTCAGCATACATCTGTAACCCTCATTAATGTCAGTGGAAGTCAAGAATGCAAAACTGGACACCTCAGAAGGCAGCACTGGGGCCAGCCTTCAAAAAGATGAGATACGGGCAGACACAAGTCACTCACACAGGCATAAGGGACTCCAGGAGACGAATATTTGTTACCCATTATATGTCTATTTGCATGTTGCTCTGCATTTCTGGAGTATAAACCTATAAAATACTAGGCTGTTTTGGTAACAAATACAGTTGAGAGCACTCAGCAGCTTGCAGAATTGAACCATCTGAGTTTTCTCTATGTATGCCACATAAGATATTATTGAAAGTATGAGATGGTTTGGTTTTCAGAAACCATGTGTGTGGAAAAAAATTGTAAACTGCTTTTCCTACCTCCTAAGACTAACTTGCGTCTAAACCTGGCACATATTATTAGGTTGTTTCCATATTCCAACATGCAAACACCTACATAATATTCATAAAACCAGTGCTAGAAAATGTTCAAGGAAAACGGATCTTTTAATCATGCTACACTCACTAGAGGTTTGCCCCCTAACATCTTCACCACATCCTAAAACATAAATGATCTGGCATCTATAGATTGTGCCAGTTATAAATCAAGCAGGCAAACATTTAATCTCACACTTGTAGGTTCAGAAAACTGCTTTTCTTTCCCAGCTGCTGTCAGTGAGGCTATTCCTGCTGCCACCACAGCAGCTACTGCCATCGCTAGTTCAGCTTCTGCTGTGACTGCTTTGACTATGCCCCGTGTTGCTGTCTCTGTGCTGCACGTCTGGCAGTGATAGATATGGCAGCATGATAATAACAGCTACAGAAAGAGCATCAAAAGGAACTGTGAAGGTGGAGGAGGTAGGAGCATGCATCTCACTGGGAGCAGGCTCCAGGAGGGGAACACAGATCCTATGGATACATCTGATGTTGTGGGTGATTAACTAAAAACCAGATTTTAAAAACCCACTGTGGGTTGGTCCAATGTGTTAAAAGAGTGAGACTTGTAGTGTGCATTTGGAGAATGGAAATGAGGAGTTTATATTTCAAGCAATGCGAGTTATCTTTTCATTAACATACTCTAATATGCATTTTCTAACTTCTGAGTGGTATATTTTCTGCTAGTATTTAAAATACCTAACAGTTGATAATCAGATTAATGTAGTCCCTAGACAGATGAATAAGAAAATTACATTGTGCTTGTGCAGGGCAAATTTTACAGCTCACAATTATTTTAACTGAACTTATGTGGTCAAATATGCAGTATCTAAATTGTTTCTCCAGAAAGAAAGCTGAAGTAGAACAGGGCATAACAACATGCAAATGAACAGCAGTTATGAAAAATCTAGTTCTTGGAGTCAAGGTAATATTAGGAGAAACTTGATCTTTCCTTTTTCTATCTCTAAATTTTGTACAGCTGGAATTCAAGGAACTTTGAGTAAATTTCCTTCAGGATTTCCTGACATCTGGCAGCTTGATTGAAGCACCAGCTCCAGGAATGGGCAGAATTCACAGCCTGTCTTGTGCATGCACACTGCAAATTTAGAGAACATATGCAGATAGGGAGCCTTTGGCCTCTGGTGTAAGGTATTCTGCTCCTAAAATTCAGCAAACCTGATGTCTTTAGAAAATGTCAGATTTACAGTGTCTGTAAGATCATCAGTTCAGTGAGTGTGTAGTTGGCCAATGATTGTCAGAAGCTCGTAATTTATTCTAAATGTGTACATGTTTCTGCTTGGTAAATGCTATGCAGAAAACTGGCACCCTTTGATCAGGGAATTGATTGTCAAATCGTTTTATGGTCATATTTTTCAGGACAAGGAATCCTGAAATCCTCACATTTACACTGATCTCTTTTGTTCTTCTATCTTACCAAACACAATACAGAATCAGACAGGACACTACATTGTCTTGCTTGTCCATAAAAGATCTGCAGGAAATCCTAAATCATACGAGACAGAAGAGTCAAGCAACAACTAGACTTTTCCTTTCATGAGAATGCCAAAGTGTAACAAGCAACACTGGCTTTCCAACTCAAAACCAATGAATTGAGCAGTTATGATAGACCTCTAGTTGGATTAACAAGCCCTATGACCAGGCAGGATTGCCAGCTCAGGTTCAGGTGGTCACATGAGCTCTAGTCATAGACTATGAAGACACAGGCACAGGCACAATGCTCAGCTTTCACCTCCTTCTCCTGGCTTTACCCGCTAAAATTCATATGGATCTGTTATCTTAACCTGTGCATTCACGACCAAGGATAGCCTGTGCACTATCAACCTGAGTTAGCTTTGGCTGTCATGCAGTCTGACAGAGTTTATTGCTCTGGGTGGTTACTCCTGCTGCTACAGCTGGGTTTTACTGTTCAAAGGGGCCATATAGCACTCAGTTTACATCTGAAACAGAAGACTTGGCACACCAATAGTCTTTAGCAATGTCTGCGATTGTCTGTGGATCTGAGACCCACTGGCAGGAAGCTATTAACACCCTTCAACAGAACAGTATTTCTACTCGTACAAAAAGAGGTCACATCGATTTATAGGCCTTCTACCACAATAAGAGCCTCAATTGCTTGCAAATGCTATTCTTGACTGGGAATAACAGCCATTGAGCTAGCTGCAGAACATTAGAAACCTATTTAGTTGCTAGGAGGTCAATTCAGTTGCTCACAGATTGGTGTCCAGAGCCATATGAGATGCTGTAGTGCTACACACAGCTCCCATTTGCCACACCAGGAGGGCACAAGCTTTCCCATAAGTCTTATGTGATACGTACCAGCCCTTGTTAATGCCTGGCATCGTCCAGGTCATCTCAAATGACACAAGACTCCTAAGGGTGGACAGGAGAGGAATATAAATATCTCCAAAACTATGCACAGATTTTAAAATGTATGTGCAAAAAATGACTCTATGTTGATGATCCAAGCACACAAGGATTTAGCTACAGTGATGAAATGCCTGTGAATGTGGCCAGTGGTAATGCTAAGATGATTTTTCTCAAGCTCTCCTGTCCTGCTTTCTCCTCCTTTCAAGGATTTAGCATCTAGTATTTACTACCACTAGTTCAAATACAAAAATCACTGTGTTAAAACACCTCCAGGTACTGCCTCAAAGGTCTTTTTTGATAGTATTTAGCCTTTCTGGACTCAATGGAGCAGCATCCAAATTCTCTACAAGGAACACCAGCTTCTTGCAGCAGAGGAAAAAGGAGTAGCTGAGCATTCTCCCTTTAATATGCAGTTAGCAGAATCCTCTTTTCCTCTTGTTCTCTTCCAATTGGGCAGGAGCACCTGCTGTCAAAATCTCATAAATCAGCCAAGTCCCTAGAGAACAATCTTTACAATAGGTCTCTCATAAGAACTTCAATATGGCTGCATAGCCTATCTGCAGAGCCAGCTCCCGCTGGTTCTCAAATAGACTCGAAAGTGTCCTGCCATGTCATTTGACCACCACAGAAATCACTACCGCAGCTACCGATAATTAATGATACTGCACAGAGTAAGAATAGTCTCAGCTATTTTTGACCATCTAAAGATTAGACTTCTCAGTTAAGAGCCTGTCTCTGTTGTCCACATGTTAATGCACCTCTAAAGGATAATCCATGTCAGCTAACATCAATACAGACTGACATGCACTCTGGACAAACTTCTCTTTCTCTTCTGACTGTCTAGGAGACAAGCTTAGACAGTAGAGTTTTAGAATGTTTAAGTTAAAAGAGATGAATCACATCTGGTTTGACAATTTTTGAATTTTTGGCCCAGATGGCCAAGCTTGTCAGCCTACTGAACTCCCAAACAGAAAGAGAAAATCATAGATGTGATTTATTTCATCTCACTTTCAATATCTAACAGTCAAAGCAGGTCAGTTCCTCTTGCCATCAAAAAGACAAATGAATGCCTGAAACACTCTGGGAGTAGATGACTGATGTTTTTGTGCATCAAGTAAGGAAAGTACCAGACAATATAGTTATATTTCTCCCATTTAGTTATCCGAAGTAGAGCAAACCAGTCCTCCCCCTTGCGACTTCCCTATAGTTTATCTTATTTATACTATAAATTGCTTCAATGTGTCTTTATAAGTACATTAATACCTCGTCTGTGTTAGCAGTGTTACCATTTTTTGTTCCAGTATATTTTTTCATGATTGGACCAAATTCACTATTTGTCACTTAAAAGTCCACTGTTGATCTGCTGTACTTCATTTGTTTACACCAACACTCAGCTTGACTGTAGCACAAAACACTTTTAATACTAGAAGCAGGATTTTTATTCTAGGAGAACAATGCCAAAATAATGCAGATATTGATTAATTCAGTAATTTATATGCGTTGAGTTTCTGATTTAACTCGCTCCTCACAGCTGCATTGTATGGTTGAATGATCCTACATGCCAAGACTTGACATGACCACAGACTGACCAATCTCCAGTTTCTAAAGCCTTCTGAATGTTAGAATGTAGCATATCCCAACAGAGGAAAGCAATATTTTCCAAACAAACAAGCAAGATGGAAGGTACAGTCATGTCATTTCTAAGTTACATTGCTCACTGTCACCATTTCAGGAGCAGCAAGCCTGGTTTGAAAGTGAATGTTCACCACCTCTCTTCAGTGAAAGAAAATCAATTTGTCCATGTCGACGCCTAATTAATTGTTCTCAGGAGAATCTACAGCCTAATGCACTGTGAGGTTCGGTTTACTTTTCCTTCCTTACATTTTCCCCACTTGTTCTTATTTTCACCACTTGTTCTTTGTTATAGGACTACAGGATTAAGACAATGGGCAAAATACATTAATGCTGTTACTACAGAATCACAGAATGCTAGAGGTTGGAACAGACCTCTGGAGATCATCTAGTCCAACCCCCCTGCTGAAGCAAGTACCCCTAGAACAGGGTTGCACAGGGACACACCCAGGTGGGTTTTGAGAATCTCCAGAGAAGGAGACTCCACGCCTCTCTGGGCAGCCTGTTCCAGTGCTCTGTTACCCTTACAATAAAGAAGCTCTTCCTCATGTTGAGGTGGAACTTCCTGTGCTCCAGTTTGCGCCCAGTTGCCCCTTCTCCTGTGGCTCGGCACCACTGCAAAGAGTCTGCCCCCATCCTCTGGACACCCGCCCTTCAGATATTTATGAGCATTGATGAGATCCCCTCTCAGTCTTCAGGCTGAACAGACCCAGGGCTCTCAGCCTTTCCTCATAAGAGAGATGCTCCAGTCCCCTCATCATCTTCATAGTCCTCCGCTGGACTGTCTTCAGTTGTTCCCTGTCTCTCTTGAACTGGGGAGCCCAGAACTGGACACAGTACTCCAGATGCGGCCTCACCAGGGCAGAGTACAGGGAGAGGATCACCTCCCTCGACCTGCTGGCCACACTCTTCTTAATGCACCCCAGGATGCCATTGGCCTTCCTGGCCGCAAGGGCATACTGCTGGCTCATGGTGAGCCTGTTGTCCACCAGCACTCCCAGGTCCTTCTCCACAGAGCTGCTCTCCAGCAAGTCAACCCCCAGCCTGTACTGGCACATGGGGTTGTTTCTCCCCAGGTGCAGGAACCTACACTTGCCCTTGTTGAACTTAATCAGGTTCCTCTCCGCCCAACTCTCCAGCCTGTCCAGGTCACGCTGAATGGCAGCACAGCCTTCCGGTGAGTCAGCCTCTCCCCCCAGCTTTGTATCATCAGCAAACTTGCTGAGGGTACACTCTGTGCCTTCATCCAGGTCGTGGATGAATATGTTGAACAGGGCTGGACCCAGCACTGACCCCCGGGCAACACCACTGGTCACAGGCCTCCAACTAGGCTCTGCATCACTGATCACAACACTGATCTGTGCTGAACAACAGTTATCACTGTTGAACAAGTTTGTTCAGGAGTTTTAGCAACTTCCAGCACGTTAGGAATAGAAGTCCAGCCCTTACCATACCTGGTGTATTGTGTCCATCCATCACCTTCTTTCTGTATTTCAACTCATGGGGGATTTCTTACTGTAACTGGCTACTGCTGTGAACACTGAAGCATTTGGGCTCAAACATAATGCACTTGGACTGTAAAGAAATATGCAGGAGACAGATGGCAGGAGATGAGATTTTATTACTGTGCTGCTTCTCTCTTTAGAATAAATCTCAGAATACGTACTGTTGAATTTACACAGCCATTTGTGGTTAGAACGAATGAGCAACCTCTAGACGGCACATTGAAGGAGACAGATAGCTTTCTGTATTACAAAACACATGACGCTTCCAAGTACAGTCCCATACAATGAAGGAAATGGGTTAAAAACAGACAAATCAAGAGCTGAAACACCTTTCTAGTGGTGAGAGAACGACAAAAAGAAGACCAGGTTCACTTGCCCATTACAGAGCAGCCTGGAAAGGAAAATACTGTCACTGGTGTTGATTTTCATTCTCTCCACAAATCGGGACTGCAGAAATGCACACTGCTGTTTGTGCAGAGAGTGTGTCAGCAGAGAAAGGCGGGACAACGCACACGGGAACATCTGTTCTGAGAAACAGGTTGAAAATAGACATGTAATAGAGCGACAGAAACATCTGCGCCTTATGCAGCCTACCATGAGCAGAGCATTGGAAGGGATAAGGACACAAACAAGTCTATGAGAATTAGGTCAGGAAGAGGCTCACTGCTAGGCAGGAAATACTCCACTGATCCTTTTTTTCTTATTGCAGTCCCATTATAACTTTAAAGGTAGTACCACAGAAGGAGATGGGGCTTTGTGTGACATGGGCAGACGCTATGAGAAGGGTTTCATTGCATATCTGATGGCCCAAGGAACTGTTAAGGAAATTGCTGAACAGTAATCATAATTAAAGAGACAAGCAGCAAGCTAAATATAATATTAGTCAGAGTTACTGTGCCATGTGTTAACTAATACTGCATTTTTTTCTTCTTTTGAGGAGTAATGGATTATACTATATCTGTTCAAATATTAACACACTGCTGAAATTCTATTTCAGACGCAGTGAGGACATGGAATAGATCTGTTCACTCTTCTCCTAAGACAATCCAGGGTATGTGTAATACACCAGGCTGGAAAAAAAGAAGGGTAACTTTGCGAGCAACAAGTTTTCCGTGTGCAATTCTCACTTTAGCCATCAGTAAGCACACAGAGACTTCTTATTCTTCAGGCTTCAGCATGGTTCCTGGTACTATCAAAATAATCTATTTTTGCTTAAAGAAAAAAAGAAGGAAAGACTCTATTTCACTAAACTTTCAAATGGTCCTGCAACAAATACGTCCATACCCAAATTCTCACTTAGGCGGAGGAGCCAGTGTGAGTATGTTACTTAAGTGCACAAGAAAGTACTTTTGTATTATTCCTGAATTGCATATGTATCACTCTCCTTGGAAATATGCAAATACCAGTTGTGGAAATTCACCACCTTTCTGCACACATATTTAGCACAAGCCACCTGTTTTTCAAGCCTTAGACAATTTGAGGTTCCGTGTAAGATTCAACAGCATTCTGGTAGTTTTCCAAAGTATGTCAGATCAAGGGGGAATTCCAGAAGCTTTGTTGTACATGTGAATCAACATTTAATAGGCTTTCCTCCTTCACTAGCAGTATTTTTGCTAATTATTTGTTATATGTTAAAATCATTTTGTAATGGGTAAAGTCAGCACTTTGTAACCTGATTTCTAAAAAAGATGGTTGATCAATAATGGAAGAAAAATAATACAGTCCTGAAACTACCAAAGAAAAGTAGTGCTTGTTTCAAATTGACAATCGGTCTTGATGAGGTTACCTTTGAGGTGAAAGGAAGATGATATGACATGGAAAAGGCATTACAGACCACAGCCATTCAAAGTGCTTGATGACATTATTATAATAAAATTATCAGCCCTGTAGACACAAAAAAGGACAATTTTAGGAAACACTTCTGACTGCGTGCTCCTCCAAAATGCTTTGACTTCCTTACAAGGTTAGACTGACCTAAAATAGTATTGCAGTCAGTGGGCAACATTGCCAGCTATGTGCCATAGATGGCTAGCAAAGAAGAAAAGATTTCCTTATGTGCTCATATTGGAGTAGTCATCAAAAAATGGCTGTGAAAAAGCTGAAAAATCTCTGGGTGTGAAAGAACTGGTCACCAGAAGCTTTGCCAGCAAGACTGCTGTCATTTTATTCGCACTTCCTTTCATACAGATCACAATCTTCCTCCTACACCTCTTCTTCAGGACAGCAGCTCTTGGATGGACTCCCAGATTTAACATCAGTGAAAGAAAATGGACCGAATGTCGGAAGAAATCCTAAGTGTTTTGACCACCCGTTAAGCAAAACAAATATATTCTGCCTAGAGACTGAGCTTTTGCAAATGCCTGTCACCAGCCAAGGAAAATTAAATCATTATGTCTTAATATTCTTTTTGGTTTAGTTCTTTTTTTTTTTTAATATTCAAAAATTAACCAAATTCTTCAACTAGCAAATAAAATAAACAGACCTAAAGAATTCATAGCCAAATGTAAGTGAGCAAGACTGGTACAAAAAGAAATGAGGGTATAAGGATAAGGTAGAGGGAAAAGGAAAGAGTAAGTCAGTTCTCTCAGGTACTTTTGCCAGCCTGATTTTTCCATTCAACATTGACAGAAAGAAATTAAGACTTTTAATATAGGTAGATTGGAACAAAAAGAAAGGTAGGAGAGACAGACCCACATATGAGACGGATGAATGAAGCAAAAGGAACAGTATAAAATAAGTATTTGTAGGATGAAAGCAACAGAAGAACAGACACAGAGATAAAATTTCCAAAAGCAATAACCAATCAAATAAAGCAGCCAACAAAAGAGAGTCTACTGAAACTGATAAAAGCATAGTCGTTGACTGATACTAGGTTGACTAGTGCACCCCCAGATGCTTCAAGTATGAAGGACAATATGGATTCTCCTTGAATAACCCAAAAGGCCTGGGGATGGGTAAACAACTGACACAGCAAGGAAATGAATGTAGTTTTATTGAAGTCAGACAAAATTAGATGGGAAATGTGGCATTAATTTTAAGCGTATGGTATAAATGATAAACCACTGGAACTATTGAGAGAGGAGGTGGACTCACCATCTGTTGATAGTTTCAAAAATAAGATTGCATATCTTTCTGGAAAATAAATATTTTATACAAGCACATATTACTGAGCTCAAACAGCTGCAGGAAATCTAAACTCTGTGAAAAGATACATCATCAGAAGAGTTTAACTAATGGTATCTCTATCCTGTCAGAAGCACCTTTGGAGTAAAGTGGTATTAAATGGCATATGAAAAACAAACCATTGATATCAATACGCAGAGTGATACAAAACATACCATAATAGTAAAATATTGTTTATGTGTGTGTGTATACGTGTTTAAATAAAAGTTAAAAAAAACCCCAACATACATTAAGGTTCTCTGTAAACTCAAAAAACTGTGAAGTGCTGTCATGATCTCTGCAGCAAAATTACTGTGATACGGTCAATTAGGAGGTGATACTGTAAATTATGAAGTGAAATATTACAATGAGGTAGGGTAATAGATTTGAATCACAGTGCCTTATATTCCTGCTTGGATTAGGATTTAACTTCTCGTATGTTGTATCCTTTGCTAATGAAAATCAAATATCCACAGATGGAAGCTACTTTATACACTTGACCTGTGTTACACTAGTTGAAATCAAGACTAACCCACTGCAGCTACAGAGCTGAAATCTGTTCTCCCTTTGTCACAGAATGCTACAACTTCTGTAACAGTCCATGACAGTAAACTGTCATCCTTCAAAAATAATACAGGCTCTTCTCCCAGTCACTAAATTTTATGAAAGCTGTAGTTCCAGGAAGACAAAACAGGAAACAAAAACCGAGACAAAACCCCAAGTTATTTCCATTCTTGTTTTACTCAACATTGCTCGAAACGTCCACAGTCTCAACAGGCAGGACGAATGTTATCAAAAGCAGGCATCTACATTAGAAGTGCTTCTATCTGAGCCTGTCACCCACCTCTGTTAAGAGGCAGTAGAAATAAATAAACACTTTAGGATGTGATTCTTCCTGTTTTATAATTATTGTCTAAAATAAGGCAGATGAAAATGCCTTTCTCATTTAGAGGAAGATGAGAATGGGAAGTGCAGCATGGACTTCTCAAATTAATAAAGATGAATCTCCCTTTGTCTGTCTCTTTATGGAATAGCAGAGATTTGGAATATCTCAGAACTTTTCTAAACCTCATGTGTAAATGGAGAGATATGGCTTATAACTTACTTGGATTAAGGCATTGACAAGATATCTTTAGAGTCTTTAACTCCATTAAGAAACTTGTGTTGCAGGCTAGATTGCCCTGAAACTTTCAGTGGGTTGCAGCAGCCTAAATGAAGGACCACTTTACATACCTTGGGATATCTGAGACATCTGCAGATGGATGGAAGATACAAGACAGGGCCTACAGGATACACATTACCTTCCGGCTACAGGTCAAGGATACCCCACTGAGTCCAAAATGTCTATGATCTCAGTGCTAACTTCTTGTTGCAACCTAATTTTCAACCACTTTACTTTAAGCAACTCAACACCATAATGTCATTTGCTGTATAGATCAAGTTGAATTATCAACAGCAATGTAATTGAGCAGGTTGATTATAGTTATATATATAAGTTAATTACAGGTTATAGTACTACGACATACTTGTTCACGTATTTCTTGTAAAAAAACCCTTTGTTTTCCTACGTAGAAATTTTGACTTAGACAGAACTGCCTTATTTAACCTGGTCTAATATGTAAATGAGTATTTCACATTATACCAGTCTTTTATTCTCTTTTATCTTAAAATCTTAACATTTACAAATTTATTATATAGAACATTCATTTTATATTAAATTTAATTAATAGAAACTATTCACAGTCATTTGAAATGCACTCCACGTTGATTGAAATAATTAGTGTAGGGCTACTCAATATTTACTTAAGATATGAATCTGGAGGGATTTGATAAAATTAATTAGCAGGAACTAATTATAGTTAGGATATGAGTTAGAGTTTAATAAATATAATTACAGAGTACAAATTATGGATTCTTAATTAATAGATACTAGTTGCCAAACATTGAAGAAAGATTATCATATTTCTGTGCAGGACATGCTATGCAGCACACCTTCAGTTCCAGTGGAAACAGTGACATTTAAAGTGCTCAGGAGAGGAGGTTGAGAGAGAGCTAAAACCAGATAAACTAATTTGTTTCAGTTTTGCAGTGAAAGTATCAGATCAATTAAGGAAAGCTACCTTCTAAAAAAGGGTATATTTCTCCTTGTAGTATATTGGCATATGGCACAGTGGCTATGGGACAGAATTTTAGAGGTATTTAGAGGTATTTAATAATGGTGATGGGCTCCTGACGGGATTTTGGTATTACTTAGCTGTTTCTGAATATTCAGCTTGGCACCTGTTTTCTTCTTTTACGTGCCTAGCTCTGTCTAAAAAATATAGCCTTCACTTTGTCTGTGCTTTGCTATCCTACTTAAAAAATACCAAATACTTAAAAGATACCAAAGCTTTCCTACCTTAGAAAGGTGTTGTGGATATAATTTCTTCAAAGACTGTGAAGTAAACAACTACTAGAGTATTAAAGTCTGTATAAATATTATGATAAATTGACAGAAGAATTGGTCTTTATTTCGAGGCAGAAAGCCGGCCATGTTTTAAATTAACTTCCTATGTTTGGATTCTCCATCCAGTTAGGGTTCATTGCACCCTAGGGCTTCTTAACATATGTCTAAACAGCAATCCAGAAATGCAATTGCTGTATCATAGACTGGTGTTTGACCTGTGTGACAGCACACCACAGGAAGGATGGGAGTGAGAGGACATATATTCTATTCCAAAATGTGAAAGACAGGTTCATAAAAATTGCAATTACTGGCCAACTAGTGAGGGAAGAAGTTGGCTGTTATTTGGATGAGAAGAAAACTGGTCTATGACTTCTTTTATTTTCTCTTAGCTAGTCCTAAGAAATTATTTAAAGAATACTCACCAGTTTGGTCTGAATCACAAATCATCTTAGCTCATGAGAAATCAAATTTCACACTTATTCAGAAAGCAATGAAATTATGAAAGGACAAAAACCCCCCATATTTATAGTATTGTCCTTTTTAGAATTCAATGGGAAACTGGGGTAAAGATGGGATGTTTTACCCTGGCACATTTCCTCCATTCATCTCACTTGGAAACTGCAATTAATCCTCAAACAAGTAGATTGGACTAAGTGCTTTCAAGAGGTCCCTTCCAATCTGAACGATGGTGTGATTCTGTGAGCAGCCATTACCCAGAATAAAAAAAAAATGCAGCTGTGTTTCATTCTAGGACAGGAGGAACATTAGGTTTAAGCCAACATTCATTTTTGCCCAAGGTTTGCCCCTTTCAGAAGACAACTAAATAACCTAAGTGTAAGAGACGCTAGCTACTTTCTGCTTCTATGTATTACATATTTAGGTGTTAATCTGTAAAGACTTATGATTTAACCAGATAGGTAAATGCTTAGCTTCTACCTAAGCTCTCAGCTTCTCATAGAAATGTCTGGTTAGAACAGGCCTTGAATACCATATTTTTGCCAATGTAGAAAAAAATTTAGCAGCTTGGCATTATTTTGCTGCCATCAGCTAAATATCCAGCTAGTGCAGAAACGCAAAGGCACAACTTCTTCACAGCAACTCATTGAACCAGGAGATCATCTGTCTGCCAAGTATCCTGTAGTGAGAGTCAGTCAAGAAAAGCATGAGATCAAGCCAAAAAGGGGAGGTATTGAATCATATCACCCAGACATTGCTCAGCAGTCAAGTCACCTCATACCTGCTGTTTAAGTCTTATTCAGATATGACTCTATCAGCGAGATTTCATTTTCTTCTCCTCTCTTTTAAGCATCACTGTAAAACATAAGGCTTTAAAATTCACTCATTCAAAAAACCCATCTTTTCCCCTTAAATTCAATGCAAAGTAAGAAAAAAATCCCTCAACATTTTATACTTGCCATAAGCATTAAATAGCACTCAGTCTATCAATTTTATTAAAAATACTTTAATTCTATTACATTATTTTATATGTCATTCATAATAGCAATAGGAATGTAAAATATCATTTCCATTTATCAGTGTCTTAATGAAATACTACTGGGTTCCTGCCAGAGCCAATGACAAAATTCCCCAAAGTGCTCCGAAGGCCAAATTGCAGCAGGCATTGATGAGCAAAAGAAAGAGAGGTAATGACCAAAGATACTTTTCTCTTTCCAGACCGCATCTGACTCAAATTGAGAAATGACATGATCTCTGACCAGAGAAGTGTGTGTAGGAGGCCACTCCTCCAGCACCAACAGCAGGAAATCTGGTAATGAACAGACCTGGCCACCATATCCCAATTTAAACATCAGAAATTGCTACAGTATAGACTGCAACCCATAAGCCAGTAAAAGTTACCTTTTTGCATAAAGATTCACCCTTTAATGGGTAGATGGTCATCTCTCCTGAGGGACTGCAATTTGTAACTTCACAGGATTAACTGCTCTAAGAGCACAGGAATAAAAAGGAGTGTATTCGTTATTGACAGTGATGGGAACAGATGGGGAGAAGGGCAGGGTTAAAGAGTAAACAAAAAGGTGAATGTTGTTAATAGGGACATAGATCAGGTTTATAGATGGATTCCCTAATTTTTCTCTTAATAAAAATAACAATGTAAAAATATGTGAAATGCATGTGTACACAAAGGAGAGGAAATAAAACACCCAGCATTTAAAATGGATACAGAGCAGAACACATCAGTTATTACCATTTTTTTCTTTTTCCCCTTAAATGAACTGTCATAGCAGAAAGAGAGAGAGATATCCTTCATATGTTTGTACTGAAAGGAATTTTAAATACATAAGGACGTGCTGGAAATAGCTGCCAAACTGTGACTGTAAACTGCAGCTCTTCCTTTGCACACTTTGTCTTCTACAGCCTACCTGGAAGGCAACAGTAATAGACTCTTGTGCAACTTCTACCTTGCTCCTTCATGCTAAGCAGGGCTGACAGAAACATCACTGCAAGTTTGTCTCTTTATCCAACAGTAGTACACATCTTTAAGAAGACTTCTTGAATTTGAAGAGTGAAAGAGCTTCCTCCACCCACTCGTCTACTTTCTCCTGTCATTATCACGCCATAGTTTATCGCTTTTCAAAATTGCCTCTCTCCATCTCTTCCTCACAAAGTGATCTCACACCAAAGTGTATAGCAAAAAGATACTGGCACTGTGGGGCAAACTTGTCGATTACTACACAGTTCCTCTTTGTGGGTGAAAACTTGGCAATGTGCATATAGTGCTCTTCTATGTGGATCATATTCATCCACTTGTGTAAAATTCACATGGTGTCAAGCCAAATGTTGAAACACTCAGCTGAAAATGAGTTCAGACAGAAATCCAGGCAAGGAAAAACGTGTGTGAGTCAATGATTAAAAAAGAGTCCTAGGGTGAAGTCTTCCCATTTTGTCCTTTTGGCTCTCCTACAAATCTATTTATAACCACTACCTAATTAATTAACTGCCACTCCCTCCTTATTCTGTACAAATGAATTTGAATGTTATTATATGCAGTTATAACATTTCCAGAAAAACAGGTTTGTGTTCAAACTCAAGAGAGACAATTCCAGTTTGAACCAGTTAGGCTCACAATTTCTGAAAGGATTCATCCCACAGTGTGTTAGTGGCTTCACAGAGATTCCAGTTGGACATCTCATGAGAAGTGGTGCAATCTCAGTTCAACAGTAGAGGTGAGGTCCTGCTGGGACAAAGCAAGGGCTGTTTATCACAGCCTCTCTTTTACTGGGAGCTGGCCTGTTTGGGGAGGGATCAGCAGGCATCTGTGAACTCCTGGAAGTAGGAGATCCAGGTCATCAGTATAAGGGTTTCAGAGTGACCCCCTCGGCTACCTCTGAAAAAATCACTGAGGCTGCAGCTGGTGAAGGATATTTAAATTGATATTAATACTGCTTCTTTTGTTATTTACAAAAGGCACATTTTGTAACATTACATGCCATGTTTGTTTGCTGAGGTGGTTTTAAAAAATGAATGAATGCACAGAAGTTTCTGAAAGGAGTAGCTGCTTTACTAATTTCCTGTCTGTTCTGATCATACCTCCGTTTCTGTTAACACCCTTCTTGGCCTGTGCTTCTAAGCCCACATGAGAGTTTGCAGTCATTACTTCCAGCATTCCTCTCCATACATTTTCCGTCACAAACCCTCACTGATCAGCAGTCACCAGAAATATTATGTCTATTTTTGATGAAGACATCACATCCTCCTGTCTATACCGCTGTCACTTCTTCACAAGCACACTGGCCATAGCCACACTGAGATTAAAAGCTTAGCAGGAATGGACATTTCACCTAGAAAATAAGAGTGGTCAGCATTACAGTCAATAGTCTGTCCCACACTTGGCAGTACAGTGAAGTAGGATGTTTAGGGTGTGCCAGTCCTTATAGCCAAGAAAATAATGTGACAAGATAGATCCCTGTTTCCCAGTACTTAATGACCAGCTACCTCGTTCTGACTGGACTGTTTACATGTGGTTCATTCTGTTAAGCTGGAACAAGGCTTGAATTCTGCTATGTGGAAGGGTAGAAACATGTAACAATTGTTCTTCTACTCTAATGCAGATTTTCCTTAGAAGTTATTAAAACCATTAATGTAAATGTTGGTAGTAGTTTAAATCCTGATTCAGCTGATCACAGCATTTGACTAGCACAAGGCAAGTAGAAAAGCATCCTGAAAAAGCTGGTTTCTAGCTGTCTTTTGTCTGGATCCTGACTTCTTTGTGGAAATAGCTGGTGCTGAATATTTGCAGAGACAGTTTGCTGAATTATCCCCTTCTGTGCAGATATTTCTATGTTTTTATTTCATCATTCAAGAGGTAGATTCATTCCCACTGGCAGGATACAGGTTGCTCTGAAATACTGTAATGATCCAATATGAAGAGGAAGATGATTATAAGGACTCACCTTATTCATCTGAATGTGTACCTTGACTCATCTCTCTCCATAACTCAGGATCAGTCCTAGAGGTATCTAGTACTACTTCTGTTGCCGTTCAGTTTTTGTTAAGGGAGCATTTTCATTTTAAAGGGGTTATGGAGAATTAGACATCTATAAGGCAAATAGGCATTGAGATGGACCGTTTCCATGTTTTTGTTTGTACTGAAAGGTCATTTTTTAGACTAAAAAAAAAGAAAAAAATTCCACTTGGCTGGTGTGAGAGCAACAAACCCCCTGTCTTTTGCACATTGACAGATTTTCTTCTAATTTTCAAGTAAATAAATCTGTGCCCTTTCTAAAACTGCTGTTCTTAATTCTTGACTTCTTATCTTGAGAATAACAGGCCACTGCTATTTACAAAAAAACTTTTTTTTTCTCCCTCTATTCAGTAGTAAAATAGACTAGAAAATCCAACTCATCTTCCCAGCCATTAACTGTCCCTTTCCTTAGGGAAAATTATCTGGGCTTAGATGCATTCAAAAACTTTGGGATGGCTTTCCTAGTCTCTCTTAGCAATTCTCTGAACTGTAAGTACTTTTTACAATGGCAATGGAAAGCAAAACCAGTTCTATTTGTTAATACCTCAGGTTCTGATCTTAAAGTCCCGCTCGCAAGAGGGATTGTATTCACGTGAAGTTCCTTAGCTTCATAGCAAAAGTATTTGTTAGAGTCTCTACATTTCTCAGTTGGGAAAAAAAATGTGTGATGTATATCATGAATAAGTATAGAAATTCCTCAGCTGGACCACTGAAGTGGGTGACAGGGGCTTCAGCTAGAATGAATACTCATTTTTATTCCCAGGAACAGAGCTGGGCAACCAGAAGTGTCATGAGATCCTGCAAATTTAACGTAATATTCTTCACAATTTTCTTTTTTTTACCTAAATCCTCCATTCCTATAGAAACCAGCAATGTGAAATCTCAGATTCCTTTCTGCTGTCTGTGTCTATTTGTTTCAGTTTCAATTCTCTGGCTGCAAAGAAGCTTGCAAATGTGGCACAAGTGTGCAGCACAGATATGGGATAAGAAGATAACTAATAAGATACTTGATTCTATAACATGATTCCAGCATTCCCGATTCACATTTCCTAAATGATGAAGTTGCCACTATTGGACTTTCAGTTATATTTGAATACTGGGCTTGTTGTCAACACAATGCTTTAGGCGGTCTGCTGCTGAAGGGTAATGTTTAAATTATTATGGTCTTGAACACATACTGAAGCCATTTACTCAAAAGGCTTCTGGGTCTAGTGTTTGGGGAAAATCCAAAAGTATGAGAATTGTTTGCTCTGCCAGTTAAAACCCTCAGGCAAACATAATACATGAAAAGTGAAACAGTTAAATGAAGCAGCAAGACAACATATGCACCAAGTCCTTCTTACTCTTCATTTTTCAGTTTTCTTCATTATCACTCTCCTACTATGACAGAACTGCAGACACTCAAAGATCTGAGAAAATAGAAATCTCAGACTTCGTTCAGCACCCAAGAGACCAAAAAAAGAATATTTTTCATTTCACATTAAGGAATTCTACTGAATTGTGAGCAGCAATACCAGCCTATAGGCAATAAAATTGTGGGGAGACTCATTATCATACTAAGCTCAGGTATCTGCCTGTGCACAATGGGCTCTGTTCTAATGTCTCAATACAGGCATGCACTGCCTTTTTCAAACCATCTAGTTTATTCAAGAGCAGTCAGCAGCCACAGGATGCAGTAGTGCATATCAAATGGTATTAGACGCCTATGTTTAGGAAACTGAATCAATAACATTATATACGTTCCCGTTATCATTAATGGAGATGTTATCTATGCAATCTATAAAGACCAGAGAGCTGGAGAGACTCTATGATCTGTATTGACTAGGTCTTCATTGATTGTAACAGGAACATAGACACCTAGTGTAATGGTAGACATCTATGCTAGATAACTAAATTTAGGTTTCTTAATTTTAAACTGAGCCAAAGAGCCTAACTTCTTTGCTTAAAGACTAGGAGTTTCCTGAAAGTTGGAAGCAATTTCAAAGTAAGTAATAAATGAGAAAAATTCACTGTGCAGTGAGAATATGATTAGATTTTTAGCAGAATTTAATGGAAGTAGGGAAGAGGAAAACAACAGTTTCACTTGATCAAGTCCAAGGTCCATATCACCCAATATCCCATCTCCCACAGTGGCCAAAAGCAGATGCCAAGGGAAATAAAAGAACAAGGTAAACCTGGTTTTACCAGGATGTTCAGCATTGTTATGATCACAGCTCCATTCTAAATATGCCTGGTTATTAACAATATAAGTACAAGCCATAGGTACACACCTATATCACTTCTCAGTCAGATTTTGAAGCTACTAGATTTTGAAGAGAGGTCCTACCTCCTATTTGACTGTCATTAGAGAATTTCAAAACTATAGATGTTTTTACCGGAGCTGACAATTTTCAGACTTTTGCCTAGACAATTTATGTGAAAATAACATACTATGATTCATATCTGGAGCACTATGTCCAGTTCTGGTCTCCCCAGTTCAAGAAAGATGGGAGCGAATGGAGAGAGTCCAGCTGAGGGTAACAAAGATGATGAGGGGACAGGAGCATCTCTCTTACAAGGAAAGGCTGAGAGAGCTGGGTCTGTTCAGCCTGGAGAAGACTGAGAGGGGATCTCATCAATGGTTATAAATATGTAAAGGTTGGGTGTCAAGAGGATGAGGCCAGACTCTCTTCAGTGGTGCCCAGGGACAGGACAAGGTGCAACAGGCACAAACTGGAACACAGGCAGTTCCACCTGAACATGAGGAAGAACTTCCTTACTGTGAGGGTGACAGAGCCCTGGCACAGGCTGCCCAGGGAGGCTGTGGAGTCTCCTTCTCTGAAGATATGGAAAACCCGCCTGGATGCATTCCTGTGCAACCTGCTCTGGGGGCACCTGTTTTCGCAGGGGGGTTGGACTGGGGGATCTCTGGAGGTCCCTTCCAACCCCTACCAGTCTGTGTTTCTGTGATTCTGTTATTGCAAACTTTACCACTAAGTCGCTATGTGAGCAGCAATTAGTACACTATCATGTGTATGTAGGCATGAACATATATTGGGTTTCTTCTTATTTATATTTTTGTCTGTTTCTGTTATAAAATGCATGCCAATGCAACAGCAACTGGGGAATGTTAATGTTGACACTGAAACATTAACTTCTCTGAGATATTTTTGTGACTTTAATTGTAAAGTCTTAAATAACATTGACAAAGCTTTATTCTGTATTGATTCTATTGCTATACTAAACTCTTCATTATGTGAATTTGTGAATGCTCTCAAGGATCAATCATAATTATGCATGGCCCAATATAGTTGAAATCAAAACAGTGGATAGATTCATGCTCTAAAGTGCATTATATCTAGTGATCTCTGTGAGGCAATCAATCAACCAAAAATTAGGTCTGTATATTAGCATTTTAGTTATTTAGATATTATGCAATGGTAAGTCAACCTCCAGAGATCCTCTTCATGTAGGTTTACATCAGCATAAGATTAACTGATTTCAGGCTTATATCCCCAAAACTCGAAGGAATTATAATCAAAACCACACGGCCAGACTGTCATTTTGTTAAAACTTTAAAAAAAAAGTCAGTACATTTTTTTTCTGCTAAACTGTGTTTCTGAAAGTCTTAATTTTAGTTACACATGACTGGAGTAAAAGTCAGACAAATTTTGTAAATGGAATGGAATTACTCTATCTGAACGACTAACATGTGATTTTTGAAGTAAGGTCAAAAAAGTACTATCAGTCAACAGTATCATGGATGGTTTAAATAACGTTTTGATGTTTGGTTTTTTATTAAACAGTCCTATTAATATTCTTAGCAAGTTTTGAATCAAAGTTGTCTATTGAAAAACTAAGGTTAACCTTCAAATTTATCTAAAATCTATTAGTAACAGTAAAAATGATGTGGGGATTGGGTGCCTTTGGTGCAGTTCTTACTAAACTATGATTTCTTAGAAAAGCTGCTTTGATTCCTATTACTAAATCCTAACACAGCAAAAGGTGACAAGCGGTAGGCAGCCCTGTGATCGGCTGCTGAGTTAACCACGTGCCTAATATTACATTATTGCAACACCAAAAGAAAAAAAAATCAGCGTTGCAGATAAGCTAGGCAAGAAAATGAGAAAAGATTAAGCTCTCCAATTTTATTTCATCTTGGAGACGGACCCAGGTGCAGAACCTACTGACTCTTCGCCAATAATTGAACAATTTGAAAACACATATTATGTACAATTCTGCCCAATTCCTGTATCCATCAGATGGAATCAGGCATGCTTAGAGGCATGTTTATCCTATTCCAGTGAACTAGTCTTTTCTTCCATATTGTTGCATAACCTATTTATACAGAGTCACTCTTTTTTTTCTTTAAAAAAAAGAAAGTTCTTTAAATTATTTAAAGTCTTGGCTTCATGTTCTGATTTACCTGTAATGACTTAGTGAATCCAGTTTATAATCCCACATAGAAAAAAGCCATCAGTACAATGATATTCCATGTTCATTCAAGGTGTTGATGTTCCTGATTAGACATCACACAGTAAATTAAGATCACTCCTCTCACACTGGCCTTTGAACCATACAAAACACATGTTACCCTTGGGAAAAAGAAGAATCTGTCCTAAATGTCAAAGAGCGGAATATTATAAATGTTTCTTTAAAAAAAAAAAAAAATTAGACACTTCTGTTTCTGATGTGAAAGATGTGAATACTTCTTTCTTTTCTCTTTTCTTCCTCTTCGTTTCCCTCTACTTCATAGATTATGGATAAAGCAGCATTTTTCTTTTTCCCTTATGAAAAGAAGCTGGCTTTCCACTCTGGAGTTCATAGTCCTGCACCACTGGACAAAGACAAAAATACAGAGCGAAATCTGTTTCCCAACAAAGCTCCTTTCTCTGCCACAAGACTCCTCAACTCCTACCCAATGAGATAATTTCAAGAAGGGAAATAAGTTTAATTTAGCCTCAGCTTTTTCTCTCCTCATTTCTCTGATGAGACATTCAATTCACTCCATTTTGTTGTCAGATTTGTGACACAGAATCCTGTCTCTGAGCAATGAGTTTAAAGCCAATATCTCATTTCACATAAGCCACTAAGCAGTCATCACATGGTAATGCTTTCCAGTCACTATGGGTGCAATGGCTGTAAGCTTTCATCTGTAAATTCTTTTTTAGTTGCTCATTCCTGTCAAGCTGGTCTAATCTACTTACACCTGGCACATTAATTCTTATCTTTTCCCTGCAACATTGTAATTATATGTTATTTCCAGAAATAATTAATTCTCTCTCAGGCAGGCTTTTTATAGCTTATAAGTCAAAGTGGGCTGCACCATACTAAATAATTAATTCAGACTGTGTTTTATGTCATGACATACACACAGCCCCCGGGTGTAATTGTTACAAATTCTTTTAAGAAGAAAGTCCTTGGCTCTCAGGGGTTGTACAGACCAAAAAGCACCAATTATAATGGTTATTTCTCTCAGACCAACAGTAGGTGTGTTCATTTCTTTCTATCAACAATCTATTTATGGCAGTTATTTGGTGAAGGTCTTGCTATAGTATTAACCTATAAGGACATGCGGCTGCAGACCGTATGAATGACTCCAAGCAGTATGTAAGTCCCTTCAGAGAAGCCTGCAAGAGTTCTTGTCACATACTTGCCTACAATTGCCTTTGGTTTCTTAATTATACACAAAAGGGACATTCACACGACAAAAAATGTGATATGAAATTGTAGCTATGAGGTATCGGCAAGCTGTGTCCATAGAAAACTCAATCATTAAGCAAAAGTCGATAGCTAGATATGGTATCTTACCTAAAGGAGTTGCAATCTCACCACTCCAGAAAGACAGCAAAGAAAAAAAAAAGGTAATAAAAAAAAAGAAAAAAAAAAGAATACTTTCTTTTAAACTATCCAGGAAAACAGAATAGGTAACAGAAGTCTGGAAGTAGCAGTATGCCTAAAAGGATTTGCTGGAATGCAATGAGATAATATTTGAAAGACTAAAGTATTCTATCAATAGGAAAAATATAATTGCCAATCATGAGCTATAAAGAATGCAGATATATTAAACACAGATTTACAACACACACCTCCTTATCGGGGGAAGGATAGAAACTGCACAAGGAAGGGAAAGATCAGAGACTAACATTGTATAGAAAACATGAATAGCAGAAATTTAAATTGCTTGTGTATAATGAAGCATCAGGAGAGAACATGTTTAAGGAATGTTATTTCCAGACACCTTAAAGCAATAGCTCCCAAATTTGCTTTGGTTTTGTGTTCTCTCAGCTGCTGGTGTGAGCAGTGGCAGTAGTAATAACAGGTCTTAATTTCCTTTTTGTCCATACAAAGCCTTTCAGCTGTTTCGAGAGTGGTCTCATTCCAGCTACAGTACATTTGTCAGTAGCCCCACACATACCATTGTCACAGAATTATTCAAGGAGTCAGACTAAGTGAAGTACTGTAAATTTGTTCCTAAGGGATCGTGTGGTCAGCAAGGAAGAGTAACCCAGAGCAAAGTACTATTCAATTTTACTGATAGGAAAAAAACCCTACATAAGCCGTTATAGAAATAGCAAAATGTTCAGAGACATACACATCCTTTTGAAAGACATAAATCTCCTAGGCAAACCAGACTTTAATCGAACTGATTGCAATCCTCTTTTCTTTTAGGTACTATTTTGTCCTGTTGTTCTGCCTTGTTTTCTGATTCTAGTTGTACTGGATTGGATATCTCAAAAATGAACCTCTGATAGCAACAGGACTATAAATCCAGGACTTCTCTGAGGGGTAATTGTGTGGCATGCCATCATCCTTTCTTTTTGTATGAAAAAATAATGTTATGAAGCTGAATTAATAGGCATGTGTAATTCACACAATCAATGAATATATAGTAAGGTTCTTTATTCAGCAATAGCTCTGTATGTGTTGCATATCTTCTAAATGTGTGAAGATTCAAATTAAGGATTTTCTTTGCATCTCTTGTGAAGATGGAAGAGATTCATGTAAAGCCCATCCCAAATCTGTGTTTTTCAGATAACAAACATGAGGCAGAGATGGTGGCTGAAACCTGAACATCATATTTGAGAAAGGACTGCTGTTTAGAGTGCTTTTCCTTTATTTCAAAGGGGAGGCAGAGAACGAGCTCTATCTTCTGGCACAATCCAGAACTACTGGACTGCTGAACCACAGAATATCAGCTGCTGTCCCCGCAAGTTAACACAGAGTGGAAAGTAGGATACGAGTATGTCAAACTTCTTGAAAGTACCTGAAACAGATTTGAATCTCGTTAAAGGAGGAAGGTGCCAGCCAATGGAAGGGAACCGCGTGGAGCCAAGGATGTATTCTGCTGTAATGAGACAAGGGCAGAAATGCTGCATGAATGCAATCAATCATAATGGCATGTGTCTATGCACACTCTGCCAAGGAAAATGCCTTGAGTTCTCAAACTTCGTAAGGAAGCATCATGTCCTGAAGTTATCAAGCCAAGGTTTTCCTTTGCTATTTGTATTTGCGTGATAAAGTTCCAGCCATCAGACATCTCTGAGCACTGCAAGCAGACTAACAAACTGACAATTAATAATAACCTTCAGCAATATGTCTACAAGAAGGCCTGGAGCAGTCCTGCAGCCTCTCAATATGCAAAGTGCTGATAATATTTCTTTTACTTCAAAGCTGCGGTAGGTGGGTGAGGGTTAAACAGTATGAAAATATCAATAGTTTCTGCAGTAGACTGGTAATGAAAAGTGCATGACACTTTTGTTTTGTGCTGTGGGTCTCACACAGATCTTGGTGGATAGCAAGAATTTTACATTTGTGTCATCTCAGGAAAATTACTGGATCAGTCCTCCCTGTGTTAGATTTTCTTTTCCCCCAACTGAGTTAAAAAGTAAATGGTAATGTTTGGTCAAGAAGGAGGAAAGTCTTTGGACATAAAGAAAAAACCACATAATTTTCACCTTCTAAATGACAGAAGTCTTAAGAACTGGCAAAAAGCCAAGCCTATGTCATCTTCTTGTCTAAATATGAAAATTCCCTGACACCTCCATTATGCATAGCTTTTTACATCCCATGAGGGTCCTGGTGCCTATAAAGAACATATTTGCTGTCTCCCTTCCCTCACAGGAGGAAAGTAAGTGCAGCTTCTTAAAAAGACTCAATAGGAGCAAACTTAAATTCCTTTCGTTTTGCAAACTGTCTCACAAGGTCATTAGTGCTGTTATAGTTGTTTGTTCATTGTGTTGTTTATAGCATGGCATCTGGCCATATTAAAAACATTAAAATAAAATATCTCTTCATAAGGTAGCTGTAATTGTCATCTTCCTATTAACCACCTCTACTCATGATATAGGAAGTAGAAAGCTGCAACATTTTGGCTTGACTCTGCTGATCTGAGGGGACAGGGTGAGAATCATCTCACTTTCTGAACAGTAGCAAGCGTCTGCCATAATCTACAACCAGAACTGAACTCCTGGAAATGCCATGCATTCAGTCAAAAATTTAAAACTGAGGATTCCAGCAAATATCAACATGTATTTTATGAGCTTTGTTATGATGATCACTACAGACAGCCCTTTGATGTACAGGTATATATGACATGAGCTTAGCAGAGAAGGAGCAGGCTGAGTATACACTGCTCCCACTGACATTAAGGAAACTTGAAGGTCCTGGACAGTAGTAATTAAAATTTGCAGGAAATTTTCATGAACTATTATATACTCTGATCATCTTAAAAATTCCCAAGCAGGTCCTTGAAAGCTAGCAAATGGCAAATTTATCAATGTCTTTGAAACACAATATCCATCCTGTGCAATGTATGAAGCAGAAGGAATGAAATCCTGGAAAAAAGTTTAAAATTTGCTGATGTAACCGAAGATGCTCTTTTACTGCACATATAAGTTGATCAAAATAACATTTATGTAGAAATAACACAAGCATTTACTAATTTTCAAGGTCTCCACTCTGATCCTACATTTTTGCTGTCTAAGTCATACCAGCGTTTGCTGTTTTAAATATTCAGATGCAAAACTAACCTTGTTTGAAACACATTTTCAAGGTCTTGCTTTCTGATTTAAAAATAAAATAGAGAAATTTCACCTGCACTTTTAAAACAGAGACATGGAAATGAAAAGCAATTTCTTTAAATGTCAAGATTTACAAATTTGATTGGGAATACATCGCACATATGTTTTGTTTCTAACTTACCACAACTATCTGATTTGTTAGTAATGAAGACTAGGTGTGCTGAAGATCAAAAAAAATAGTAATTTCCTGTTATTTTTATGTCTCTGAAGCAGAAAGAACTGTGGAACAGTGAAGAGTGCAGAATCCTTCCCTTGTCAGTGCTGCTTGAATTGGTCCTTGTATACTGTCATGGATATCCCTTTCCGAAATGAAAGTCTCTTATGTTGTGTCAGTGCAAATAAAAATAAATCTATATCAGAAAGGATGGGAAAGAGTTAAAATCATACAGACATATCCAGTATGATTCATCTGTCTGAACACAAGTGCCTGCAGTGCAGATATTCACATTGATGGCGCCCGCAAATATGCTCCTTTCATACCTGATGGAGAGAAATGGCCACATCTAGAGCTCAGCTAATTTCATCCTAATATAGGGACGCAGATGAAATGAAAAAAAGCCTTAGAAGCGTCTATTCCTCTCCATCAAGTAAAGAAAGAGTCTAGGCAGCTATTTAGTTGTAGGCATCTGCTCTGTATGTATCCAAAGTTAGGTGAGATGAATCTTACCCCAACTGGATGTCAACCTTTCCTGTATTTTCACGGTGTTAATTAAGAGCTAGAATGCAGACTTTATTCATCATACACCAAATGGTCTGGTTTATCTGTCATCATCCGAATTAGTGAGGACTTTTCAACATGACTGTTTACTCTCAGCAATTTGTCTCCGTCACATAAATTCTACTGTTTCATTCTGCTTCCAGGACTGATTTAAAAGTTTTTCATGTAAGGGAATAACAGACAATATACTTCTTAAATGTTAAGACAATGTGATTATGTTGAAGACTATTCTTTGAAAATACTTAAATCATTGACTAAATACTCATTAAATAAAAATTGTGGGCACAGTTTTTCAATAAACTTTTCATAGCATCAGGAATCACTGTTTTGGCTGCAGTGGCACAAAACATGTATCTAGAATGAACCATGTCATGTGAACTTCACAAATAAAAGCAAAGATGGTTTAAAGCTTTCCCCTTAAAAGCTATTTGCGACCTCTGCATTTTATAAGAATATTTGTCTTGTTCCTTCCGGGTATGGTTTTCATAAATGCTCCTTACCTGCCCTCAAAGCAAATGCAGGCAGCCAGTGTGCAGCAAGAAATGTGCTAGAGAAAAGGGATATGGTAAATACAAGGAGCTGCATCAGTGACATGACTGATGAGATTAGACCGGTTTTCTAGTAAAGAAGTGTAAATATTTAACCCTCTTGCACTGAATAGAGAGGAGATTCCCCAGCACTCCATAAGCATGTTTGGTTACAGGTAGTTTTCACAGCTTTACTGGTGACTTTAATATTGGCTGCCCAAACCTGACTATGTTAGTACGTTCATTCCATGGAGTTTACCCAAGAAATAGAGATTCAAGGTAACTTAGGTACATCTAACAAGGTTCTGATCCTAGAGGTCCTGGCAGCAGTGTGGATATTCCTTTACTGAGTCCTGATTTTCATCACCTGACCAGCCAAAAGAGCAACACAGTGCCCAGGAGGTAGAGGCACACAAGTTAGAGGACAGGAGCAGAAATACGTTTGGAAATATTGCCTCAGTTAGAGATGGCTTTCCTTGAATTGACAAAGCTGCCGCCAGTCAAATGATATTATATGGTTGATACATCCAGATGTGACACGCCATTGTAACATCCCATCAGCCCAGGATGCAGATGTTGTTTTCTGAAAATTCTGATTATAATTGCCTAAAACAAAAGGACTTTATTGGTTTTTTCCTTCTTTTTAGAAGTTTTTAAACCCATTTACCGAGTATCAGAGCCCATGAAATAGAATGATGTAGGGTGCTCAAGTTAAGATGCTGGAGTAGAAATACAAGAAAAACCTGGGTAATTTCCCATTACCTGCTAGTATCAAATACTTGAAATCTGGCTGCTCTGTTTGAATCACAATACAGGCATTTTTGCCCTTGCGAGAAGCAACAGAATCTTAACCAGCTCCATTATTTCCACTTCTCTGTTGCCTTATTTTCAATATTATTAACCAGTGCATTACTACAATATGTTTCGTACCCATATGCAAGCAAAAGAAATAAATCAGTCTAATTTTCATTATTAGAGCTTAGAAAGCATTAATACCTTTAAATCTTATCTCCTACTGGATATGCTTTTATACTGTCTTTAGTTGACTTCCATTATAGTTGCTTTAATTGATGGGAAAATATAGGTATAGCAAAGTAAGTTATCCCAAGTTAGCTGGATATCTTTTGCACAGACTAAAAATTACTTTAGAGTTCTGATTTCCCACTGTAGATCTTTAGTCTCTAGAGCATTCATTTCCCTTACAGATCATCTGGCCATTTCCCTTCCTGTTAAATTTCTGGAAACATTGAAACATCTTGAAACATTTACCCTTCTGCTCTTTTTGAAGGCCTTCTCTATGTCAGTAGGGAGTTCCAGCCTCTTTTTTGCAGGTGCATGAGAAAGTACTTGAAAGAAGCTCTCCTGCAGGTGTACATGCTGCATAGGTGTCTATACCCCTCTTGTTTTTTTTCTTTAATAACTTTGCTCTCTTAAGAATATACTGACAGGAAATTATTATCTGTCCCTGAGAGTAAAACGACTGGATCCTTCATCTTACCCGTTGAAGTATGCAGACAAGAATGCAAGTGTTTCAGGACTGGAAGGGCAGGAAACTAGTCTGGACATTTTGGGGAGATAAGATAGGAGAATTTGAGGTACTTAAACTTCTTTACATATGTAGCTGTAAATACACAAGGATGCACACCAACGTCTCACCAGCTAAAAAAACAAAAAGGCACATATGACTATAAAACTAGACCCATAACTGTTTCCTTTTCTTGAGTTCATGAATTCTGCACGAGCTCTCAGGTTCCTCAGCTGAGATGCACATAGTGGTGGGGCTCAACAGATTTTCCAGTTTGCCACTCAATGAGGGAACTGAAAGAAATTCTGGCTGACTGGAGAGACTCCCTTGTGACTTCAGGTACTTCCAGGGTTAGACATCTGCAAAGTGATGCAAGAAGTTGAATTTGATTCAACCCAACTGAATATTTAGATATGTGCCAACGTCCTTCAAAGTTAGGCATTGTATTTCTGGTACTAAGCCCTTCTTTATTTATCTCTTTCTTTGACCCCATATCGTCAAGACAATGTATGATCCAAAGTCCAGAAACACTGGTGGCAGTCTTGCCTCACATGTCAAACAGTTCTGTGTCATATCACTTGAGTTGGACATAGATCATTCGTCCTTGTAGTGAGTTGACCTTCAATGGCTGCCAGGTGCCCACCAAGCTGCTCTCTCACTCCCCTCGTCAGTGGGACAGGGGGAGAAAATAAGTTTAAAAGCTCATGAGTCAAGATAAAGCCAATTTAATAAAGAAAAGCAAAGGCCATACATGGAAGCAAAGAAAAACAAAAAGAATTATTCTCTGCTTCCTGTCAGCAGGTGATGTCCAGCCACTTCCTTAGAAGCCGGGCCTCAGTACCTGTACTATTTGCTTCAGAAGGCAAACACCTTAATAACAAATGGCCCAACTTCCTCCTCCCTGCTTTCTCTTAGCTTTTATTGCTGGGCATGACATCATGTGGTATGGAATATCCCTTTGAGTTGGGTCTTCTGTCCTAGCTATGTCCCCTTCCAAACTCTCACCCACCTCCAGCCTACTGGCCTTGCATGGTGTGGGGCTTGCCGGAGGTCGGGGGAGGTATGCTGGAGAGGCAGCCTTGATGCTGTGCAAGTACTGCTGAGCAGCAGCCAGAACACTGGTGTGTTATCAGCATCATTTTAGCTACAAATACAAAGCCCAGCACTGTGAGAGCTGCTACAGGGAGAGTTTACTCCATCCCAGTCAAATCCAATACAGTGCTGTGTTATGGTTCCCAGTGTACAATTGACTCCTTGGATGGGATTCATTTTATCTACCTTTAAAGGCCTAAGAGCTAAGTTTCATCACCCTTGACTCTATTTATTTTCCCTGGTCTGAACCGCACCAAGATGACTCATGGGAGAGATCGTCTCCCACTGAGTGCTTTGCATGCTAAAAGATGTTTGTCTACAGTATAGGACTGAGTATGGGAAGCAGGGGAAGAGGACTTTTGGTTTGTGTAGGACTTATTGTGGGGTGCTTAAGGGGCTGTGGGAAGATGCAAAACTTACTGTGGGACATATAGGAGAAGGATCAAAGGTGGGCAAGTGAGAGATTAAGGGGTATCAGAGAGGAACAATTGTGGGAAAATAGGGAATTAAAGGGTCTGGGTTTCAGTACACTGGTCTGACTGGGCCCTGCTCTTGACCATGAACCTCAGTGGCCTTGAGAGTTCAGTTCAGGTATAATAAATTGGAGGACATTGGAGTTTGGAGACCCGTTGATGGGTAGACTGAATGTCTGTGGCCAGCTCCTGGAGAAACCCACGTAGTGTGTGTCTATATCCCACCAGAAGACTTCAGCCCTAATCTGCTGGAGAAGAGGAGCAGGACAGGACACCTCTGCTGCTTGTGCACATGTGAGTGTTGAGTGTGATTATGCAGGTGCTATTAAATGCTCTCTTACCTCTCTGTGCTGACATGTGTGGTCAGTTGTGTTTATATTTTGTGTGTGTCCAGGTGCCTTGCTACTAAGCTGAACTGGGGACATGGAAATGCAGCAACCTTGCAAGTATCAGGTCAGGAAGGAGGAATGCCCCTGAAGTCTGTAGCTACGTGATGAAGCTACTCTGAGAGCCTCACCTGGACATCTAGAGCCACTTGAGCTGCCAAAAGATGCCTACCCTTCAGATAAGCAGTGGGAAAGCAGAAAGAGTATTCTAGGGCATTTCAAACGGCAGCAGGTGCCCATACAGGCAGAACTGAGACTCAGATGTCTGCAGAAGAATCCAATTCCCACCCCTAGCATTAGACAAAATAAATCCAAACCATTGTCATTACAAGTATTAGCTGATTTCTCTGTTTTTCAGTTCACCTACACTTGCAATATGTGTTTGCTTGCTTGAAGGAAATGTTCTGATCTTCTTACATGAAAACACAGACCATTGTCATTATTCTTCCCAAAATTAGTACTAACTTTATATTGTACTTCACACAGGAGTGGTTGTTTTTTGACAAAGATACTTCTAACCTTCCCTGCACACTGCAGCTACTGGGAATACCTCGGGAAGGCAGCAGTGGCAAAATACTGGCTCAGCACTCAGGACAAGCAAAGTGGTATATGGCTCATTGGCTTTTACAGTAATTTGTTGTGCTAAAACAATTTATTCTTTTTAACCTTTTAACTCCTAAATTCTTTTTTGAAATGAGACTATATGGCAAAAAGTGATTAAATAGCAGATGTTCTTTCTCCAACATTCTTTCTCCAGCTGTGATCCAGAAAGGAACACCAACCCTTTCTTCACAAATCTTGGCAGTGGGAGCTGCTAATCCTTGCACTGAATAGCAAAAGACATAATCTGATTCTCCAGGAGTTTATCTAACAAAACTTTCTCCCTTCTTCTATCTTTTTACCCCCCTCCCTGCCCTTGTCCTTTATGGGCTCATTATTTAGGCAACAGTAAAGCCCAGGTAACATAATAATAAATACAGTAAGAAATGCAGGTGGTTTTCCACTGAGGGCTGTGAACATATAACATGACACTGAACTCACTGATCTGGTCAAGCTTTGTTGATTTTAAGCAAAAGCAATGTTGATAAAAAAGGAGAGACCACTTGCTGTCCAGTTGCTTGCTCTTAATTTTAGAGAATGTAATCATTCTCCTCATGCTGGGTAGAGCATGTGCATTTTTTCTTACTGTTCAAATGCCAACAGTATCAATTAGATGTTTGCTTTTTTTTCTTCCTTTCCCAAAATCAAAGTAAATAAATATTTTGTTTGCTTTTTTGCCATGAGGATGTTTTTGATCAATTTTCAGTCTTTTTCTGAATCCTGCCTTTCTCAGCACTATCCATTAGCCAAAGTTTAACATTCTGGAACTTCCAGCCTGACTGGAAAGCCGTATGTTAAATTATGCAGCTGAATTCCATCAGTCAAGTTCTCCTTTGCTGTCGATGCAGCAGTTACATTTTTTATTGTCTGAACAAGCTCATCCCATATAACAGGCTGCAAAAACATCAGATGAAAAAAAATTCATCAACATAGGACAATACTTCCTAATCGGGCCTAGATTCAAAAGAAAAAAAACACAACAATATTTTTGTAATTTTTTTCTTTTGCGAACCAAAATGAAAAAAAATCTCTTTTGCATATCAGATAAGCCAGAAATTGCGTTATTTAATTTCTGAAAGGCTAGGATCATTCAGAGCAAAATTCTGCTGTGAATAAAAAATATGCAAAGCTGCCTGTAGCTGTGTGGTACAGGATATCTGACCTATCAGATTCGTAAAATAAAAGCTAATGAAGTCATGGCAGAAAAAGTCAACTGTTACACATCAAACAATTGTGGAGACTTTACCTCTGCAGAAAATGATTGTAAATTGCATGTTAGTATGATAAGGATGATAGTTGTGCATAGCTATGTGTTTTCATAATATGCTAAAGCTATTGCTACTGCAATTTTTTTCTAGGCTAGGTCTACATGATCTACGATTCATGTAATCCTAATGGTAGCTAAAGTGGGAATAAAATCTCTATGAAAACCACTATGGTTAGTTCACTTTAAGAAAGGAATTCAATCAGCAGCCCACTGGAATTACTGATGTTTTGACTAAGGTATTTGGCTCCTTTTATTGAACATTCCACTTTCAATGCATACATCCCATGGATATAAAATGATGGATCTCTTTGGATTTTAAACCAGCGGCACTTTATATCATTAATAAATATTCATTTTCCTGCTATCCCTCCAGTGGTATTTCATAATCAATCATGGCTGAAATCACAGCTGTGAGAGCTGTTTATGCTTTACTGTTCTCCTCTACATGATTTGGCAGATACTTATGAAATTATTGGAGTGTGGAAGTATAGGGGGGTTGGAGAGGAGGAAGAGGGGGATTTCTTAAAAAAAAAACCCTCTTTGTGTCCATATTTATTCCCAGAGCAGTACTGTTTTGTTTTGCTTTCCAAAGTACACATAAATCACTGCATTGGTCTCAACTGTCCTGTGAAAATAAAAATGATCCCAAACTGTTCAAGAATTACTCAGGGACTATTCAGTGTTCAATATGTCAGAGAAGCTCAGGAAGAGGAAGATTACAATCAATGAAGAAAAATCAATAGCGTGTAGAAGTTATCCTGCTGCCAGCATTGTCAGGAAAAGGCTTCTCCATTCCCCAGTCTCATTACATGTAGAAGATTATTAGAATCTGAGCAGCCAAAGTGAAGCTGTAACCATCTCCCCTTTGTTTTTTTTTATGTTCTTATTGTAAATCAACATTTCACTTTGACTTAATAAACAAAACAACCTGTTCTCCTACCATTGCAGCCTTTTATATATTTGCTTTACCTGCCACTGTAAATGAAAAGATATGAGATTAAAAATGCCTTAAAGTACAGGTTGGAGAAGTTTGATCAATGACTGGAGCCCTTGACTACAATATTTTTTGTTTGCTTGGGTTTTATTCTTCTATCTGTGTGTTTTTCTGTCCCTCTGGTCAAATCAGTGGATCCTGGCTGCTAAGCTCTGCTTGTTAATGAGGTGGTCACTTCTTGATTCTCCCCCAAAAATCAATTAACCAGCCAATGAGATCACTGGATTTTACAGAAAAACATTCATGTGACCTCAGGGAAATATGCATGCTTTATTGTATCAACTGATAGAAAGAAACAGCTGCACAGCTAACAGTATCTTTCTGGGCCTGATTCAGACAAGTATCCTTGCTTTGGAAAATAATTTAACATATGCAACTAAAGTAATTGAAGACATGATAGATAAATATTTAAATGTCTTCCTGAATTTAGATATGTATTAATAGCAAAATAACATCCATGTATAAAATATAACAGTTTATGCCTTAATATATTGTACATTTTAATACAATATACAGACACATGCTGACATGCAGCAGACAGTCTACATAAAAAACCTCATCTTCAGAAGTATATGTCAAGATTAATTCCATAACCCTTCGCTTCCCAAGACCCTTTAAATTATGGTGACAACTGTTAGCAAACACAGATGTCCAAACTCATAAACTTTGCATTTATATGAGCTAGGACTGCTTCTACGTGCAGTGTTTGTTTCATTTATGAAAATGTCAACTGTATGTACAAAATAGGGACAATTTTTTCAGATGGCATTCAATAGAGTTATATTCAAATACCAGCCTATCATCATCACCATCATCATCAAGTCTGTTTCTGAACATGGTGCATCAGATGTTGATGGGAGATAAAACATGAGGTAAGTCAGTCTATATTTCTGTTTCAAAGAGGGCTGCTGTATAGTCAAAACCATGTCATAATGGACATACTAAAAAGGTTAAATACAAGTTACTTAATTCTGACACATCATTTGAGTGTTTGAGGGGTTTTTTCCCAGATTTGAAATTTTATTTTTTTGCAGGCACTGTTTATGTTAGGATATTTAGTCATTAACTAAACTGAGTAATTTAATATGTTGGTTTCTTGCTTACTACTGCGACTGTGTTTGGAATATCCAACAACACTATAGGAAGTACCTGCAAACACCTGAGAGGGCCTTGCTTCTGCCTTGAAGAATGAGAAGTCTGAAGCACCTGCCTTCATAAATCCCATCAGGAAACCCAGGAGAATGATATAAAAGAGCTATCCTTTATCTGTCTAATCTAGAGCAAATGAAAAGGTAGAGCTAATCCACAAAACATAATCTTCAAGCTCCAGTGAGAGTGTCTGATGCTAGTCCTAGAGCTAATAACAAGAGCACGTGGTGAATGCTGAACCTGGAACATATGGTGTCAGTTCAGCTTCCACAACAATGAAATAAAATCAATTCTTTCCAGGGAGGAAATCATAAATAGCACTAAATTTCACTTTCCACATATCTTTCAAGCTACACGCTAGGCAATTTGTCACTTTTGAGAGCTCTGGTAGCCAAAAAGTTAATTCTTCAGAAGTGAAACTCTCCAGCAGTTCTTGAAGTAATTGACTGGGATCTGGAAGTGAGTGATTTGTCTTGCCTGGCAAGGGTATTCCTTAAGTTAAAAGAGAAAATGCCATACACTGTACTTTGGGCCCAGATGTTGGGGGCGGGGCGGGGGGTGTTATAAAAGAAGTCTCTGAAATATAAATACCATAATAAAATATAATTTTTCCTTGATTCTCCTTTATTCCTAAAACATAAAAAATAACAAATAGAGTTCTCACATCACCAGAAATTCAGTTGCAAGGAGTTTTTGTATGTAAGTGTCCTGGTTTAGGCCAGGACAGAGCTAATTTTCTTTTAGTAACTTTGCTTTTGAGTTAAGTCTCTTTTGAGAAGCTGCACTCTCTGAAATTAACTGCATGTTTTTCCAGACAGTAGCTGCTTCTAGCAG
>VZSC01002479.1:49068-62560 GCA_013398225.1 Steatornis caripensis
TAATACATTATTATTGTAGTTAGATTAAAGCTGTTTTAACTTTTCCAACCCATAAGTCTCTTTCCCTTTTCTATTTCCCCCTCCCATTTTGGGGAGAGAGGGTATTAACAAAGAGCTTCTGTCATTCTTTTAATAGTCAGCCCAGGTTTAAACCGTGACAAAGTTATTAAAATAAATCAGTCCAGTTCAGTTTTATCCTGGAAGTAATATGCACCAAGCAGGGAAGGAAATGGTAAAATGACAACTTCCATGAAGCACTGCTAATTATGCATGTCACAGACTTATCTTAGGGCAATGTAGCCCACTGCTGCCAGAGGATGCAGTCAGATATCATTTCTACCCATTTTTCTCCCCGTGTCACAGGGATGTCCCTTTGTAGTCAGTGGAGAAAAATAGGCAGAAATATTCTACAGTCTTTTTTAGAAGTCCATTCAAGATTAAATTAATTATGCCCTCATTTCTAGTAGGATGTTTTGTCCATATATCTACTGATTTTAAAGGCAGCATATAGATATTAAGTCAAGCACATATGTCAATACTGTAGAGTTTTGTATTTAGTAAGATGAATACAAATGTTAATGTTATTTATTCTCTAACTTGACCAAATAGAAGATGGCCAGAACCAAAGACTCTGTAATTATTTATTACAAAACATTATAATATTTCATCTAGTTTCTCATGGGTGTTAAAATTTGTATCATATTAGATAAAAAAGGTGTCTTTTCCTATTTATTTTCTGTCTGATCAACTAATAAAGTAATGTACAAAGGAAATCTCTCAACTTGTCTACTAAGAGCTATGGATCAAATGGGTATCTATTGAATTTCAACGCAAATTTTATATTGTCTCAACTAAACCTACTGTACATGTAAATATAGGATCTAGCTCTGAAAAGATGAATGTATAGCATCTACTCACATCATTTTCTCATATGAAGAAAGGTATGCAAAATTCTTTATCCAGTGATAAATTTTAAATAACATTTAAATGCACTGGTATGCGACATGCAGGATTCTCAAAGGAAATTTAGGCACCTGTTCCAATTAAAATCAGTGGGAGTCAAATATTTAGGCAATTTTAAAGATTGTGTCAGATAACTATGTAAATCTACAGATTCTTCAAAAGGCTAGTCCTTTGTAAGGTACTGCAGATTAATCTGGAGAAAAGGCGATATCTAGTGCCAGATGCAAACAAATAACATTTTTACATTCAAACCTTCCTTTACCACTTCTTCCGTCATAATTTGTCCATTTATTTATTTTGGGAATCTCTCCGAATAAATCAGTTCAGAACCAAACACAGGGAAAATATTTTTCCTTCAGTTTGCTGTATATTCACACTAAAAATATAAAATATTTCTCATATGTTTCTTTGCATAATTGCTCTCTATAATCAAGAGTTGCAGTAGAAATGTCCCTGTTCATTAGTAGCAAATATTACACAGACATACACATGCATACACATCACTTAAGTATATTAGCAGTAAAGTTAAATCAAGTAAATATCTGCAAGCTCTACAGGATGTAAGCCAAACTGAGGATATGTGTTTTTTGAAATTATGTAATGACAGTAGCTTTTAAAATCACCTCCTGGGCATTGTTTTCATGAATACAGTTATGAAGGCATGTATATAAGTTACATCTTTCATAAGAACAATTGCTTTTTATTGCTTTTGCCTTAAATATAATAAAGAAAGAACGAGCATATAGTGAGAAAGAGAAGTGCCATAATAAGAAAAACAATTTGCAATATTTTTAGACTTGATTTTGGTTTTATTGTGAGAATGGACAATAACATTTAAAAGAATTCTTCATTATGTGTATGAATACCATAAATATTGACAAGATATTTTAGTTTTAATCTGCTAGAATAATCCATAGAGAAAATTGAAATTATTATTGCACATACATTATTTAAGCAATGATATTTAAAAATCTAGTGAAACCAACTCATTCTGAACTTTAACAACGTTACTGTCAATTTTTTTTTTCTATCTGTCCTGGAATGAATGCATTACATGCAAGGATTTCCAAATGACGGGGCTGTTTAAATTTCTTTGGAGGTTGATCTTGATTAAGATTGATTATGAAGCCACTGCAGAGAATTAAGCACTTGGGTGATATGCTCTTGCTCTTCTTTGCCGCTTAGCAGGCGGGCCGCCACATCTCGATACAGCTGCAATTCTCCAGCTATCCTCATCCTTTACACAACTACCAAGCCTCCAATTCACCAGTAATTGGTGTAACCAAGGCAAAGCCTTTTGGTCAGTTACTAAATAAAGTACAGCAGAAACCAGAGACAAAAATGGATGCACTCAAGGTTAAGAGTGTTCTTGATAACATAAAGAAGACTCCCTGTATTGAATGACATACAGTATTTTTTTCTAATCCTTTGTAGCATTTCCTCCTTCATATTATTTTCATTTCTGGCTTATCTTGCTTCATGTTTGGACAGTTGCTTCAAACAGGGTCTCTATTACAACAGGGAAATATTTTCATTGGTATATAACATAAAGAATATCTGTCATTGCATGCATCCAAATGATTTTCCACTGTGGTAAAGATATCTCATTGTTCCTTCTAATACTTTTACAGTTATAGAAAGAATGCCTAATAAAACACACCAAGACACTAAGATACAATTGCTCATGACCCTGTTTGTTATTCTAAAAGGAAGATTACAGTACAGTGATTTGTGTCAGTACACTTTGTTCAACTCACCAGCTCCTTCACTATGTTAATAGTGTCCTATAGCTAAATGTGCTCACATGTACTACTAAGTATGCAATACCATGAGTACAGTTCTCCCAGGTTTCTTCAGGGAACTTCTGCTAGATCACTGCGGACAGCTTTAGTACTGTATTACCTGATGTTGTATTAAGACAGAACAAGATAGAGCTGTGGTGTTCTCAAACTCTTCATCCAAGAAGTAGAGAGGATAAAATATATTTGGTAAAGTTATTTGTAGCTGGTGATGATTTCTGAAACGCACACTGGACTGACTTAATGTAGTACATATTCTTTAGTTCAAACTAATCTTTCTTAAAACTCATATCTGTATTCCCCCAGACTAATATTAAATCTTTCTAAATTTTCCACCACTGGTTTAGTGAAGCATGAATGACCCATATACAAAGTAAGCTGTTGTAATAGTACCATAACTTCAGTCACAGTCCCCTTCTAGGATTCAAAGAAACCTACCTGATGTTGTGAAATTATTTCATAATTTTGCCTCAAAGATTTTCAGAGTGAGCATTGCTAATATGTCAACATGAGTGAAGGCAGAACAGTTTAATTAACTATGGCTTACTTAATATATTCTGCAGAATACAATTTAAAGTTTTCAGTAGCAGGAAAGAACATGTTGAGCCATATTTGCATCAACTGAATATGCTGAAAGTAATTGTGTTACTGCTATTACAATTAATTATCCATATCTGTTTGATTTCCACCAACACCCAGCGTTGCTCTCATTATGATTCTATCACTGTCTATCTGACATTGAAAGCACTACATGAGGTAATATGAAAAGTGGTATTTTCCTTGTTTCTTACTACTTTATACTATCATCAAGGGAAAGTATTTATGGGAAAATATAAGAAAAAAATTATTTAAAAAAAATAAAATAACACAACATCCATCCTTTCCTGGATTTTCCATTTCTTTTTTTACTGGAGATAAAATTTTCTGCTTTTCCTAAGTGGAAAAAGTCATCATTCAGGCATTGTTGAGAACAAAACAAAATGCGTATTTGAAAAAGAGATCAGGTGGGTAAAATTGAAAACAAGAAAGATTAGATAAAAGAATTACAGTGCACAACTTGATTAGGATTATAAGATTTAATAATGAAGCATTACCTGAATTAATCACAATAAATAACAAACCTAAACTCCAGAAGGCTGTAGCAAATGATATAATGCAAATTATATCTAGGAAAGACCAAGAGAGAAATTTGCTCTCTGTTACAAAGTATTCCTTCTCTTTTTATTGTTAGTGACCATGTACAATCTAACTTTCCTAGAAAATAGATTGTCATCTCATCAAGACGGAGACAAATTTTGGGGTTTCTACATGCTTTTTTCAGAATTTCATAAAAAGTAGGTACACCTCTAGTATCAATTAAAGGTATTTAAATAATCCAAACATATTGCAGGGAAAAAATAATATTAATTTCTTGCATATCAATGTCCATTTTTAATTTCTATTATACCATTAGACAACTCTACATCTTCTGATATACTTTACTTCTCTGTTCCATTTCAACTGAAGGTTGTCCAAGATGCATATTTATTTATTTGTTGTTTATTATCATTATCAATTTTATTTATCATTTTTTATTTCTATTTTTCAAGCACTGTGCCTGTGAATGAACAAAATACTTTTTCTGGAGGGAGTGGAGATTTTAAAAGCTATTTAACATTTCCAGTTTTAAATATAGTAGATCAAATTATGAGCAACAATCAAATTCCAATGCACTCTCATACTACAAGCACATAAAGAAATGAAAGGAAAGGAAGTGCAATTTGGTAATAATGAAAGTTCCTGAAACCCTGAGGCAACCTTAAATCAAGCCCTTGGGATCCTCCTAAGGGAATAACAAAATAGAAGAACTGATGCATACAGATGAAAAGAAAAAGCTTAACACGATTATTAGGATTGTTTCACACAGTAAATCAGTATATTGAAATAACTGTTGAAATAATAGTGAGCACAGATGGAACACTGATATAAGAGTGGCCTGATGATTTAGAAAACTCAGGTAGTGTGGCCTGATGATGTGGAAAGTGGGACAGACCAATAGGCTAAAAAAAAAAAAAGGAAAAAGGAAAAGACTAAACTTCCCAGGAGTAAAAACATGACAAAGATCTTTAAGAAGAAAAGTGATATTTAGACAAGGAATATTGATCAAAAAAAGAAGCACTGGTGTGGGCAGTTAACGGCTCAACACATTAAAAAACGGGGATTTTTAATCAACCGATACAGAAAAATTGTGGACTGCAAAGAAAAAAGCCTGGAATTGTTTGTCTTACTTGTCTAGTTTATTTGCTGCTTCTACTCTCTACAGCCCATGTGCTTTGCTGTCTTGTAAAATCCTCTCATACACTTAAATAAACCGTACTTTATTGTCCTGCAACAGACACTTGGGCTGATGCTATTACTCCAAATGAAATCAATGGCAGTTCCACCATCAGCTCGATGGGAAGAGAACCTATCCCACTCCCATAAAACACAGTGAAAGAATTAGCACTGAGTCTGATCAATGCCTTTTCAAATCAGAACTTAGTGCAACACTCAATAGGTTTCCTAACTTGAGCAGGTTGCTAAGTCTAGGTTCTTTTTCACTCATAGAAATAATACCTGGGCATTTCTGTGGCCTCCTACCCATACAAGGCCTTAATATTATAAATTTTTATTCCCTTTACTATCTTGCAGGGTAAGTTTTCCTCAACTGAAGAGAGGTATCTTTCAAGACTAAATATATCCTGAGAAAGAAAAACTTAACATTCATTATAGGAAGTGTTGCTGCATAAGCAAGATGAAATTTTTCAATAAGGATATAATTCCAAATAAATCTTCAAGTAACATAATGAACACCAGAAGAGAAGTTGATCTCAAAATGAGTGGTCAAAAACAGAAATGACATTTAAGCTTAAGTAAGTCCTAGTATTTTACAGTACTTGTTACTACTCCAAAGAGTAGTAACATCAATATTGAGCAGGTAGTAGCACCCAACAGCAGAATAGACCCTGTTGAACTTCTAAAAAACTGACTTACTCCATAAGCATAAGGCACTAAGGGAGTTAACAGGAGTTTCTTATGTTTATTTACTGCATGCATTGCTATGTACCAGATGGATGTGTGTAGATATTCACTTGTTTTGGTAGAATTCTAAAGAAATTAATAATTCATTTTCTTTAAAATATTTCTTCAATAATTGAATTCTTAGTGAACTTCAGATCAAAAATACCTAGAATTAGCTCTATATAAAATCAGGGAGGAGAATGGGTCTCATTGGTCTAGAAAATATAATTGATCATCCATCCATCATTAAATATCAAATTCAAAGATAGCTCTGTAATTCAGAAGTGATTATTATGTCCATTGAGTGCTCCTTGTTCTTGCCTTTTTTCATTTCTGTGGTTATTTCAAAATTACAAATTATTTCCGAGTAATACAAAGATTTTTGGAGGGAGTTGTATCAAATACTATTTTCCTTAAATTTATGAACCCTCAGAAGTTCTTTCCACTTCCATTTCAGCTCTCTGTTTATCATTCTCCTTTCCAAATAATCAGGCATCCAAAAAAATAATTTATCTTTGTATTGCAGAGATTTAATTGTTTTGGAAACAAAGAAATGGCAGACTGAAGTTGTTAGAGTGGCAGGTGACACTCTACTCATGCAATAATCTTTTCTGCTAGGTTTTATTTACTTACCTGTAACTGTTAGCTATCATTATTAATATAGAAGTGCACACACTTGCCTGCATACACACGCGTGCGGGCACACAAACACAGAGCATGAAAACCCACATGGGAACTAGTATTTCTAGAGTTTCTAATTCCAGAATTCCCATTTGTTTACTGGTTACTTTAAATAGATTATTTTAATTGGATGTTTCAGTACTTAATATGTGTATTCGTACTTATATGTGTACAATAGCGCTAAGCTGTCTTAGGAGCATCAGTTCGTATCTGCATAGTGGTTCCAACAAGAATAGGATCTATTCAGCACTATTAAAAGTGTGTATTAATAAAAATGCTGGAGAATTATAAGCTTCAGAAATCAATATTTTTTCACCTTTAGATGTTTTACCAAAATATAATATTTCTACAGGATTCAATAAAATTCTTCTATTTTCATTTTGGGACAATCATCATATAACTTTTTAAAGTCCAGTTTAATGCAACAAATTCACTTCGGTAAAATTACTGACTTCTTCATCCCAAGATTTTCAAGTCAGAAGGGCTATTTAGCACTTTTAAATAAACTTTTAATATTTTGATTTTTTCAAGTGGGTTCAGAAAAGCAAGTAATTTCAAAATTTCTTACAGAAGATAATTCTACTTTTCGAGCAGTTCAAAAGGAGTCAGGTTAATAAGGTTATAGAAGTTAATGGCTTATGTAAAATTGAAGCTTAACTTAAAACTGCAATGTCATCTCTTTACATTAGCATTACCTTGTCAAAAAGTGGTAAATCTATAGAATTATGTAATTACAGTGACATTCCCTTCATTTAATCAGTTTTATACTAACTTCAGTGCCCAAAAGCTTATGTGTTTGGCTTTACTGGAGTTGCTTCTGAATCGTGTGCATTGAAGTGACAGAAGAAAATCAGGCTCGTCCTCTCAGGAATGGATAAGAATTACTGATAGACTAGGTGTGGTTTATTGTCCATTATTAGAGTCCCCGTGTCTAGATTTGGAAACAATAACTTCTAGAGTTAACCCACATGCTTTCACACTTTGTGACATTCTGCTGATGAGATTCTCCAGTGTTTTTCCGCTTCCAAAGTAACATCACCTAGATCAAATGACAACAGAGGTGGACTAAAGATATCAATCAGATCTCTCCTCACATCCAATCAGCTGCAAGTGGCATGGTGTAATCAAACCAAGTGACACCGCAAAGCAATTTCAGCTCCAGGCTTTGCCCACAGTGCTAACAAGATAGCATTACAGGAAAGAAAAAAAAAAAAAAGGAAAAAAAAAGGTACACAAAGATCATTTCTTTCAGGTAGGTGGATGACAGACACAGATGGCAGGACTTGATTTTGTTAGACCCAGTTCCACCCTAAATAAAGTCAGCAGCTTGCAATGTATCCGTGAATTGTTTATTTCTCTGTCTCTGCTTGGAGAGTTCTGTCATATGGCAATTCTAATGCTGAGAAGTTCAGAGTAGAGAGTGATTTTCAATGGATTTATTTACATTTCTGTACCCTCCAAAACACCTATCCAGCTCGCAGCCATCTTAGAGCACCAGTGTTATGTGTGATCTGGAAACAATCCAAAAGTTACAGTATTTTCTCTTTTTATAGGAGATGATTCATCATAGCTGTCTAATTGTTTTTTCAACTAGAACTGAAATTCATTATGTGATTTTTTTATGGCCCACAGCCCTTTCTAAGGCAACATCAATATATTGAATACTAAAACACTGAAGAACATTCATGTGTTTGGTCCTTTGTATCTTCATTTTACTAACATAAGTGACTGCCCAATCCCTTGGGGTCTGAAAAGGCCCAGTTGTGCCCAGTGTCCAAAAATACCATGAAAAAAAGTATGGAAGTGATATAACTGTGCAAAAATGCTACTGTAGCAACAGTAATGCCTTTTTGCTCCTGTTCAAGCCCAAGATAAAAAAGGGCCAGTTGGAGCCATTGCCAAGACTGGAGAGGAGAGACCTGGGGCTCACAAGAGATGGCTGAGCCAACCCAAGGTAGACCATTTGTGCCAGCAGGCAAAAATGAAAATTCATTCTCACAAATGTTGCTCAGCACTAACTCAAAACTTGGGAAAAAGGGAATTATGAGTGACTCAGTTTTTATTTTCACATGGCTCTGCAAATTCAGGCAGATACAGAGAATGGTCTGAACACAATATTCAACTTACTTTCCATCAAGAAACCAAAATGTTACATTTGACTCAAGAATGTCAAATTTTTTGCTGTTATCCAGATATCTGGAAAACATTTTTTTTTCTTTAGCTTCTCATTCTTTTACAAGTTTCTATATGTTGTCTTCTTGCTTTATTTCAGAAAAGAAAACACACTGGAAATATCATGATTTCACATGAACTGGAAATTCCAAGCTTCAAACTACTGGATAACTACTGTCTCACAATATGGTAGAGAATACAACACTAGCTGAGTGCTATTTAAGAAACATATTCGTATAACCAAGCTGTCAAATTATAAATCTCCAGGTTCTGGTTTTTTTTTTATTTTGATCCTTTTTATTTTTTTAATTGGGACAGTACTGAGGAGTGTTTTCAAAAACAACATTGGAAAAAAAATGTTAGGAAGTAGCTATTACAAAGGATTGTCTTCAGGCAGGATTAAATATGTCATTGCCCTTGTAACAAGAGTATATCCCCAGTGTCTTGGCCAAATTCCAATTTGAGAAACTGCATTCTGTCTACCTAAATTTTCTCAGCAGTTGGAATGGGTGTCATATTAAGCAATATCATCCATTGTTAGGGATCTGGTAAATAACACCATCCTTTTTCCTTGTTGGAAAGCAAGGCTCACAGTTCCGCAACAGTGTTACCAGCTGCCCTTGAGAAGTGCTAGGCACTGGAGCTCAAGGGTACTGACGAGCACTGAACTTGTCCCAGAAAAGGTTCAACATTTGCAGGATCAGACCCCCGAAGCAATTATTTTTTTGTGCTAGTGAAGACTTCATGTCATCTTAGATAGAGGAAGTGAAATGATTCTTGTTAATATGGGGCTTTTGTACATACAATTACAGAAAATAATACAGAGCACTGTGTGGGTCCTCTGTCATTAGGTCATTAAGGCCCACTAACCAGCAAAACAAATAAGCAATTTAAATAGCAGTCTTTATTGGATGCTCAGCTCACAGATACACATAGCAAATGGGAGTTGTAGGAACAAAATGTTATGTCTGTGGAAGCGCACGTGCATCAGTAACCCGTGCTGTGTAACACTGTACCACTCACTTGGAATTAATTTGTAGAAATATCAATCAGATGTCACCGTACAGTGTTGCATGCATATTCATTTAGCTTTCAGTCTTCTGTATCTCGCAAACACACACAAAACCCCCCACACACACACACACACAAACACTGTATTTTTCATCCTTCAAAAACACTCCTTGACTGGAAAACCACATAAAATCAGTTCATTCCTTTAATCAGAAAAACTGTTGAAATGGTAAAGAACCAAAATGAGGTTACTCCCAAGTGTTTTTTTATCTTCAAATGCAGGTGCCTGAAGGATACACAGGCGAAGACACTGGAGGAATGGTAGTTTAGCTTTATGAGCTAGTTAAGGGAGTCATTCACCAAATACACTGTGTGGATACCTGGTGGAGAAAACTGACCTCGTGAAGGGTTGATGCCTCCACATGGATTCCCAGATGATTGTTCCCCTGCTAATGTCCGTGGGTATGGTTAAGGCAAATCTGTATTAACACGTTAACACCATGTGATTTAGGACAAAGTCATAAAACCAAACAGAGGTCTTTCGGTCACTTTTCAAAGAACTCCTCACTATGCCTACCACTCCTCTGAAACTTAACTACAGGTCCTTTCTGCCTGTCATTTACTGGCTTGGCTCAACCACAAATCCCTGTGCCTTTTCAGAAGCACTCCCAAGGTGAGTGTATTTGAAGCAGTGAAGGTCTGTATTTTTAACTTGTTTCTTCCATGGAAACTTCCTTATGCTGCTAATTATTACCCCTGGCTAGGAAAGCTGGGTGTATCCCACAACCAAATCTATGAGTTCTGTTAAGACAGAACAGAAGCCAAATCCACTGACCACGTTCTGCTCTGAGAATACCACTGGCTTCTCCCTCACCTGCATATGACAATCTCCAGTTCCTACAGGGACAGGATGAATTTCAGCTCACCTGATTACAGACAGCCAGTAGATAGATAGCTAATACTTCTGGACCTCTTGATAGTATGAAACAGTATGGAAGAATAAACCCACTGAACAGATGGTGACCATTTAATTACAACACACAAAAAAAAGGAATGAGATGAAAAATCAAATTTATAGCCTAGCAGAACTTTTTAAAAGTTGAAAAACTGTCATTTTTATTCAGAATTAAACCAAATGTTTTGAAATTTTACGTGGACTCAAACATCATAGGAGATTAATTAGGAGCAGATTGAAATAGTATATGTTAACATTAAAAAAAATAGGTTTCTTTTTAAAGGATATTCTAAAGTGAAATATTAAGCTAAAGAAACTAACTAAACCAAAGATATCAGACCAAAGAAAAGGAAACATGTATTTAAAAGATTTTAGAAAGGTGGAGAAAAAATGTCAAATATTTTAGTTTTTAAAAGTCACATTTTCACCTTTAAAATGCTATTTAAATTAATCCACTGAAATATGATATTGAATTAGGCTTCTAAAAGCAGTGTTATTTTCATAGTATTCATTTTACTTTTTTAATTTTAGAGAAAATTCAGTGAATTATTACACCTAAAGATGGACAGAGGATAGGGTCTATACTATGACATAACAGGAACACATGATTTAGCAATTTAGAGTTGTGTACATCTTGCTGATTTGATAAAATTTTCTCTTTTATATCACATTAGTATCTCATTTCTGATGGACAGCATGTTGAGGATGCAACCAGGTAAAAGAGTAATGTAATGTAGCTTGAAGAGCTTGAAAAGCACAGAGGAAAGCACAGATTTGGGAGCAGAACCATGGAAGAATGTTTGTAACTCAAGATGATATTTAGCATTGAATTGACAACCTTCGTTCTTTAGTAGTATGCTGTTACAGGTGCAATAAAACAGAGCTTCACACATAATCCCAAGGAATCTGGAGAATAAGAAAATTAATGAATAGTTTAAAGAGAAATGAAAAAGGACAGAAAACTATAATACTCTGAAGCAGATACTATGTACATGGTTGCTACGCATATGAACTGGAGCTCTCTCTCTTCCCTCTCTTTGGGTTTTAGGAAGATGATTTGTGATGTTCTACTTTCGACGTTGCTTTCTCCTAGTGGGGGAAAAAGTAATTTAAAATAAACCCAGAAATCCTGTGCTAGCATACATGGATACATGTGAATGACTGTCACAGGGACTAAACCTGACTTTCTGAAACCAGTAAAAGACATTCCCATAAGAATATTGCTCATATTGAAACCTTTATTTAGCCAGTTTTGATAAAAGAGTGTTAACTGTGAGTTTCTGATAAACTTGATTGCATAGCTTTATGAATTCTTGATGCGTGTAGTTCTTTAGTGACTCTTCACAGTCTACTCAATCGTGAGGATCCTCCTTTCATGTAATTAGAAGCCGAATGCCAAAGTTCATGGAAAAGATTTGCTCAGCAGCTGGACAATACCAACTTAACAATGAGTACGAGACAGTGTGAGTCTGAAACTACACACCGCAATAAGCCAGATAAAAAAGAAAATCTCTGCCCTCAATAGGAAAAATGGACCTACGAATTATTAATTTCAGTGCCAAAAATGTGGTATGTGAAAATCAGAAATAATAGTAATGGTTAGATATCTCATTCACATTTCAGACCACCGGAAGTGATAGAGCTCAGAGGACATATCCAAAATGTACACCTAATCACCCTGTCAGGAAAGCCTGAACTTTAGAAATAAAGCCTCAGTTTCAAAAATTTAATTCAATATTTGAATAGTTCCCCACCACACACCGGGAACATGAATCCTGAAAGTATATGACATATAAAGGGATCATTATAAAAATTATTTGAGTTCAGTCACTGCTCCCCTCTCACTGTTGTTACTCCACTCATGACTGTGTCACCTGGAGGGACTGGAAAACAGAATAGACCAACCCTATCGAAACAAGTAAGTTTCAGTCATTAAAAACAACAGTCACATATTTTCCAAATACAAAGCCTTGCAGCATGTGAGATAGAACCAGTCACTCATGCAAGAATGTGTGAGGCTAAATAATATAATCGCTATATTATAATATATAGGTCTTCACTGTGGCATGATAGCCTATGTGGAGTCTCAACCACACAGCAGAACTAATTAAGAAGGTGGATGAAGACTAACACTAGCAAAAATTACAATAAAGGCATCATTTTTTTCCCACTCTCCTTTCCTTACAGCCAATGGGAAGAGAAAAATTCACAGTGTACTCCACATTAGCCCATACGTGCATGCTAAGAGAAAATTCACTCCCATTACTGCAATGCAGGTGTGCATCCACGGCTGCAAGTTAGGATTTGCGTGCTCATCATTAATTATGTAATTCTCATCCCACAGCTGTGTGGAGCTATATAATCAAGATTTCATCCATAAGGTGAAGTTCACCCCTGTAGAAAACTGCAACACAGATCATACAACACAAGCATCCTACTTACACCTTCAGAATTTACATTGAGTAAATGTATTATTAAAATTTCATTATGTGAATGTTCTGTGATCAGTGTAACGTGGGGCCCTGAATCTGCATTTTTACTGTACTGAGCTCAACCAGTGGGAGACGTATGTGTAAATGGAGGAAAGTTTATTCTCTAAAACAGTATATCCAGGATTCGTTTCTCCTAACTTTAAAGATTTTTAAAAGTTAATTATCTAGGGTAGGATTTATTGCTTCGTGTCGTCTAGACAGTGAAAAGTAGGTAAAATCAACTTCTTCTTAAAAGTACTTTCCTGGGGCGTGCCCCGCAGTGTCCGGGTGACATAATCATCAACAGTGGGGGGGAGCTCAATATCGGTTTTGTACATATTTGTATATATTTCATTATTTTTTTCCTATTATTATAATACATGATTATTGTAGTTAGATTA
>VZSC01002479.1:63127-89882 GCA_013398225.1 Steatornis caripensis
ATTTTGGGGAGGGAGAGGTTTAACAAAGAGCATCTGTTGTTCGTTTAATAATCAGCCCAGCTGTAAACCATGACAGTGTCTCAATTGTCACTAGGTGCCTATGTTTAAGGAACAGGCTCCCCAAGGAAGTGGTTGAGTCATGATCCCTGGACATGTTTAAAAGATGGGTGGATGTGGCACTTAGGGACACAGGTTAGTGGTGGATTTGGCATTGTTAAGTTAACAGTTTGACTTGATCATCGCCAAGGTCTTTTCCAACCTAAGTTATTCTATGATTCTAAGTGTATTGAGCTCTTACAGTTAAAAGAGGTGAGTCGCCTCATATGTACACATGTGTCATTACCATTACTTCTCCAAGTTTTATTTTACGCAAACACACTCATTGATGGTGTTTCAAAAGCACTCAGTTACAATGTCTTTCTTAATCACAGAATGGCAGGGGTTGGAAGGGACGTCTGGAGATCATCTAGTTCAACCCCCCTCCTAAAGCAGGTGCCCCTAGAGCAGCATGCACAGGAATGCATCCAGGCAGGTTCTGAAGATCTCCAGAGAAAGAAACTCCACAACCTCTCTGGGCAGCTTGTTCCAGTGCTCTGTTACCCTCACAGTAAAGAAGTTCCTCCTCATGTTCATGTGGAACTGCCTGTGCTCCAGTTTAGGCCTGTTTCCCCTTGTCCTGTGGCTGGGCACCTCTGAAAAGAGGCTGGCCCCATTTTCTTGACACTCGCCCTTTAGGTATTTATAAGCATTGATCAGATCCCCTCTCAACCTTCTCTTCTCCAGGCTGAACAGAACAAGGTCTCTCATCCTTTCCTCATAAGAGAGATGCTCTAGTCCCCTCATCATCTTCGTAGCCCTCCACTGGACTCTCTCCAGTAGTTCCCTGTCTCTCTTGAATTGGGGAGCCCAGAACTGGACACAGNAAGACTGGACACAGTACCGACCCCTGGGGAGCACCACTAGTCACAGGCCTCCAACTATGCTCTGCGCCACTGATCACAACCCACTGAGCTATGACATTCAGCCAGGTCTTGATCCAGCTCACTGTCCACTCATCTAACCCACACTTCCTAAGCTTACCTATGAGGGTGTTGTGGGAGACAGTGTCAAAAGCCTTGCTGAAGTCAAGGTAGACAACATCCACTAGTCTCCTCTCATCTACTCAGGCAGTCATGCCAGCATAGAAGGCTATGACATTGGTCAAGTAGGATTTCCCCTTGGTGAATCCATGTTGACTACTCCTGATAGCTGCCTTCTCCTCCACATGCTTAGGGAGGTAAACATAAAGTTCCTTTAATGAAATGCAACCTGAAATTTGCATACATGTTTCTCAACACAATTTTACATCCTTATAACTAAGTATAACTCAGTAAATATTACCAGCAGTATTTAAATTGTGCTTTATTTTTCTGATATTAACCTGCAAAAAGTACCACTATAAAGAGTAGTGTCCAGAAAATACAGCTAGGTAGTGAACCTCTCTCATTAAAAGAATCAGGAAAGTCAAGACCTTTTGCGTTGTTTATGTCCAGTCCTGTTCAAGGTGTTTCTATGTGTAGGAGTCAACATTCAGTGGCTCCATCTGGATCAGTAAGAAAGACACACAAAGCTATATGTGCTCCACCCTACATATCTCTTTTCCCAGGTGCCTACCTGCACACTGATATTTCATGGTGCTGGGTTGCTTTCCCCTTTCATCTCCAGCAGAACTTTTGCTACAGGCTCTTGGGTTTTTTTTGGGGAGGGGGGAGGGAGCTGCTCCCTGGGTAAAGGAGAAGTTTTGAAACTACTGCAGCCTTTAGAGGCTCTGTCACATAGCATCCAACATTAGAATGAACTTCAAAGGACAGAAAAAGATCTAGAAAACAGGATACATAGTGATATGTCAGAAAAGGTATTCTAAGAAGCAGAAGAAATACATATGAAAAGCTATTGCTGAATAGGTACAGTTCTACTTAACCAAAGACGATGAGGCTGTATCAGTTAACTTTCATTGAAGACCTTGACACCTGCAATTAATCTTCAGATGGTGACTGTGAATTACAGGACTTAAACTACGACACTGATGGTCATAGCAGGACATAGACTGTTCCAAGTGCCTTTTACTTTAAGGTAGTTATTCTTACCTCCCATTGATTGGTAGCTGAGGATTTTCAACAACCTAAACATCAAATTCAAAGCCTTACAATGTTTCCGGTGTTTTTCAAGGTAAAGGGGCACATCTATTTATCATTAAAAAAAGAAAATGTTATCTGTTGGTAAGATCAATCCCCTGACAACAGCTGGAACTCAGAAAGCAGAAAAAAAAGACCTAGGTAAGCAAGTAGAGATAAACTCTGTCTGAGGGTACATTAATATGAACAAAAAATGAGAACAAAATCCATTTATCTCGACAAAAGACAACTGAGTCACCCTAAGGAACATACTTGGTCCATTTCGTTTTGTTGGATTCCATTAAAATGTAAAATCTTTGTAAAAATGTAAAATACGAACGTAAAATACTACATTTATAAAAATGTAGCAAAAAGGAGCATATCCAGCTGTGTCAGACCTGACATACAAAATAACTCACTAACGCTCTCATAAACACCTTGTTTGAATCTTTGATTATTTAGCTCATTATAAGACTATACTAATGATTAATCTTAGCAACTATATAATAAATCGATACTGAAAAATGAAATAACAGTGTATTTGATTAATTTGTGGTTTGTTCCCTATAAATTCCATTAAATTCATGAACAGATATACACATTATACACATAACAAAGACATTACTTATTTACAGACAACCTGAATACACTCATACTAAAAAAATATTTCTTTTTTGGGAATCAGTAGATATTTCTGTTTCTCTAGTTGCCTATGGTGGGTTGACCCTGGCTGGATGCCAGGTGCTCACCAAAGCCACTCTATCACTCCCCTTCTCAGCAAGACAGGTGAGAGAAAATATGATGAAAGGCTCGAGGCAAGGACAGGACAATCACTCAGCAATTACCATCATGGACAAAACACACTTGAATTGGGGAAATTAGTTTAATTTATTACCAATGAAAATCAGAGTAGAATAATGAGAAAATAAGTCTTAAATAAGTCTTAAAACACCTACCCCTCTCCCCTCCCTTCTTCCTGGCCTTAACTTTACTCCTGATTTTCTCCACCTCCTCCCCACCAGCAGTGCATGGGGATGGGGAACGGCAGTTGTGGTCAGTTCATCACACGTTGTCTCTGCTGCTCCTTCCTCCCCAGGGGGAGGGCTCCTCACACTCTGCCCCTGCTCCAGCATGGGGTCCCTCCCACAGCAGATAGTCCTCCACAACCTTCTCCAATGTCAGTCCTTCCCACAGGCTGCAGTTCCTCATGAACTGCTCCAGCGTGGGTCCCTCCCGCAGGGTACAGTCCTTCAGGAACAGACTGCTGCAGTGTAGGGGAGTCACAAGCTCTTCCAGCAAAACCTGCCCCAGCATGGGCTTTTCTCTCTATGGGGCCACATGTCCTGCCAGGAGCCTGCTCCAATGCAAGCTTCCACAGGATCACAGCCTCATTCAGGCATCCGCCTGCTCCAGCGTGGGGTCCTCCACGGGCTGCAGGGGCACAGCCTTCCTCACCATGTCCTTCACCACGGGCTGCAGGGGAATCTGCAGAGGAATCTTCTCCGGCATCTGGAGCACCTCCTCCCCCTCCTTCTTCACGGAACTTGGTGGCTGCAGAGTTATTGCTCTCACATATTCTCACTCATTTCTCTTCTGGCTGCTGCTGGTGTTGTGTAAGATTATTGGGTTTTTTCCCGCTTCTTAAATATGTTATCCCAGAGGCACTACCGTCATTGCTTATGGGCTCGGCGTTGACCAGCAGCGAGTCCATCTTGGAGCCAGCTGGGATTGGTTCTATCAGACATAGATGAAGCTTCTAGCAGCTTCTAGCATTTCTAGAGCAGAAGCCACCCCGTAGTCCTCCCGCTACCAAAATCTTGCCATGCAAACCCAATACGTTGCCAGATCAGTATTCCTCTGACTTCATGGAAATGGAGCAATCATGGGCTAATTGTAAGTTATTTATGTACCTCAGGAATATATTTCTTGAATTAAGTTGATGATGACTGTCATCTCTATGTAGAGATCAGCACAACCTATGGAGCTGGGGAGCCTCTGTACTAAAACTTGTATTTCCAAAAGCACAGTAATATTCCCAAATTATTCTTCCCTTATATTTTATTGTTAAAAATATTCTTACCAATAATCCTTTACCTATCAGGCATATTTCTAATCCTAAGAAAAATTAAGACATGGAAATATTCAGCATGTTTATTTGTACAATGATAACATACAGACCAGTAAGATGGTCTGAAGAAGGCTGGTAAATATGAGGGAGATGCAAGTACATTTCAAACAAAGAGATTAGAAACTTGGTCACCACCATCACTGTCACCACTTTTAAACCAGGTTTTAAATATGTCAGAAGTTCAGGGGACATTAGTCTGTAAAAATGCCTTATGTTTACCGAAGCAGCCCCAGGTTTTCTCTCTGCCAGGTACAGTGGGTCTTAAATCACTATAAAATCACATTATGTCATTCAGACTGTATTAATGACTCATTTTATTTCACACGGTTACTAGAAAGTTAACTTACAATTTCTAACAAGTTTGCTGGACAGCACTGTATAAACAGTTACCATGACTGCTTTTGTGAGAATGACGAACCAATTAGAACTTTTCTTGAGGAAACAGAGAAAGTCTGTGTCCTGGTTTGAGCAAATGCAGTATTGTATCCCATACACATCATACTCAGTATAAAGCTGAGGGATCACAAGGGTCATTCTCTCTCCTTCTATGTCCAGAGGCCTGAGGGCACTGATGGGCTTTAATGGCCCTAAGCAGCCTCACCTGGTGCTTCCACCCACACCCATGGCCCAGGAGCCTATTTCAGCCCAGCATGGGGCTGTTGGGTCTCAGTGGTGTGGCAGGGTACTGGCCTTCAGCTCTGCCCAGCTCCTTGCCCAGTGTTGGGGGAGGACTCTGTCCAATTCTTCTGCCTTTGATTCCAATCTGTGCATTCCTTAAATCCAGTTCTGCCTGCTGCGAGTACATTACAGGACTTTCCTGGGGCATGTCCCACAGCATCCAGGTGATGTAATCCTTGTCAGGGAGGGTGGAGCTTGATATTGGGTTTGTATATGTTTCATTAGTATTATTCCCATTATTATAATACCTTATTATTTTAGCTAGATTAAAGCTGTTTTAACTTTTCCAACCCATAAGTCTCTTTCCCTTTTATCTTTTCCCTGTTTTTGGGAAGGGAGGTGTTTAACAAAGAGCATCTGTTGTCTGTTTAGTAGCCAATCCAGCTTTAAACTGTGCCAGTCTGTAAGAGTTTAAGTTCTTTCTTAGCACACTTCTGTTGAGAGAAAAATAGAAGATTAAACACTGGTGCTCAAACTTGCAACAATGCAAACTCCATAGTAGCAAAGATAAACTAATGAATTCCAATGGGACAAAGTGTTTTCGTACCTCACTAAGGAAGAGGAATTATTCTTTAATGTGATGATTCTATGCCACTAAAGAGTTTTTGTGCCAAAACAGAATCTCAGACTTGCTCAGCAGTGTAGCTCCTGTGGAGGAGTTCCAGAAAGCTTTCAGGAAGTAGACATAATAAACTTAACACATTTGAGCCAAGCCTATGGCAGTGAGAGTTCCTCAAAATCACTGAGATGCGTTTCTGCCAAATGCCAGAAACTTGAGTCTAGGGAGGAAGGAGGGAAGACCAACAGTGCAATTTCTGTATGCCAGTGCTACCAGCAACATTTGGCTTGCTGTGCTGCTTGTAAATGAGGAAGAGCTGTTGTGCACAGGACTGTAGAGGAAAGCTTTGGAAGCCTGAGTTTGGGATCAAGAGCAAGGCTGGAAGGTAGACAGCTGGGTTAGCCTTGGTTTGGGCACCCCAGTTCAAGAAGACTTTAAGAAACCGGAGAGGGTCTACTCAGGGCTGACAAGTAGGTAGGACCTTACAACACCTACAAGAAAAGTTTCATGGAAATGTGTCCTGGTTTGATCCCAATGCAGTACTCCATCTAATACACATCATGCTTTGAATAAAGGTGTGGAATCACAAAGGCCACTCCCTCTCCCTTTATGGCCAGGGCACTGATGGGCTGTAACGACCCTAAGCAGCCTCACCTGGTGCTTGTGCCCATACCTATGGCCCAGGAGCCTATTTAAGCCCAGAATGGGGCTGTTAGGCTGGGCTGGTGATGTTGCAGGGTGTTGCTCTCCAACCCTACCGGCCGAGGAGGGCCCTACCTGATTATTCTGCTTTTGATCCTGAATCCAGCTCCTACCTGCTGCTGAGTACAGTCTGGGAATTTCCTGGGGTGTGCCCCACAGCATCCGGGTGACATATTTGTCATCGGTGGTGGGGGGAGCTTGATATTGGGTTTGTTCATATTTTTCCCATTATTATAATACACAATTTTTGTAGTTAGATTAAAGCTGTTTTTAACTCTTCCAACCCGTAAGTCTCTTTCCCTTTTCTCTTTCCCCTCCATTTTGTGAAGGGAGGGGGTTAACAAAGAGCATCTGTCGTTCGTTTAATAGCCAGCCCAGCTTTAAACCATGACAAAATGGGCTTGTTAAGCCTTGTGAGGAGGAGGGCAAGGCTAGTAATTTTATTGCCCTCTGAATTAATTTCTGATTCAGAATAAGATCTCAAGAAGGTTACAGAAGAAAGGAGCACCCCCAGAACAATAACCACATATTACCCTGGGCCAATAGCCCATTGCCAAGACAATTTTTGATCAAAATTTTCAAATTAATATATTTCAAAAGTAGTACTGAAAGCCATATTTTAAGAAGCAAAAAGGTGTTCTTTTTGGGTACCATTTGTCATCATCTTCCTTTGCTGATGAACTGTGAGCAAATCCTGTGCTTCTGAACATCTGGACACCATGGATTTATGCAATTTGAGGTTTGAAAAAAATGTTTTACAATGTTTCCAGAAGATACTTGCATTCACTAAAATAGCTGGGAGGGGGTTGCTCCCCACGTTAAGTACCTTATCTAAGCATATACTTATTCTGCCTCTCTTTCCCTTTGCAGATTATCTATTTCCTAGCTACAGACAAAAAAATCATGGCTGTTTTCTTTTGGGGTTTTTTGGTGTTTCATCACAGCAGGGGCAGACAGAGATAAACACAGGGCAGCAATTCTACTCAAGAATTATGTTGATTCAAGTAGCTTCAGTAACCCAGGATATGACAATATTCCAAATATTCCATTTTATTACATGATAAAGAGTATTTGAGACAGTGACAAAGAAAAGATACTGTCTGCAAAACAAATATAAAAGCTTACCACTTTCTCTCTGCAACCAGTTTAAGACCCAGCAATGCAGATGACTGATCACTAGCATTTGTGGATTTCTATTGTGGTATTTCTTTGTAAAGAAATATCAGTGTGAAATTGTGCTTCAGATTCACCAAAAAAATGTGATATCTGAGTATCTAATTTAAAACCCGAGTGCCAGCCTCTGGTGATTGTGAGTTTAGGAATCTTCATTAACTTATAACATACATTTGAAGAAATATGAGGCTGATGAGAAAAGAGGAAATCTAATGTAAGGTCAACTAATCTTATAGAGAAAATACATGAGATTACATCTTTTATTGTTGTACACAAAGTTCAAAGCTTCATTTCCATTATAAGTCTCTAAGTATATTATGATCCAAGTGTGAATTGATACAATAAAACAAAGGCATTACACTGTCACTATTTTATTTACAGTTCCAAATACAGAGACTCTTTTAAGGATATGACTTGTAGAACTATTAATCCTCCTTTCAAACACAAAATCTTTCCTGGTGGCACTCAAAATGAAAGGGAAAAAGACCATCTTTCACCCAAAGTGGAAATTTTGGCAACTAAATTTCCAAAGTTCTACTGTCAATAGCAGCAGGAAATACTGGTAGGCTAAGTACTACATTTCATATTAGACTTTGCTCAGCCATTGAAAAAAAAAAAGAGAAAAAATCCTGCTCCTCAGAACAAAGAAGACAGTGAGTTTTAATAAAACATCCATTAAAGCTCTTAAAGAGAAGGCAGTCAATGAAAAAAAAGAAGCATGTGCAATGCTGGTCCTCAGGAGACTGAGCAGATAAACCCACAGAAGCAACTAATGTGTATTTGGTGAAGATAGATGTCTGTCTGTGAAAGACGGGTGAGAAAAGCAAAGCAACTTGTAGCAGGGCATCATAGGGAGAATTTGAGCATTATATGTCAAAGGGAGAAGAAACAGTCTTGCTTAGCACTTTAGTCTTGTTTCTGGCAAGATAAAAATCAGACTAGTGAACTAACATTACTAGTCACTAAGCATAGGAATCACTTTGAATTTCTCTACCTGAAAGTTAAATGACCAATTTAAACTAGTTATTTATTTCCTTCCTGGGTCAATAGGGTAGGATAGGCAGTACCAGAGAGTTACCCTTTTGTCCTTGACAAAGTGCTAAGGTAGGATAAAATTCCTTCTAGAGAACCATGTCTTCCTACTTTAAGCAAATCGAGCCCAGAATAGTAGTTTAGACCCTTTTAGGTGTTTCATATTAACGTGAGAACACAAGAACAAGACCAGCAAGTCAGACAGTGCCCAGTATCTGGTCTTCAATCTCACCAATAGCAGATGACAGAGAAGACACAAAACAAGTGCAATAATACCTCTCCAAACTCTCTTGGTCTTCAGTGGTTTGTAGCTCAGGGAATTTATGAGTTAGAGACAGTGGTTTTGCATTTAATATCTCACAAATGAAGCTGGGTATGACAAACTGTGGCGGATTCACAGAAGGGAAAGCACCACTTCCTCCTAGATATTACAAGGAAAGATAGCCACTAGATTTGTCTTGTTTACTTCTTTCCTTCCTGTGACATTAAACACTTAGCTTGTGTTTAGCCTGACTGCAATCCACTTCTTTTCACAGCTCTAAAGGCAGGCCATCCAGTAGTGTAAAATTACAGATGCAAATAATTTATTATTACTTTTTTCCTGATAAGACAAAACATCACTCCCTCTAATTTTCTCACTTAGGATATTCTTTCTCATCCTTCTGGACTGGATGCCTCAATCTCTGAATGAGCATCTAACCTGTGTCGTGTTTTCTTTTCTACAAATCATTTAAGCACATTAGTTGTAGAGAGCAGTTCTGCTCACTTACTGTCAGAGAGAACCTGGCTTTAGTGCTACTTACCATCTATATTAGATTATGTTTCACAAGAGATCTAAACCTCGACTCCTTTCCCCATCTTGAACTGTCAGGATGCCGATATTGTACTGCAACTCACCAGCAGATGGAAAGCACCTAAACACTACCTAATCCTGCACAAATTATCCTTAATACACATACAGAGCACTGAGTTCAACTCAAATTCAGACAAGAAATTCCATAAAATTTTCCAGTGATTAAAGCATTCAACAACATGTGAGAGCTAATCTCTAGTCCTTTCTCAGCCTCTAGGGGCTGAATAACTTAAGTCTCAAACACTGGTTTGCCTTCTTGCTGAAAATGGGTCATGGGAAATAAATGAATGTGAGAAAAAGAAGCAGCAATGGGGATCATGATTCTGTAAAGCAGTAGAAAGGGGGCTTGGATGAAAATTGTCATTTCTGGTATAACAACATTTAAATTGGGCAGCTACAGATAGTAGTCTGAATATGATTTATCAATCCCACCATGTTATTTAAAGGTAAAACGCTACAATTCAAAGCACAGAGAAACTTAGTATTTCTCCAGTGTCCCTGAAGTTGTATCCCTTCAACAAGCCAAATGTGTTCCTTGTCTTCTTTGTCCTCTGATACACTGTACATTGATGTTCAAGTATATGCATGAGTAAAAGGACACTACACTAACTGTACATCAAGGATACAAAGTACTCCGAAATTTTGCAACTCTATTTCTAAAATTGTTTGTCCAACTTCATTCTGATTTTTGTGTCTTTGATGTTGATTTATTTTTCACAGATTCATTTCCAGTCTTATTCAGTGTATAAGGTAGATGGAAATCAAATCAAGAAAGGATGGTGAAAGAAACAGAAGAACAACTCCAGTAGACTTAGTGGGCATAGTTTCTTCCAGGGAGGCCTCAATCAGGTGATAAAATCATGGCTCAAGATTATAAAATACCTTGTGTACTATTGCACATCTAATGTTCCATGTAAATCTCTGACATATCATAAATAAAAACCACATTATATTACATATACCAACTTCCAAAAGGGTAAACCTGAATCACGTGGATGGATGGGCTAAAGGTCAAACAGACAGATTTTCTCCAAGACATCATTTTTTCCCATCAAGAAGGAAATAATATTTTGTGGAAATAATTTTCAAATGTACTGTGAGTTCTGAATACAGCTTCAAGACCTTGACATAAACAGAAGTTCAAGGTGTTCTAATGTGTAGCACCTTAAATGACAAACTTATGAACAATACAGTTTTCCAAGAAAAGTTGTGTGAAAAGGGCAAGCCAGGGAGATTTAAATATCAAAAAGTATAGAGACAAATACCAACGCTGGCTGTTAGGGTCTGACTATATACAGCATCCTGGAGTGTTTATTTATCTAGAGCTTTTTATTTGTCTGTTTTCCATACAGAGGACTGTTTATGATAGAAATTCAGCCTATTGACTATATTAAGTAATTGATGAAGTACCTAAGGAGCAGCATTTTATTATCACTCAAAACACACCATATGAAACCACTTGTAAAATCTTTCTCTATTATTTACATATTTAGATCAGTGGATTCATTGATTTTAAGACTATTTTACTGAATCCGTTTGAAGTTCATAATGTTTTCCTGGTTGCCAAGAAATTCTGTGCAGGAAGTTTATCGAATATTGTACATTTATTCTCTAAGTAAAGCAAAGAAGGGTCATCTGCTAGTGTCTGGACGGCTGCAGGATTGTTTGTCTTTCCAGTCAGAAGCATTCTGAGTTTGCGTCCTTATTCCTTCCTTACTAAATAATTAAATAAATTCTCTATGGATTTTGTTGATAAATGTCTCTGTATAGAGAGACAGATACGTAGACAGCTAGACATATATAGATCCCTCTCTGTAAAAGATACTACCAACTAAACCTTCCTCTGGCAGACGGTAATGTGAGCAAAGATGTGTCAAAACTGATTTCCCCAGCACTTGGAGTCCTGGTTAGGTAGCTGATACACTCTGATCATTTCCTAGTTTGTCTCCCACAGTTATCTACATCTTGCCTTGAACTTCTGCTCCGCCTGTTTGTTGTATCCTCACATTGTCCCTAGATTTGTGCTTAGAGAAATTATTTCAGGGGTAGGGTGTTTCATTGTCATATGCAAGACAGGTCTTTTCTTCTGTTAGAAGAACAGAACAAGGCTGATGATAGAACCTACTGCAATTCAACAAAATAGTCAGTTGCTCTTCTATGCCTTTGTTTTACGTACAGTTTTATGTCACTTTTCTCACTGGAATTTCTAACAATGCAGTAAGCAACCTGTCTATGCATATTTTTTCTCTTTTCATGTTCTCCTAAAGAAGTGTGCAAAGTAGCTTATTTTGGTAAGGTTTTTCTAAAAGTTTTGAAAATACTTATGTTGCTTTGCTATTTCTTACAGAAGATACTGATGAGTTTGTGGTCCCCTAAGTCCTGGGGAGGGGCTTTTCTCCATTTGTGTGCTTCCTTGTTTATTTCCCTCCACAGAATTAGAAGGCTGAATTTAAACATTATTACAAAGTGATCTGTCGCGCTAGAGGATCAAATCTCGTATAACATGATTCCCATTCACAACTTCAAAGTAGTCTTAAAATATGCACGGAACCAACCAAAGATGACAACTGAAACCTCCTTTTAACTTGAGCTGAATGACACATACACATGTGAGAGGGGCAGCCCATGTTGATGAGAAGATGGACTACAGTACTGATAAATGAGCAAGGTCTCGTAAGTGTTGGAGGCTCTGTGTCCAGTTATATCACATGACTGTGGTCAAGATGAAAAGTAAATAAAGATGTGAACAGCTGATAACAGGTACCACAGATGAACAGACACTGGAGTTACCTAGCAACTAGAGATAAAGTTTTGCTTGTGCTAGGCTAGCTCTTAGCTAGAGCATTCGGAGGTTATGGGGCAAATTGACAAGTTGATGAATTGCTGCTAAGTATCTGCAAACAAATATCTTAAAAAGGCAAAGGAGCTGCAAAAGTTCTGGAATGCTTTCTTCTTTCTAGTAACATCACTGCCATCTTACTTGAGATTTTAATATCTATTACTTGCTGATGTCTACTTGCTGATTGTTTTGGAGGTAGGAACATTGCTACAGTGAAGGAAAAGTAGTTGCATTCATCATCTGCATATTAATATATATCTTTGGACAGTTCATTTAACAGCTACACGCTTATCTAGGGGCTAATGGGGGAGAATATGTCATTATAGGGCTACCAGATTAGTCAGATTAGTATCCAGCCTTGGCAAACTGAGGCTATACACTGGGCCACGTACATGCCTGAAGTGCATTGTAAGCTATTGCTTTTGGTTTGCTCTTTTATCCCAGGGGAATAGACCTGGAAGGGGTCTAGATAACTGCATGCTGTCAGTGTTATCTTGTAACCTCATCACATAATCCTGTTATCAAGTTGCCTCTGAAAATGGTTTCTTGCTTCAACTACTTTTATGAGATGGCTACTCAGGAATCACACTGATGGCTGGGAACGCTTTAATATCCAACCTAATTTGCTCATGGCAAGTTTATACATTTTGTTGTTGTGGTAATATCAGTTTATATAGACATTTCGCCTCTTAATGACTACCATAACCCTGCGTTTAACAATCAATGCATTTATCTTTATTTTCGATTTGAACACATGACTTCTTTTGAGAGGCCAACGGTTCACTGCTATTGATCAATCATCACTCAGTCATTTCTCCTCTCTTTCACAAGTTCCTTGTGTCTGAAACCCTGAGACTTTTCCTTGGTTCACTGGCACAGCCCTTCTCAATTTCCCCAGTCTACCTTTCCCTTACAGTACCTCCAACCCCCCAAAAAGGAGTCACTGGCTTCTGTTGATTGCCATTGTCCTACCATTCTCCTCTAAGTCATGCAATAGGGCGTAAGTGCCAACATCCAGATAAAGAAGTACTTGTAAGTGCGCAGGATTTGATTCTCCTTGGTTTTATTTAGTAAGATCTCACAGAAGGTATGTCCTTTTGACAGTCTAATACATACCAAAATTCTGTAGGGAGTGAAATTGTGGGGAATTTTACCCTTCATGCAGTGAATTTAACAGGTTGAGTACCAATATCAAGAGCAAACTGTTCTGTCTGACAGTCTCTTAATACATAGCACAAGCACCATAGACAATATGGAGTTTTGCTGACACTGAGGTAAATATGCTTATTTCCCTAAAGCCAGCAGGTCTATGTTATTTCATTGTTGCTGAAAAATTATGTAAGTACAGATAAACAAGGCTTTGTATGTTAGAACAGGTTCAGGATTTCTCTGCTATGATCTTCTTTGATTCATGATGAGAAAAGCATAGCTGTAATATACTAGATAAGCTTTCCCCCACACTAATGATAAATCTGGAACAAAAAATTGCTATGCGCAGAGATACCACGTTGAGGCATCACAAGTACAGAACCAGAATATTGGTCCACTGTATGCAACCAACATCTAGGACTTCCCCCACATGTACAAATAGTGGAAGGGGATCTTTTCATCAATGGGTAACGTGCAACCATCTAAACTTTGTCGCCTTTGCACCAGCAGGTGGCCCTAGTTTCGATATTTTCTGGTGCAGGAGGAGGCTAATGCACTGAATGGAAGTGGGGCAAGCTGCTAATCAGAGCAGCCCCTCTAGGCATCTGCCACCTGCTGCCTCCTCCAAGGAGCAATTCTGATTAGTTGTCTACTAATGCATTTGCCTCCTGTGTATGCGTTATGATTGAAGCTAATAGTACTACTTTCCACTGGCACAGCAGGAAGAATTTGGCCCACACTTCACTATCACATTGAGTTTCATTTTGGGCATTATGTTAGCACATACTGACTATCTTGTCTAAGCTGAATACCTAGATTTGAGTTGGTCCAGAGCAAGTTTTTTTTTACCTCACCAACCTAAAACCCACTCATGGCCTGGTCTTGCTCCTATTGCTACAGTGCTTGCTCCTGGTTTTTCCCTTGAACACACTGAGATATTCCATAGTAATCAAGTTTGCACTGTGGATATAAAATTACCTGTTTACTACCTTTATTTATTTATTAATCAAATTAGTCCACCTCTGCATGCTTAGCATGGTAGAAATCTTTAAAATTATAATAGCAGATGTGTGGTGAACAACTATTAGTTAGACTGCATTTTTTAAGCAACATGAAGGAGAAGTTTTACAGTCTGTATTTTTTTTCCAGACAATAATGGCCTATTTATAGGCCAGTGCTGAAAGCAAAGTGTAAATGGGAAGATACGCTGTCGGAATATTTCTCTGTCTAAATAACATTATTGGGAGCCAGAGGAGTAATAATGTAGGAAATCAATTGGGAAACTTTGTAAAAAGTGATTCTCATAAAAATTCTCCAGAAAATGTATGAGCTTACTGTATTCCTCTCCTTTACAAGCATTCAGCCTCAACAGTTATCACATTTTCAGCTGCGGGAATTTGGGCAATTCACTTGGAGAGAAAACAGACACTTAAAAAAACCCCAAATAAAATAAATCTGTACCCACTCACTATGTGCAGACAGGGGTAGCTCTTCCTCTCCCATGGTGCCAGCCACTTATGCCTCATGCCATTAATAAAGAAATCAAAAAAGTTGATAGCAAGAAAGTATAAACTAAAATGCAAACTAGTGGAACCAAATTCAAACCTCATGAAAACAAAATACTGTTCTGTTGGATATGGCAGAGCAACATACATAATTACCCAGTCTCACTTTGAACCTCAAATAAGCAAATGAAAACGCAGGAGTGTAATTAGCAGTGTTCAACACTGTCTGTAATGAAGACCATTTTATCACACAGGAATAGTTCCTCTCTTTCCCGCATTTGCATCTCCTCAATACCCCTTGCCACCCTCCCAGTTGCCATTAACTGCAGAAGAGTCTTTTTCTCTGACTTGCTCAGTTTGTTTGGCATGTTAAACTAATATTAATGTAATAAAATCAAGGCTATGCACCACCCAAGTGGGAAAAAAAAGTAAAATAGAGTTTTCTAATGGGAATAGGAGCTAGACATAGAAGAGAGAGCAACAATAATAATGGCCGTACAACTGCAAAGCTACATACGCTGACAGGGAACAGGGAAGGAAAAGTGGAAAGGAAGAAATGAAGAAAACTGATAAATGTGAAGATATAAAGTCAAGTTAGTTCTGGCATTTGTCACCTTCTGACGCCCTGCTGATAGCTGATTCTTAGTAACCTCTTACCTCTAGATACCTCTACAGCTAACACCAGATTACAGCAGCTTTGCCAGCATCCAGTCTATATTGATTTTATATTAATGAATTTGGCTCAAGCTGGAATATGCTTTAATATGGCACTACTTGTGTCAGATTTTCCCTTCATGTGCCAGAAACTGACTTCTGAGCAAAGTATCTAATGGGATGAAAATTAGATTTCTGAAGAAACATTGAGGTTTTTTTTCATGCAGGTGTCTTCTATATCAAAGGTCAAGTTGCCAAAATTAAAAAATGAAACTCAGACTTTAAAAGAAAAAAAATCCTTCCTTTCACTCTGTGGAATAAAAAAGGGGGAGAGGGAATCTTAAAACTTTTTTTTTAATTCATGTAAGATAATAAATGTAGGAGGAAAAACAGTTCAAGCGAATACATGGACATGTACCACCATACGCTACATTACACGTATTGCCAACTCTTTCACAATATTTATTAATTTTCTATTTTTCTTCTGAAACTCAGTGCCAATATGAGACAACATGAGAGAATCTCACCTTTCCTTTTCATAAGTTGTCAAGTGTTCCAAGCCTTAATCCTGCCGTGTAAAGCTAAAAAAATACGAAGCACCACACATATGGGCTCCATCCCTTTTACCTTTCTTTTTTTTTATTTTACTGTTCTTTAAAACTCACTTCATAACTACAGGATTTGGACTCCTGGTTTGATGTGTTTTGCTGGTGAACAACATTGAACTGATGACATTTCAGACAGAAAGCAAACTTCTCCATTTCTTTATTTCCACAGGTCATAACATAAGCATTAGAGGAACAGGTAACTGGTAGATATCATATTTGTCTTCTTCACATAGGGAAATTTTCATCAAAGATTGTAAACATGATAATTTAGGCCAATTAATAGTCTTTCAACACAACCATAAGAAACACAGAAGAATGGGAACAGTGAGCACCACATAGAGATCTGAGGACAAAGCCAGATGGTTCAGCCATGACAGGGAACATAAAAGAAGAAAATTCCCCTTTGTCTTTTCCTTTCTCCTAATCACCATCCTGGCCCACTACTTACATGAGACATGGCTCTCAGGTGGAGCAGCAGTGTTGGGCTGATGCAGCTGTGTACATCTGGGAGAGCTGCTCTGGCTCATCTCCTTTCTGTTTCATTGCTGTTCTGCAGACACCAGATGTGTTTCTGTTTCCACAGGAGGAGGGTAATAGCCAGCAGCTGTTTCAAGCACAAGGAGACAGAGATTTGTTTATTGGTGCTAGTCCATAGGCGTTACAATAACTTATTGGATGTATTATTTTTTTCTCCAGAAACAGAACAACCAGACTGGAGACTAAACTTAACACTTCTATAATGAGCAACCGACTTTCTAACACAGAAGCATAAGCACTACATATCATACGCTTTCAAGGAGCTGGTGCTTTCTTTCAGGCTGTGTCAAGAATAACACATCTCAGCTAATAGATGTTCCCTCTTGATACTCATGCAAAATGAAATGAAATAGATCTCATCAGCAAAACTCTCTGAGTTCACACCCTGAAGTTCAAGCAAGAACACAAGGGTAAGGCTGCAGTTTGACTAAAATTTTTTAACCAGCCTTCCTTTCCATTATTCAGCTTCAGTACATTTCAGAGCCGCTTTCACTGTGGTTCTCTGAACCACTGTAGGTACGCGCTAAATTTTTAGATCATGGCTTAGCAAGTGGATCTTGTCCAAGGAGAGACTTTGTTTCTACTCATTTGTTTCAGAAACTGCTCCAAAATACTGAGTTTTTCTAACTTTTATTTTCGACAATCCCACGATATTCAGATATTCCTAGTAAAAAGAAATATGGGACACAGGGACTTAGGTAGAAATCCAGGTGACTTAGTCAGAAACCCTGTGTTCAGTGGGAGAGCCTGTGAGATTATTTTCTTCAATCACTTAAGCTCTTTTGAAGAACATATTCAAAATATAAACCCTGAGTCTATTTCCAAATATCTCATTGATAGAAAGGAAGTTTTACTGGGGTGATACTGGAAATATCTCTTACAAGTCATCACCATCTGTTCCAGCTGAATGAACAGTCCTGAACAGATAGATGGAAGATAAAGTAGAAGAACAGATTAAACTTTCAGTGTATTATTTTTTATTATTAATGTTATTGCTATTGTTATTAATATTATAGTAGTATTGTTATTATTATTATTTGGAGGAAACACCTGGAGAGTAAGATAGGAGAAACTTTGAAATAAGATGAGAAATAAGGTCGTCTTTTAACCTTTGGCCAAAAGCAAGTCTTTAAAGACAGTTCATAATTGCACTGGCAACCAATGGAGACTCTCGTGTATGTCAATACCACTGAGCGATTGTCAATATCTCTGATCAGCAACATTTTGCATCATTTGTAACTTGTATACTGAGTCTAAAGGGAGGCTTCTAAGTAAATCATTACAGCCCATTGTAAATGCAGGAACTAGTTTCTCTTAAAATGCTTTAGTAACACTTCATTAATTATATTGAACTTGCAGCCTGAAATTCTTCTCGCTTGTATTCATCACTTACCACGACCAGTTGTCTATATATTGTCTAAGACACTACTGTATCAAGCTGAATAGGCAAATTATACCCCATGGATCTTTGCAGAGGGATAGCAAGCCACAGTTCTCACTGGTGTCAGCAGTTCAGACACAGCTGAATGTAGCATCTGACAGAAAGTGAAACAACGCAAGGCATGTTAGCAAATACTTTGGTTCATAAAGGTAGCCGCTCTTTCTTTCAAGCATTTCCCACCGGCTGACTCCAAATCTCTTGCATTTGCTATTCACAGTTATTAATCACGCAATACTTTGTCTGCACCTTATTTTGCACTCTGGTATTGTGAGCTGAGCCGCTTTGTTCAAATGGTGACAGTAGATCATGTGGCACCATGCCTTAGTCTTCTTTGATGAGAATCAAGTTACTGGTCTTATGTTACCCAAGGTATCCTGTTAGCTTCTGCTGAAGATGCTTGGAAAGCACTTAAAAATACAACAAGCAGATTGACAGTTTTTACTCTGGAGGAAAATAGCCCCCAAAAAGTCATAGAAAGCAGCTCTTTGCTTATAGAGAATTATTTTCATGAATACTTGAAGTTAGACCTCCTGTATGGATCCTGTGTATACCTCAGATTCTTTTCTGCAGCCAGCCAAGCAGAGCGGATCTGTTAATGTGAAAGGATTAGGAAAAGATGACAGCAGACCAGTGTTGCAATTTTCTACTGGAATCTGCCACGTCTCCCAGCAGCACTTTTGTGCTGGGTATTAGAGGTGGCTTCTAATTATACCCAGGGCCTCTTCCCCTCTTCTCTGGGCTCAAGTATCTACCCATGGGAAGCCAGTCAGCTCCCTCCAGATCTGAGCCTGAGCAAGAACCTACCAGCATGCTGGGGCCAGCCAGAGGAGCTTTCCTGGGTCTTGTTGCTGTGTCCCATGAGAACATCACAGGATCAGTGTATCCTCAGGCCTGGGCCTGTTGCGTCTCGAACTAGGCAGTAGAAAAGGATTCTGGACTGAAACTGTAGGAAACACAGAACTCTAACCAGATACAGAGCTTCAGCCACAAGAAACAACTTCCAGGATCACAGTCTAATTATCTGAAATAAAATGACAGAACACATTATCATTTTCATTACAGAGGCCTCATATATTATTCTTCATAGAGTAGTATGAATAGAGCTTTCAAACCACTTTTCTTCTAATCTCCATTCTTCTTTCTTCATCATCACATTTGCCTGTGTTTTCCTAATACCTGCACCAACATTAGTCACAACTGGCAGGAGCCCACAGAGAGCTTTAGAGAACATTATTTTTCGCCCTCTGCATACATTAGTGTTGCCCTTTAAAGACGCAGCCCTTTATCCTTTTAATGAAGAATAGAACTTATTTCTGAGCGTCCCAACAAGATTTTCTCAAATAATAGCAATGCAATTAGCTCAGGTAGTTTGAAGTCTCGCTTAGACTCCCATGTGGTATCCCCCGTCATTAAATATACTGCTTTAAAATCCTTTCAAGTACCTGTCTAGCATCTATAAAGATGCTTCTAAGAATGCAGGTAATATATAGCCCCTAATAGCAACCATATTTAAAGAAGTAAATTGGGATGAGGAACATCCACCCTTGGCACACTACATTGAAGCTTGTGAGCACCTCAGCCTGGCCAGTTCACTCAGGTCCCCTCTGTCACCTTAACACAATATTTTGAGCCTGCCTTCATTAAGCTAGGAATGTTAAAGCAAAGCATGTTCAGTTTGTGAGTGAATTACAGAGCCCTTTTGTCCTTCAGGTCTCATTTTCCCCTTGCCATTGTCAGTACCTTTTCTTCCTTTACTTCTTAATGCGGGGCTTCTATTGGGATGAGCTATAATTACTTAAGCAGCTTCCCTATCCTGCTATGGCCTTCAGGCATCTTTCCTGGCTACCACAGATAGCTCCTTTAGTTCCCACTGCTATCTTCCCTTCAGAAACGTTTTCTCTAGCTAGCTTTAAGTATAACTAACTTCTTTCATGCTCTAAATACTCAAAAACTGCTGTTCTTGCCTCCAGCTTCCAACTTTATTTTCCTTTACACTTCTGTATCCTCTTGGGGATTTTTACTGGTTCCAAAAATCAAGAATTTCAGTTCATCATATTTTTAAGTTTTCTTTTAAACCCACTCAGTAAAAAAAGCTTAAGTATTGAACCATGTTATTATTCACTTGTGAGAGAGGATTGGGGGAAGAATTAGTTGAACTGGAATTCAGCTTCTTAATACGTGTCAAAAAATCTCAAACTTTTCCTATCTCACAGCCTTAAGCAAAAGGAAATTTAAAGAGGGCACAGAAAGCACCAACCTGTTTTGTCTTGGTTGTTTCTTGTTCAGGTTGGCTGTGTAGTCTGAAAGTGTGTTCAGTGCTGAGAACAGTCAAAACATGAAAAAGCCACTGTGACGACATCATTTTCCAGTGCTGGTATTCCCATAATTTGTAAATCAGTCAAATTTAAAGATATATGGAAGAACCTTATCAGACCTCTAATTTTCCACAGCGTAGCCCTTGATTAATTGGAAATACCTCCTGCAACCCAGAAAGGATGAATTAAAAAAGAAAAGTCTTAATAAAGTCTGTATGAAATAATTTCTCAAACTTGACTGCTCCATTTCATTCTAATTTGAAAAAAAATGTGACATAGGGATGAAACATGGACTATTTCAGTCAAAATCATTAAAGAACAGAAAAGTTACCAGCAAATTAAAAAAAAAAATAATGAGGATTTTAGGAACCTCTAAAAAAAAAAAAAAGATGTTGTGTGCAATACAGCAAAAAGTGCACAAAAATACCAGGGCCTAGAGCCACAATTACTCCCCTGGAAGTAAAGAAAAATAATGAAGAAATAGTGTTCAGATTCGGATGGTTTGGATGATCGGACCTGTGGGGGACAAAAGTACTTCACTGTGAAGTAATTATTCTTGAGACAAGGGAAAAGTCTGTAGGATATTGGGAAAAATGACTCAATTGTTCAATTGACAAAACGGTATTTGGGATTAATGGAGAAAAGGAAGTCTCCAACATCACAGCCATAAAAAAAGTTAAATGCTATAATTGTTTTTTTTACCAAAGAAGAATACAAAACAAAAGTACTGATAATGTTAGTGCTGGTCAGCCCCAACCTGAAAAACTATTAATTTCCAATTGATGATGTAAATAGTATTACCATAGGAAGAGTGCAGGAGAAGATTGTATCTGGTCTACAAAAATCTGAGTTATCTGCACGGTTGGGAGGCAGCTGTCGGGAAATGGAAATTTTGAGGTAATAGGTCAGATTACAAAATTTGAGAGAGTGACATTTTACAGAAAGTCGTATTATGCATGATCATACATTGTACATACATACAATGTACATACATGGAGTTGTACATTTATATCTGGAAGAAAACAGTCTTTTTCTACTTCTCTGTCCACGTGGTTTTATTCTCAGCCAACTCCAAAAATATGAATTAACTTGTAGGTCTTAAATAAATTATTTCCAATCAATTATAGTTAAAAACCAAACAAACACAAAACCCTCATAACTTAGTATCTTCTTGAATTACCTTCTTCTGTTTAATTGGCTATATATTGGCAACGAACTAGAGCTTCTTATAGCTATATTGTTGAAAATCATCAGATCTCTGCTGAAGTCAATGGGATGATGTTCTTTACCATTTCCACTGCAGAGATGTCTCCCTTTCTCTCTGTACTATGGCTGCTGCTGATGCCAGCATGCTAAGGCACGTGTGGCAAAATTCATGAGATGTGACCAAGGAAGATTGTTTTCTGCTCACAGCAGGTATGACATAGTGGTGGCTCCTGCTGTTTATGCTTGCTGTGTTCCCACTGCATACACCTCTTGTGCCTAATGAAATTTGCTTTGATTCAATCATTCATCTTTGGTCTCACAAACCAGTCCATTGTGGAAAGTTAATTTGTAAATTGATGAGGAGCTCTCAAAAGACTATACCTCTTTATCACCTTCATAATCAGATGTTTAGGTCTGCATCTATATGTTCCGAAGCACACTTGCTATTGCTTTGTCATGTATACTGAAAGTGATGCAGGCTTGCAGAGGGTAGTTTTTATTTATGAAACCTAATGCCTTGTGCTGGGCTCCTCAACATCATGCTGTGATTGCTTCGGTATTTATGGCAAATAAATCTAGACTCTGGCATTTGTTTACTCTTGTACTCTCTTTTTATAACTCAGTATAGAGTTTTTAATTAGATCAACCTCTGTTCTTTCATTGCTTGCTAATACTATGATTTGAAAAGTGCAGCTTTGCTGGACCTTGAGATAACTGCTGCCAATTTATTGTAACCACCTTGTTTTGTTCTATTTATCCACAACTTCACAAATCATTCACTCAGTCTCTAATTAGTTCATATATAATCATTCAAATGCATTCAGGTTAGCTGTATTTTACAGGTGGGTGATGGAATGATCTGGTTTCACCAGACAGCTTGTTTCTCGTTACACCAGGCTCGATAAATGACTGTATACACATAAATACAAGACCAAATTGTGCCAGTAGCCAACACTCAGAAATACATAGGGTTTTATACAAACAGCAAAGCTTCATTACGTGCTAAATATTATCTTGGATTTTAGGCAGAGAAATCATACAGTGTGAGACAAGTGGCTGTAAGAGAGGGATGGTTATTAAGGCAAACAATAACTTCAATTGTAAGAGATAAGGATGCAGGGTCAGTTGACACCAGAGTTTTTGTAGCATTGTGCTTCTGGTGGGAAACATGCTTTCTAATGCAGCCCCTGGTTTCAACATCATGCTACTATGTCTCCCTCAGTCCCCAGACCCACACACTCCATACACTTCACCAGCAGAATCCCAGTGCAAAAGAAAAGCAGTGATGCTAATACACGAGGATGTCTGGGAAGCCAGAAGTCTGAGTTTTCCGTTCACTTCCTGTGATTTCAAAAAGTCTGAGTTTCCTCTACATAGTGGAAGTTCAAGTGACCTTATTTCCACAGTTATTTAATTTACCTCTAATTGAGTATGATATTGCATGAGCAAAAGGTGTGCAACTAATCATATTTCTTGGGTATGTGATTGACTTAATTTAGTTCCCCTGTCATGACAGAAATCGTCACTAGGAACACTGTACAATTAGAGCTGTGGTTACAGTTAATTTTTCATCTTGATGGCCAAGTAAAAGCTTCAAAAACTTATGTTCTGTCAAAACAAAACAACACTTTATGTTGTCTTGTCAAATCAAAACACCCTAAAGAAATATTTGGGGGGAATTTTCTTTTTACATGAACAGCTATTAGACACTCTTTTTTTTTTTTTAATTTCAATGTATCTTTGTGCCTCATTCCTCACGCACATGATAAAGATACAAGTTTTCTATTAGGTTTTCATTACACTGGCATCAACTCAAATGTTATGGCTACTCTGGACTAGTAAAAAGAGCTTATATCCATTTTCTGACCCTGGGTTCTAAAGGTGCGGAATGCACCCATCACAGATGAACTTTCTTACCTGCCAAAGCAGAGGTCCGCACAGTCCGTACTGAGGATGACCCCTGGGATAACTCCTGAAGCATATTCAGACGGTGTCAGGGAAAGTACGGATTACTGGCCAAAAAAATTCCAGCTCCCATGTTAGCATTTCGGTTCTCTTGGTGATCTTGGGATACTACCTCACCCTGGCTTTGTTTAATTTGCTCATATAGGGAGAGACTTTGTAAATACATCCCCTGAAGGTTACGTGATATTCAGCTGTAAATAGACAAGCTGAAAAGATAAAATGTTTTCTCATTTAGCAAGTATGAGGTACTCAGATTTATTCAGAGGTAAGTCTCAGTATTTGGTTCATATAACCTTGTCAAGCATTTAAAAAACCTTTTCCCAAGTAGTGTTGTCTGCTGCAATATTTTCTGCTGCTGCTGAGAAGTGGATCCATTCTAAAAAGCAGCTCCAGATGCTTACTACATAGGTGGGGAAGGATCTTCAATCTTGTTCTTAATTACTGTGGCTCAAATTGATTTGACTTGAACTCTCTCTGCCTTTCAAGTAGAGCAGGATCCACAGGCAAGCTCCCTAGCTTTTTGAACTAACATGCTGGCTGACAAATAAGTAATTGTAAGAAGCTGATTTATTGCCCAGCCAGACACAGTTGGATGTAAAATATTAATTTTTAATGTAAGAAACAATTTCCATTTCTTTTACCCATAAAATACAATAAATTAATCCAAGCACTTACGAATAATTGATATATCACAATGGAGAGAAAATTTTTTACCACTTACAGATGCCCCTTTTTAAACCAAACGCTTTAAAAAGATGTTTGTGAATTTCAAGGCTACAAATATACCTCAGGGCTCTGCTAACATCAAAATAAACCATAAAAGCAAAAAGAAAAAGTATTTTATGATGCCACTAGGACCCCAAAATATAGCCTTGTCCAAGTTTTATTTTTATCTTATATAATACATGGATCCTACTACAAATTACAAGCTACCATCCTTCCAATTCCTTCTTGTAACTCTTGCTTTCCAATTCCCTTATTCTTCCAAAATTTTACCAGGGTAAGAAATGAAGGAATCCTGGATGCACATATGATTGGCAATACACTGGTGACCTTTTTACCTCCAAGAGCTTTATTCACATGAAGAATAAAAAGGGTAATCAACTGCTAGTTACAAGAAAAAATGCCCATCTCAATGGCTAATTCAGCCCTAGAATAGGTTACTCAGGGAGTCTGTGCCATCTTGATCATTGAAGATGTTTAGAAACATCTGGAAACACTTAAGGAAATATCTGCCTAGACCAGTTTAACTCTACTTGATTTTTATTAAGAAGTGGAACTATGTCCCTCGCACACCTACGTTTTACAATTCTATTACACGTATATTTAGCTTGACTTTATTATCAGTTGACAGATTCTCAGATGACAAATCCCCTACTCAAATCTTTCAGTCTCTTCTCTCAGGTAGTAAAAAACAACTTACTGTTTCTGTGGCAGTAAACAAAACAGAATACTGGCAGTTCTCAACACTGAGCCATAGCATGGCACAGCCCACCTTCATACAGCTAAACTTTCTGACCCTGATGAAAAAGGAAGAGACTACACCCAAAGTAGATACTGGGAATGATTATTGGCTTGTGCTAATCCCTTACTGTGTTTAGGCAATGTTTGCTGCAGTGCTACTGGACATCTGCTGAATCCATGTCATAGAGGTTATTAACGGTTTAGCAGGGTGAGTGGTCATATACAAGCTCTCAGGTCTGTGCTTGGTTCTGTTTCACTTGTTAGTAAAAATTTGATTTGCTTTCCCTAGCTGGAAATGGATGCAGAGCTCTAGCAAATAAGAAAACTTGCAACCTTACTCCATAGCAGAAAGGCATACAAGGCTTAATCATTAGTAAGGCAGGGAAGATTTTATGTAAAGGCTGCAGATCATATTTATATATCTAAATACTACTACGTTAGCAATATGAAACAGTAAAATTTTATTTCATCTATGTAAAAAACTTGTAAGGCTCTAACACAGGTCTTCTAAGCTGCACATTATTTCCCTTATAATCATCAGCACTTAACAAATCTGGAAAGAAACTGATTTCTTAGAAGCCTGAAAACGTCATCTCACCTCATATTATAAATCTTTTTCACTTTTGGCCATGATTTCACTTCTACTTTTACAAAAGATGTCCAGACGCAGGAGCAAAACTCCCTGCTTTTGAATGGGTATAACATAAGTGGTTAAAAAAACTCCTTTAAGAGTATTCTGTTATTCTCTTATTTTAATTTCCTGATGATGGTTTGTGTTACAGCAGTCAATTAAGATTGCACATAAATGCGTATCCCTTTCTGTTTGTACACAGATGCAGGGATGCCATGGCCCAAAGAGTCCATATTACCTGAACTTACAGGACAGACAAAGGCTTATTATTAGCATTCCTATTTTCACGTGAGGAAAACAGGTTATTCCCCAAGATCAAAGAGGAAGTCCATTATGAACTAGGAATGAAGTGCAAATCTTTTGAGCCTCAGTTCAGTGCCTTCACAAAACACCTTTTCCCCACAGAGAGAAAACTGACAAAACCTTTGAGAATATTACCAGCACATCTGAAATCTCTTGAGTCCTGACTTCATTACTCCTCTGTAAGCCTCTGCAATGTATTGGACTGACAGTGGCTAGGGAGCCTGTGGAGTAAACACTGTATTAATTTCTATAGAAATGTACTCAATTTCCATTTGCTTGTTCACACCTCACCCCACTGTTTGGGGCTTGTGGAACCATCCCAGTTCCATTAATTTATGTGATCCTATACACCACTGAGGGTCTGTCTGACACATCTTAGATCACAATGATCATCGTTGATTGGTTTCCCATGGCACCACTGATGAACAAAAAAGTACTAATAATAGTAATGCACCCAAATCATCTGCTAATTCCATAGGAGTTTCATCATTTCCTTTATTAAATCTTTGATGCTGAACAGTGCCAAGTGAGTATCAACTAGGTAAGCAAGGAAAAATGAAGACTTGCCCTTGGTCAGTGAGGATTGGGTTAGAGAGCAGCTAGGCAAACTGAACACCCACAAATCGATGGGTCCCGATGGGATGCACCCACGCGTGCTGAGGGAGCTGACAGATGTAATTGCTAGGCCACTCTCCATCATCTTTGAAAAGTCGTGGAGAACAGGAGAGGTGCCTGAGGATTGGAGGAAAGCAAATGTTACTCCAATCATCAAAAAGGGCAAGAAGGAGGACCCGGGAAACTACAGGCCAGTCAGTCTCACCTCCATCCCTGGAAAGGTGATGGAACGGCTCATTCTGGAA